>VZRL01006514.1:88972-100924 GCA_013397895.1 Origma solitaria | reverse complement strand
CTTTCTTTCTTCCCCCCCCCCACCACTTCATTCTTTGAAATGCAAATTTGGATACAGAATCACAGTTTTTCTGCAAATAATTCAGGGACAGCACCGCAGCAGAGCCTGAACCAGCCCGGGCGGCTCCTAGCAGCACCAATCCAAGTGGAGCCCATGATGGAGCTGCACATCCTGAGCTTCAGCAGCAGCTCAGGATTTTCCCACCATCCCACACTGAACACTGGGAATCTGGAGAGAATTCCTGCTCTCCTGCCTGGCCAGCAACAAGCTGTGCTGATGGGAAACAATCCCCAGGGTGGCCTCAATTCTTCCCTGTGCCCAAAGGGAGTAATTTGGGTTATATTTGTGTTTATAAACCAGACATTTCCCACTGGGAATTCCATACTGACGGGGATCTTTGCCCACCTTCAGTAAAGCAGCTGCAGGTTCATTCAGTGCTGAACTCCCATGTGCTCTCTGGCTTCCCAGAGTGTTATACACTGGAAAAACTCTACGGAAAACTCTACTCCCCTGCCCGTGAACTCATGGAAGTGCAAGCTAAACCTCCAGCTCAGGGATCTGTCCCTGAGTCACCATGAGCAGAGCTGGGCCCAGAGCACTGACACCCATTTCCAGGTGGGGATCCCTCAGGCATCCCAAATTGCTGCTGTGCCAGCAGTTTGACAGGCAGGATCCGCAGAGAGGTAGATTTTACCTCCTGGTGTTGTGGATGGTGGTCCCGCCCAGAACGATGCGCACACCGGGGTTGGAGCGGTTCAGGTTGAACACGGCCAGAGCCTCCTCATATGTGGCCCCTCCAATGAGGAACACGATAATGTCCTGAGGTCTGGGAAAAAGGCACAAAATATGGAATGGTTTTGGTTGAAGGGACCTAAAAGCTCATCTTGTTCACAGCAAGGACACCTTCCACCAGATCAGGTGGATCCAAGCCCTGTCCAACCTGGCCTTGGATGCTTCCTGGGATGGAGCAGCCACAAATATTGAGTTGCGATCAGACAAAACCAAGGATAAATCCTGCACCTTGGAGGCAGTGATCCATGATCCCAAGGATGCCTCTCCCAGACCCTGCCTCATCCCTGTGACCTGCTGGGCTTGGAGCTGAAAACAATCCATTGAATCTCATCTCTTCTGAACTTTCACCCACAGCCCTGAGCAGCCTCCAGCAGCACCCCCCCGATCCCTGGGGATCCACATGTCCATGTTTTTAATGCATGATTGCCAGGGCTGGGAAATCAGGATCGATTCCAGAGTCAGGCAAGGACACAGTGCTGCCTCAGAGCTCCCGGGCTTGGAGCAGCTCGTGCCTGTGACTGATCACAAACCGCCAGGATTTGTGCCTCAGTTCACCTGAGGGAACATTTCCCAGCTAGCAGGGAAATTCCCAGCTAGCAGGGAAATGTGGGATGGTACAGGGAAGCCAAGCAAGAGGAAGGGGAGAAAGGAGGGAAGCACCTTCCTCCATCCCAACACAAACCCAGGTGTACTCTGCACATCCTGCTTTCAAGGGAGCTGCTCCTTCCCTCTCCCGTAATCACCCTCTCAATCCCTTTGAAGAACCAACACCAGGGATTTCTTTCTTGGATCACTGCACGGACAGTGTGACCCAGAGCAAAGCTGCTCCTGCCTGGCTGGGACACAGGCACAGAGTGAGTGTGTCAGCCACCAGATTTCTGTGGATCCCCACACCACGGCGCTTTGGCCAAGGGGATGTGGGAAAGCAAGGAAAACCCATGGAAAAGGTGAGTGTAATCCCTTCCCAACATGATCTGTATCATCAATAACCACCAAACCTGAGTCTCCTCAGAGTTTGCATTAGGTCTGCATGACCCCTCCAGCAGGATCCTTTTTCTATTGGGAACAGCACTGGCTCAGGCAGGAGAGCTGTAGTTGGACTATTTTTGGCATTCTCCAAACAAACACCAGATGGCACAGCCATCACAGAGCCAGCTCTGATGAGCAAAGGCTTCATCCCTCACCCGAGCCTCCCAATGGGAATGGCACATCTGGGCTAGCAAGGCAAGAAAGGATGAGATGTATCCCAGTCCTGGGAGCCTGCTCCAAGGAACATTTTTGGGGATACAAAACCTCCACGTCCAAGAGATTTCTGTGCCAAGTCCCTGTTCTCTGTTCATCATCAGTCCAGTCATGCTGTGGGGGCAGCACTGCGGACAGCAGGGATGTCCCAGTGCCTGGGGAAGCCGCCAGCACAGGCTCTGCCCCACAGGCCCCACGTACCTGTCCCGAAGTGTGTTGGGGCCTAGGTAGGGATACTGGCTGTCCTTGAGCTTTCCTTTGATGAGCTGGTCCAGTGTTTCCTGGAGCAGGGGCTGGTGCTGGGTATACACGTTCTCAATGCCCTGCAGCCGGAGAGAAGCTCTTTAGAAACTGGCCCAGCAAGGAAGGAGGATCAGCAGAGGCACAGCAGGTACTCCCCCCGAGTCTGGGATTGAGAAGCTCTCCAGCAACTCATTCCCATTGTTCTCCATGGAATCAGGCACTGAATCCACTGCCCTCCCTGTGAGTCCTGAGCCAGCAGCCCCCAGCATTCATGTCAGCCCTGCTCCTCCTCTGGGCTCCTGTTTAGACTGAGTCTGTCCCCGTTTTCCCCAAGGCAGCTCTGATACCTTCAGGCCTTTGAGGAACTGCTTGGTGATGGCCACGGCATCCTTGGGGCTGAACAGGTCACTGCCTCGGACCCGCTTCCCTCCGTACTCCACCACGGCGGACACCAGCTGTGCAAGGAGAGGGCAGGAGCCCTGTCAGCCTGGGAACTCCTTCCAGGCTGCGGTGAGGAGTCACTGCAGACACCTCATGGAGCTCTGGAATAGGACAAGGAGCCACAGAGGTGATCCCAATGGAACTGCACACAGAGGTGAGGGGGCAGAGCAGCAGCACCCCTGCAATCCTGAGCCTGCCCCAAGCCTCCTGCTTGAGGAAAGGCTTTGTCTCCATCGCCTGTGGCAGCAACAACAGCTCCTCCACGCGAGGTGATATCATCCTGCTCGTCCACCTCCTCCCCAGCTGCTCCTGGCACTGCTGCCTGTTCCCTCCTCGCCAGCTCCTCTCCATCCCCAGCCCTTTGCTGCAGCCACTGCCTGTGCAGCAGGAGCTGGGGAAAGTGGGGGAGGAAGAGAGGAAGTACATCCCAGGCCCATGTGCAAGCCACACTCCCCTCCCAGCAGGCTCCTGCCATCCCTTCTTTATTCAACCCTTCATAATATCACAGAATCACAAACTAGTCAAGAGTGGAAGGGACCTCTGGAGTACAACCCCCAACATCACTGATTTGGGAAATGGCAATTATGTCACTTACTTAAAACACCTTTTAAAGCCACACCTGCAGGTCACAGCCGAGCCCAGGGCTCTGCGCAACCACACAGACTTGGGCTGACCCAGACCAGGCAGGTTTCACCCCAAAGAGCAGTGATTCCCCAATCCTGTGCGACACCGGGGCTGCCTCCATCCCACCCCACCCCGGGGTTACCTTGCGGCACCTGCCCCCCATTCCACCCCACCCTGGGGTTACCTTGCGGTACCTGTCGGTGCCACCACGGCTGCGCAGCTCCTCCAGCAACGCCGGGAGGCCGCTGCTGCCATGGCGTTCGTAGCGCAGCGCATACAGCATCACCAACCGTGCTGCGTCCAGCTCCGACACCCGTGGGCTCTGCAGCACCCGCCTCACACTCTGTGGGACACACAGCACCTCAGGGACTGCAGGCGCCACACTGGGCTGCTCCAGTGCCCACGGCCTGAGGGACATGGAATCAGACTGGTTTCACTGCTACCATTGCCTTAAGGACACAGAATCAGACTGGTTTCACTGATCTGGCTGCCTTAGGGACACTAATCAGACTGGTTACACTGGTGTCACTGCCCAGAAACAACGCTGCCACAGAAGCAATGCAAGAGAATCCAGTTGTAGCATAAACCCCACAGCCCAGCTCCTCAGGTGTTCCACAGGTGGATTTACTGGAGTAGAAGTTGCTTTTGGGTCTTTCCACGGAGCTGGGAATTCACAGCCCACCTCTGATGGGTCCTGAGCCCCCTGTGGTGCTGCACGAAGGGGAAGTTGTGTACAGGCATTTCCAGACACCTCCAGACACTGTCCAAGTCTTTCCAGCTTGAGCAGAGCCACCCTACAGGTTCCACCACTATAGTGGCTCCAAAAAAACCCCTCAGGCAATCCCTCCAACTTCATTTCCTTTTTTGCAAGGTGCAAGGCAGAAGCATCAAAGTCTCAGCAAACATTTGGATATGAGATGTGGAAGAACAAACTGCACATTTGGAAGCAAAGGAGGGAAGGAATTAAAGCATGGAAAGAGAGATCCCAGCTGGAAGGAAGAGCAGGGATCTCTTACCACTCCTGATCCGCTGCTGGATTCACCACCCTGGCCCAGATGTTTGTTGGCATCTATTTGACTGATGCTGACTAGCAACAAAAACGCAGCATAAAATCCTGGCTGTGAGGAGGATCAACAGGAATTTCACTATTCAAGGTCAGGAATTCACCTGTGAGGGGAGGGCCAGAGCCCCAGGGAGGTTCCTGTGCTGGCAGTGCCAGGACCAGCGGGAAGCAGAGAACAGAACAGCCATTGTCCATGGGAGGAGCTGGGATTCCAACCCTCCTTTCAGCTTCCAGGGCTCATGCACTGTGTCAGGGTTAATGAGAGCCCAAGGGAGGAAGAACCCAAATGTCCTGGACTTGGGGGGGCACAAGGCCACCAGAGATCCAGCAGTCCTGAAGTGACATCAGGGGAGAACAATTCCACCCTTATTCTGGGCTCTGGCTGCTGCTTCTTGTTCCGCTTCTTGTCCCGCCGCCTTGCCCCTCTCGCTGCCATTGGGAGCCACAGCAGGGACAGCCCGGGGCAGGGTGGCTGCAGGGACAAAGATCCCAGTTCCATGGGTTTCCATTTATTTCCAAGCTGCTGCATGTCTTCAAATGGCCTCGGTTGTTGGAAATACAACAGGGCCCTTCAGGCACAAGGCTGGAAGGAAAGTGAGGCAGCTTTTCTGCTCTAAAACTGCAGAAATATTGTTTGTATAGAGCAAGACCAAGGTGACCCTAGGAACCTCAGGATTCACCTGGCACCAGCACCAGCTCTGTGCTATGTTAATTCCATCAAAAATCATGGCTCATGGCACAGGGAGGGAGCGGACTGGGAATATTTGACTTAAACTTCAACAACCTGAGCTAGAGACAGTGACACAGCATGAGGACCTCAAAGGCTGCTTCCAGCAAACACATTTCTGGCTGCGTTCCCAGTTCCATACTCAGCCATGCAAATCCTGCCAGACACCAGCTAAGGAATCCCATCCCTACGCTCGCTGGTCCATAGGGAAGCATCAGGCCCAGGGGCTGGGAGCACATTCCACCTCTGGGGACAGTCCAGTATTATGCCCATGGCCCCACTTGGAGTTCACAGTCACAGAGGTGGGGAAGAAACTGATCTCAAACCTGATGGAGATGCTCTTCCTCATTTCCCAGTCCCTTTGCTTCCCTAGTGCCATGTAAGAGTCTGTTACACCGTAGGAATCCCCTTCCTCTACCAAAAATCAAGGAATAATTTCTCAGAAGTGACTGTGCTCCAACCCTGCTCTGGGCCAGCCCCATCCCAAAGCTACTGTTGAACACCAGCCCGAATCCATCACCACTGATTCTGCCAGACCATGCTCCAGTCACGGCACAAGGGGTCACACTCAGCTGTCACAGAGCCTCTCTCCAGCTTTTCCAGGCCTCTCTGCCAAAGAAATCTTGGATCTAAGAGGCTTTCCAGTGGTTTTTCTTAAAAAAAAAGGTAAAGACAATTCCATGGATTCCAGCTCTTCTGCCCAACAAACACATCAGCTCCTCCATGGCACCTGAGGTTATTTTATCCTGGTGCCTGCCAGAATATATGTCTGAATATAATGAAAGAATGTTGGATTGTGGGATGTAAGGACAGGACTTGCAAAGATGCTTCTCAAGCCAGTTATTAATAATGACTCATTCCCATCTGAGCCAAGCACAGAGGAGCAATCCCACATCTGGTATCCCTTCCCACAGGGTATCCACCCACAGAGCTCCCACTGCCTCCCAGCATCAAATCCCCTCTCCCATGGGAGTGACAGGATGAAACCCCTCAGATCCAGAGCCAGGATGAGTACCTGGAGGGCGCTGGAATGGTCACTCTGGCAGGCCAGCTCCTGCTCCACCTCTGACACCTCCAGTAGGTTCCGCTCTGCCACGAGCCGGGACAGTTCCCCCACCACTGTCACATGCTTGGACACTGTGCCTGACATCTTCTTGAACTGAGGGTAGTTCTCCACAAAGGCCTGTAACAGGGAAACCGATCCAATGAGCGCTTCCAGGGAAAAGCAGGAGACAGAGGATGGGTGCAGCCAGCCATAAATTGTACAAATTCTCAGCAATCCAAGCCCTGTGCAGGTGTGCAGAGGATCAAACACCTTGGTCACAGGAGCCCACAGGATTTTTCCCATTACCAGGAGATTTCTGGGAGTGATGTACTTTTTATTTACTCCTAAAATTAAAGGATGGGACACAGCTAGGATGGGCTTTGTCGGTACCTTCATATCTGCAATGGACTCCAGTTTCTGCTGCTCCTTTGGCTTCCTCCTCTGGAAATCCTCCATCAGGTTCTTGATGTTGGTGCCAATCTCAGCAAAGTTCAGGTACATGTTCTGTATGGAACAAGATGGGGAGCACAGGGAAACTCACTCGAGAGAATCTTGACCAAGGAAAAGCCTTGAGCAGCTGGGAGAAGGTGGCTCTATCCCCCAAAATGTGCAGTTAGGTGTGAAATCAAACTACAAACAGAACACATTATCTCATCAGATGTCACTGGTGCTGCACTGTGATGGTCACGAATGGCACATCCCCACCCTAAGGCTCAAAGTCATCAGGAAGCTCCTTTCCACATGGCAAACCCTCAAATTCAGGTGCTGGTGAAGCCCCCCGGGACACGTACATTGGCGTAGAACTCATCGTTCTCAGCTGACAGGACAACCTCCCGCAGGTCCTTGCTGATCCCCGGCACCCGGGACAGGTCAATGCGGTTGTTGTTGATCCCCAGCAGCTCGTGGACCATGGCCTGGTACGTCCACTGCCAGGGGACAGAGGAAGGCAAAGAGATGACCTTGGTGAGACACAGCACTGGGAAATCAATGGATTTCAGCTGAACCCATCCAGAGCTACTCCTGCTACCCCAGGACACACAGCAGAGTCCAGGAGTGTGTCCCTCAAACCAGCTGGGACATTCCAATGAAAATAAACATAACTGTTAAATAAGCAGATGGGGAGGGAGTGCAGAGGGAAACTAACCCCCTCCAGAATCACAGTATCATGGGATGGTTTGGGTTGGAAGGAACATTAAACCCATCCTGTTCATGGCAGGGGCACCTCCCACCAGATCGGGAATTCCTGCAGGTACCTTCAAAAGAGACCGAAGAGGAATGGGGATTAACATTCCTGTTCCAACAACTCTGTTGGCCACCAAAGCCCCACTCCTCTGCCCAGGCAGGGAGAGGTCCCACAGTTCCACTGCACGATTCCCTGCGTGCTCCACTGGCAGGAGCATTTCTGCACATCAGGAGTTTCTATTTTTATCCTGGGAAGTCTAATAATAACCCAGAGAGAACAGTGACAGCTGAGCAGAGCTCTGCTGTACCCAACACTCCACTTACATCCCCGGGAATCTCTTTGGGATAGGAAATCCTGAAACAGAAGATAATGCCTGGTGCTGAGCACAGTCCTGAACACCACAAAGTGGGTGTGAGCTGGGCTATGACAGCCACACCCCTCCCTGACACACGTCACCTCCAGATCCTGCAGAACCAGTGTTACAGCAGCTCTGGGGCTGCTGATCCCACCCAGGTGCAGCTCCTGATCCCCAGGTTCCAAGAGAACCCCACAGAAATGGAGGGAGACCAACAGATCGTGGCATGATCCACAGCGCAGCATGGAACAAATAAATCCAACAGCTCCCAGCAAATCCAGCAGCCATCGATAATGGAGACTAAGCAGAGCAAGGTCACTCGATATCCGTGTGCTGCCCACAGTCTGACAAAAAATCCCTTGGGAAAGGCCCCTGCCAAAGCATTGGGGCTCCAGAAGCCACACAGAAATGCCGGCGGCACCATTTTCTAGGGTGCTGGGTACATCTGCCACTGAAGCCAGCACAAACAATCCCTGCTCAGGTCTGGAACACCTGGCCAGGGGATGAAAGAGGGATTTTGCAGGGACTGGGGGCAGGAAGCAACACTTTTCTCTCCTACATCCAAACCATGCCCTGCCACGGGGAGAACTCCAGCTGCTGCAGGACTCCCACCCCTGCCCCAGCCTGGCACACCTGGGTTTGACTCACCTGGTTCAGGAGTGGGGTGATGGCATCGTCTGACCGGTCCAGGATGAGGAGCAGGGGAGGGACCTCAGTGCGCCGGAAGTCAAACAGCTCGTACTCCTTCGTGATCACTTGCTGTGGAGAAATGGGAAAAATCCCACTCGAACACCTGGAAAAGGCTCCCTCTTAGTGTGGATTCAGGCAAAGAGGGAGGGGAAGGTGAAACCCCAACTGTGCTGCTTTGTCTGCACTGCCAGGGAGGAGCTGAAGGCCCCAGGGAACCAGGACAATGCTCCAGGGAATGCTGTACTCCAGCAGCTGTTTTGGGAGCAGAGTGGGATGCGACCTGTCCAGCAGCTTGGCCACAACGTAAATGTTGGAATTTACAGGAATTGACTGAAAACAGGTGTTTCCCTCCAACAGATCCACAGGTAAAAAATTAACCATGATTGGATTCATTCCAAAGGAATGGGCTCCCCTCACCTTCACACATTCAGCCAAGCGCTTCGCTGGCTCCGAGGAGAGCTGGTACCGGATCATGGGGCACTTCTTCAGGGACAGGAGCAGAGCAGTGAGCCCCTGGGTTGTCCTGGTAAGCTGAGCTGGGTCCCAGCTGCGACCCTGGAAGGAAAAGCTGTGCCTCACATGGATGCACTGGTCCCAAACTTTCCCACATCCTTGTTTGTAAGTACCGAAGTCTCACAGAAAAGCACAGCTGGGGCCAGAGGATCGGGTACCCAGGGGCTGAACCTGGGCACTCCGGTGTTCCTCTCCTTGCCAAGGACCATTACCTCCCCATGGCCCCTCCAACAGCCCCCCATGGCCCCAGTTTGTGGTTACCCAGTGCAAGGACAACTCGCTGTGTTCCTACCCGACAGCAGCCCAGGAGGTTGAGGGAGAAGACGTGTGGGTTCACTGCAATGTAGTCACCGTAGAACTCCTAGGGAGGGGAACAGGACAGTCCTGTGTCTCTAACCCTGACCCCAGCCAGAGCCATGTGCCAGCACTGCCACTCAGCCCCAACCACCACCCAGACATATTGGCTTGGACCACCCCTCCTTCCTCTGCCCCAAACCCCTCCAATTCCCACAATCCTGTGACAAGTCTCCTCCCATTTGTACTGTGCATTGTTCCAGTGCTCAGTTCTCCATTAGCATCAGAAACATGGAATCATGGAATCACTGACGTTGGAAAAGCCTTTAAGACCATCAAGCCCAACTGTCCCTCTAGCACTGCCAAGGCTACCACTAAGCCACGTCCCCAAGTGCCACATGCACATGGATTTGAACTTGACAGCACCTTGTGAGACACCAAGAACAACAGCAGCTCCAAAAGCACAGGGCACAGAGAAATGGGACCTTTTCTGTCTTTCACCACTTCAGCCCACATTTGTGTCCATCCCTACTCCCAGCCAGGCCTGTCACATGCCAGTCGGGAACAACAGCCTTCCTGCTCCCAGTGTCTGGCAGCCTGGACCTTCCCTTTGCTTTTGGGTTTTGATCTACCTAAAACATCCAAACTTCACCTGGACTTCAGCCACGACCTCCTGCTCATCGGCCTCGGCCAGGGCCTTCACATCGCTCTTGCTGATGACGTTGCTGAAATCTGTGAGGAAACAGGGAAGGCACAGTTGGGTCTGTGCAAACTCCATGGGACAGCATAGTCTGATCCGCTCTAGAGCAGGAGCAGATCCCACAGAGACCCTCTAACCCTGCACCTGCAGGTGTTGGAATCCTGAGCCACCTCCCAGGGATGCTCCAAACTCATTCCCTGCCCATCGCCCCTGTGCCCGGTCCCGCCGCATCCTGCAGATCCGCAATGACATCTAGAGGCCACTTCACCCAGTTCCCAGGATCCTACTGACTGATTCCTGGGCTGAAGGACTGGATTTCAACTCCAAACCAGCTGAAGTCGTTCTGCTTCATTCCCAGACCCATGGAACATTCCATGGCATGGGCAGGACACATGGGAAGCACCTGCCTGATATACCCAGCAGAGGAAGGTGCCATGTGATCCACACTGAGATGTGGAGCCTGTTCCAGACTTATGGATCTCCAGGACCCCTGGACTCTTCATACTCACAGATGAAGTAGATGCTGTACTTGGGCCTTCGCAGCTCCTGCACCAGGAGCTCCACGTTCTCCTGGATGGAAACAGCACCAGGGAGAGCAGAGTTAAGGAACATGGACTCATGGAGTCGTTAAGGTTGGAAAAACCTCTGAGATCTTGGTGTCCAGCCATTCCCCCAGCACTGGCAAGGCCATCACTGACCCTTGTCTCCAAATGTCACATACACTGGATTTGAACAATTCCAGGGATGGTGGCTCCACCACTGCCCTGTGCCAGGGCTGAACAACCCCTTTCAGGAAGGAATTTTCCTGAATATCCAACCTAAACGTCCCCAGCACGATTTGAGGCCGTTTCCTCCCCCTCTGGGGTCCATACCTTGGTGGGCCGCAGGAAACAGATGGCCTTGAGGTGCTTCATGGGCTCCCTGTTGGGCGAGTCGAGGCGCTCGAAGAGATAAACTTCGCGCTGCAGGATCTCGGACTGGGTGTACACCACGCTCACGGCGCCGGTCTGAGGGCGGCAGGGAGCAGCGCCCGTCAGAGCGGCCCCGGGCTCGGCTCCCGGCCCCGCCGCCCTCCGCGCTCCCGGCCCCGCCGCTCACCGTCTCCCGGTCCATCAGCAGCACCTTCATGCCGGGGCCGCTGTCCTCGATCATCTTGGACACGTACTGCCGGACTGCCAGCACCGCGTTCATCTTGGCGGGCTGCTCCGCTACCGGGCCGTCCCTCGCCCCGCTTCGGCTTCGCTCGGCCCCGCTTCAGTTCCCCCTGGCCCCGCTTCGGCCCTGCTTCGGCTTCGTTCCGTCGCGCCTCGGCTTCGCTCGGCTCCGTCCGGCCCCACCCCGGCCAGCCCCGTGGCCTGCTGGGAGCTGTAGTCCGGTAGTGGGAGCGGCCGCCGCCAGCAGCGCCCTCGGGGTCCCGCAGCCCTGGAGCTCCCTTCCCCTTCCGTGGGGCTGCGAGCAGTGCAAATGGCCCGGGAGGGCGAAGCAGCTTGAGACTGAACCCACCCAGACTCACCCCAGATACACTTAAACCCACCCAAACCTACCTTAAAACAACGTGAACCCACTTAAACCCACCCCAACCCACTCTAAATCCACCCTAAATCAAACCAAATCCACCCCAACCCACCCAAATCCACTAACGACCCACCTAAACCCACTCCAAACCTACCCCAGCCCACTCTAAATCTACCCAAACCCGCTCCAAACCACCCCAAACTCACCCCAGTGATCCCCGAATCCTCCCAGACCCACTCCAAGCCCCCCAGGAAGGCTCGGCACACCCGAGGGTCCCCTGGGGTCCCCAAGGACAAAGAACGTGACTCGTTTTCACTGAACATGAGGCGAAGCTGCTCCTGGAGCCCCGGGGTTGGTTGGGGGTGGGCGACGGTGGAGCTCCGGGAGCAGCCCGGTGCCGCCAATCCCCGGGAGCAGGATGGTGGGATTAGGTGCTATTCCCGGGTACCGGACACCGGGATTAGGAGCTATTCCCGGCGGGACAGAGCTCACCCTGGGCCAGGCACTCCCCCGCTGCAACGGCCA
>VZRL01006514.1:59391-85280 GCA_013397895.1 Origma solitaria | reverse complement strand
GGGGCTGGGGCCTGGAGGCTTCCCCCGCGCCGCGGCCGGCCCTGGGCCGCCCCCCGGCGCGTTCCCGGTGCGGAGCTCCTCGGGCTGTCCCGCCGCTGGAGCCAGCGCCGGGCGGGGGCTTACCCGCACTGTTCGGGGCTCCCCGGGGAGGGGGCGACCCCGGCTGCCTCCGGGGCCGGGGAGTGACGTTTTTTTCTGGTCCCGGCGGTTTGGGGCCAAATAATTGTCCTCTGGGTACTTGTTTTGCCCTGGGAGCGCCGAGATACCGAGACGTGTACCCGGTCCAGGCTGGGGTCCCACCCGCGGTCCCTTGCCGGGCGCAGGGAGAGACGTGAGCAGCCGCCGGGGCAGGGCTCGGGTCCGTCGGCAGCGAGACACGAGCTCAGGAACAACCCTGGAGTTTGTTAGTCCCGATCGATGAGGAAAGGGAGTCCCTTGTCTGGCTGATCCCCGGCTGCCTCGCCGGTCTCCGTGTTGTCGCTGTGGGCGAGAAGCAGCTCCCGGCCCCAGTCCCGGAACATCCCTTGCTCCAGGGAAACTCTGCTCCGAGGCCTTGGGAGTCACGGTAACGGGACGGAGCCTCCCGGGAGCTGGGTTGGATCCCAGTGCACCGGGAATGCTGCGGGGCCCCTCGGCTTTCCCACGTTCGAAATGAGAACACGGGGTGGCTCTGAGGCGGGAGCCGGGACTAGGGCTCTCCGGGTTCATCAAGGCCTTGTTGTTCACTGAAGTCATGCAGCTAGAAAAAACAGACTTCCAGCTGGGACTCTCGGCACCGAATCACTGACACCATTGGGTTTTATCATCCTGACCCAGCATGTGTAGATGCTGGGTTTCTTTTTGGGAAATGGGATGTTTAAGCTACTTAAAGATGGTTTTGTGCTAAAGAGAGAAACTTCTGGAGGGGATACAGCGTGGCCACTTGTGGATGCAGTGTTGGGTGTGGCTGAAGGGGTGGCTGTTGGGATGCGCAGCTGGGAAGATCCTGGACATGGATCCAGGCATCCCCCCTGTGTAGTTCAGGTGTGAGACCCTTGTCAGCCCCTGGTGTGGGCGGGAGCATCCAAATCCTACCGAGATGGAGAATGGCAGGGAAAGAGGAGCCATGTGCCTGAATTACTTACAATTCAGAACTCTGCTCTTCCTGGTGCCGTGGTATTGGTTGGTTTGGTTTTCTGCTGTGATTTATTGTGTTTGTGGTGAATCCGTGCCACTCAGTGCCGGGATGTGGCTCCACTATCCGCGGGGGAGTGCTGTGATATGCTCTGACCCTCAATCAGTGCCTCAGCTCCCACAGTCCTGAGTTACACCTTAAACTCATCCCTGAAAATGACTGAAAATGGATTTTCCTTGCGGGAGGAGCATTGGGTTGAAACATTCTGGGGAGAAAATGCGCGGAATCGGCGATGAAGCTGCCATGACCTCGATTGCAGAGGGGCCATTTGGAGCATCCCCCGAGATACAGGCAAGAACAGCATGTGCCGGGCCCAGCTCTCCCAGAGAACCAGGGATCAGGCTGGAAATAGTCACGGCCTGGTTTAAGGAGAACTTGGCTCAAAGGGAATTTCTTTGGTGTAGTCAACAAGAGACTACAGTCAGTGCTTCATTAGAAAATCCTATCATTTTGGGAGCAAGAGGAATTGATAACTAGGAGGCATAATGATGATGGGACAGAGCCTGGATTTGACGGAGCTGCTGCATTTGTGTTGGAGACTTTTTCAGCTTTTATCTCTCTTGGAGATGTCATCCTAGTGGGTTCTTCAGCCCAAAGTTCAGGATGACCTGGGTATTGGGAGGAGCCCAGCTGTGTCTGGAGCACTAGGAAGCAGTTGGAGCTCTGGAAAAATGGGATAAAGCTGTTATTTGAAGCGTTGAAGCCTTATAAAAATGGGATGATTTCCGTAACTGTCACTTCGCTCCTGCTCCAACTCCAGAGCACTAGAGTGGTTTTACGAACCCCTTTTCCCTGCTGGGAAAGCTCTTTTGCAGGGATCATGTGCTGTCCTTATGAACTGTGCTAAAACTCTGCCAGATGTTCCAGAGCCTGTGGTTCCCAGAATGGTAAATCTTGGAGAGCTGCTCATACCAAGCACGAGGTGCAGCCACAGAGCCACATCCAGCACAGCCATGGCTGCCTGTCCCATCTGTTCCCAAGCATCCCTGTTCTTCCTTCTCGAACTGGCTTCCTTCTGCACTCACAGCACCAGTCCTTTGGGCTGAGGGGCTGAGGAGCTCCAAGGGTGTCCATCAGTTTTCTGAGGAATAGCTGGTTTTTGATGATGAAATGATGATGGTGATGAGATGGGTTGATTCCCGTCCTGGAAGAGGCAGGAGCTGCATGATGTGTGTCCTGTCCAGCACTTCTGGATGGAGCTTAGTGACCACAGCACAGGTGTCAGGTCAGGACGGGTGCTGCTAATCCCGGCGCAGCGTGCGGCTGTTCCGGTGGCGTTAGGTAACCTGCCGGGCCAGGACAGGGATGTGGCATGGGATGGAGGCAGCCCCCACTGTTCTGGGGAGCAGGAGGAAGCCGGAAACCTCCTCCAGGAGCATCAGGTCATGCCCTCTCGGAGCTCATGGAGAAGCTCATTTTTCTCATCCTTGCTCCAATAGGGCTCAGGTTGGAGCTGCTCTCATGTCCCACCTGTGGGTCCCAGCATGGCCTTTCCCCTTGGGACCCCCCTGCTTAGCCCGGAGTGCTGCCAAATTCCAGGTCTTGGAGGATTGGGAGTTTGATATGTGCTTGTTTGCCACTCTGCTCCTGCAGCTCCCCAGTGGTGGGAGCAAAAATATCTGTGTGGGTCTGGCAGGATTAAATTTCTCATGGATTTGAGCACCTCCTGCCTCACCTGCAGGACCCTGAGGGCTCTGTGGGTCTGGCCTGGGGTTCCCCGTGTCCCTGTGGGGACTTGGTTTGGCAGAGGGGCTAGGGTCAGCAGCAGAACCCTGCAAGTGGAGTCCTGGCTCCCAGCTTGGTTCCTGCCCTCAGCAAAACATCACGTGGCAGATCTGGGGGAGAGACGTCAGAATTTGCTGCTCCTAAAATATTTCTGGAAGTACCTTTATAAACATGCCAGAGCCACTGGTCGTGGCCGACCTTGGGTCAGGATTTGGCCCTTACAAAGAGATTTATTTCCTGTTTCTGCAGCATGTTCAGCATGACTGAAATCTAACAAAATAAAGGAATTAAAGCCCCATAAATTCCAGTCTGGAACTTTGAATGGATCCAGTTTTGCTGCTTCACAGTTGGTTCTGGTGAAGTGCTTCAGTTCAGCGTTTCTGACTGTTTAATTCCCCCTGGGATGGAGCCGAGACATTGAGCTCTTGGACCTTGTGTCCTCTTGAATTCCTCCCTCAGTTTCCCAATTTCCCTGATGATTTTGGGGCAGGGAGCGCAGTCCTGCCTGCAGAGGGCCAGGATGCTTCTGTTGTGTCCTTTCCCAAACCTGGCATGTGACAGTTGGAGTTGCCCTGGGAGAGACCGTCGGCAGTGAGAGAGAGGAGGGTCCGGGGAGTTTTATGACTTTCCCCTTATTTTGGATGGACATTTGATATTAAAGCTCTGTATTCCTATTAGGAAGGATTTGCCGGCTGCCGGGTTTGACTAAACCCAGCTTTGCCCCATTCCCAAAGGCGGAACCGGGCAGATTCCTGCTGCCTGGAAGGCTGAAGGTTGGTGTTAGCGTTAGGTGGATCTGTTGGCACATTGGGATGGAGCTTTCATTCTGCTCCCACGAGCTTGTGGCCGTGGAATGCTGTTTGCATGAAGCTCCAGCTCCTTCTGGTCCGAGCAAGGTGCGTCTCCAGCACGGCTGATTGCTCCTCACTTCCCTCAGGAATGTTGCTGTGCTCAGACCCTGTGGAAGTGTGGGGGGATATTTGTTAAACATTTGCTGAGAAACCTGCTGGTGTGTCCTGCAAAGAACTGTTGGGATTGTCGGGATCACAAGAATAACTGGGATTAGTCCTAAATACATGTTTTCCGCATGTTTCTGGTTGGAATGTGCCAGGAACACTTTGGATTACATCCAGCCGTGCTCCATCCCTGTGCACTCCCGGGGGCTTTGGTGTGTGCTCAGCACCTGTTCCATTGCTGGGGGATGGATTTGAAGTTGTGGATCTCCTGGGGCTTGGATTTCCTACCTGGGCTTGTATTTCTGACCTGTTGTGGAAGGAGGGAAGAGGAGAGAGCATTTCGCCTCTACTGGGAAAGGAAATAATAATTCTGGGGTGGGGACATTTCTTCGTCTGATCTCTCGATAAATCTCCAATAATCCGTTGCCGCCTCATCGGACCCAGAGTTTTCCATCTGTGTTTTCCCTAGCATTTCTGCGTGTGCGGGAGTTCAGAATGCCGTGGATGGGGGTGTGCACTGCTCATTCCCTCCCCAAACCTCCACTGCGTGTGCTGAGTTTTCATTTTCATTGGAATTCCACACCCACCTGAGGGAAATTTTACACATTATCGCAGCCAGTTTCACCCTGAACTGCTCCTTGTTCCTGCAGCTCTTGCCAGGGATTAGAGGATCCAAACGTGCGGTTCCTAATTAGGGATGTTCCCTAAATTGGTGGAGCAAGAGCGGGAATCACTGCCAAATCCTGCTCCCGGAATGCTCTGGGTTTTGGCATTGCTTCTTCCGACACTCCAGCGGTGAAGGATCACATGGCCAGGATTGCTCCAGTGGTGAAGGAATACGAAGGAGCTTTTCTGGGAGCAGAAAGTTAATAATGACATGATTGTGAGAGTGGGAATGGTGTTTCTCCAGCAAAGTCAAGAAATTCCAGATTAAAAACTGGATGTGTCGGTTGCTTGTGGGGAGTTGTGTGCTGTTAGGGAATTTCACCCACCTTTAGGGAAAATCTTGGAAAAAAGGATTTTAAGGTACCAGGGGTGTTTTGCCCATCTTCAGGGATAAGCACCAAATTCTGTGGAGCACTTTGCCGATCCTGACTCCCACAGATGAGGCTGCTCTCCCTTTCTCTCTCTACCCTGAAGAATGCGGAAAATCAGGATTTGGAGGCATGACAGGAGCACACGCCTTCCGCATGCTCAGAATCTGACAAAATCCAGATTTACAGAATAGATATTTGGTTTTGTCTCCTTCTGGGAAGGAGCTGTGGTGTTGAAGGAGACTGGGAAGGGGCTCTGGAGTGGGAAGGGGCTCTGTCTGGACATTGATTTTGCCTGCAAGAGCAATTGGGATTTTTTGTTTTGGTTTGGTTTGTTTTTTTTGTCTGGAAGGGGCTTTTTAAAATGTATTTTTCTTAGGGCACGTTTCTTAATTTTAGCATTTTGTCCTTGTTTTTCTTTCCCTGGCTCACAGCTGGGGCACTCAGAGTTGGATGGGGCAGGGATTTGCTCCCCATAAATGTACAAGAGAAACTTCCCGCTTTCTCATTGCTCCCAAATGTTAATTTATTGTATAATTTATTCCCAGTTCCTTATTCCTGTATTTGGAAAGAAAAGCTCCACCGCCTTTGAGATGGGAATTGGTTTTAGTTCATGAATTTTCCAGGGAAATGCCTGTTGTTAGTTACAGCAAAGTAGGTGTTGTTCTCCCAGTTCCCAAGGAGTGAACCGGCAATCCTGGAGCACAGTTAATTTTAGTGAGGAGGTTTACATCCTCCTCGGCTCGTTCCCGACCTGGCCATGCGATCCACATGTGCTGTTGGTGTTATCCCCAGATTGATGCCGAGGAGCCGATCCGGTGCCACTGACTCCATCCAGCCTCGGCTATGGACATCGTCCTGTCGGATTTTGTTCGCTCAACAGGGGCAGAGCCGGGGCTGGCCAGAGACCTCCTTGAAGGTATGGAAAACTGAGAATAATGATGGAAGTGCCCAGGGTGACTGATGGGGAGCTGGGAGGAAAAAGTTTTGGAAGAAGGTCAGGGAGCTGGGAGCCAGAGCCACAGGGCTGGGATAGGAAAATCCTGCCCTGGGGACATTCTGCCTCAGTTTTTCCTTGTACATCCATTAGGTGATGATGGATTGTATGCATTGGGAAGGAGAAGGCGGCAACCAGGAACGTGGATTCTCTTTCTCCATCCTCTCTGTTGGCTGCCATGAGCAGCAGAACTGAAGGATTTTTTTCTTTATATCAGCAGTGCCTTAAAAACATTAGGGA
This sequence comes from Origma solitaria, assembly GCA_013397895.1. Lineage (NCBI taxonomy): Eukaryota > Metazoa > Chordata > Aves > Passeriformes > Acanthizidae > Origma > Origma solitaria. Next base: position 79,154 of record VZRL01006514.1, on the reverse strand, counting down.
TTTTTCCCTTTTAGCAGCAATACCTTAAAACAATGAAAGGTTTTTTCCTTTATAGCAGCAATGCCTTCAGAAACTTTAGGATTTTAATTCTTTCCAATGTCACTGCTTCCCAAAGGGAGGGAACATTTCCAGTCATGTTTAGTGGAGGCTGCAGGTGATCCCTTTCTTTCTGTGCTTTCAGTTTAGGGGCTGTGAAGGTACTCATGGGCACTGCCTTTAGGTTCATGTTGGCTAAGGGGGCGAGTCAGTCCTGGGAATGCTGGATGACAGAGACTGTGTGTGTGTAATTATCCCAGCTGGAATTGAAGAGTCAGGCTCCACTGGCTGAATTTCTCTGCATCGTTGCTTGTTTGTATCATTCAGTTCATTTTTGTTGTTGCTTGAACCCAGGACTAGCTGCTGCTCCTGCAGCGTCCGCACCAGCTCCCAGCTGGGATTGCTGGCAGGGATGAGTTCAAAGCTCTGAAATTAGCTCCAGAATCCAAGTCTTTGGGCAACTTTCTCCACCTTGGCTTGACAGCATCAATCTCTAGCTTTCTTTTCCTCTTCAAACTCCCAATATTTGCAGGTTTCAGGGCTTCACCCTGAAATCTTGGGAGCTCACCAGCAGAATTTGGGAGAGTTGTGGGTTTGGGTGTGTCTGCCTCAGTTTCTGCGTTGGGTGAGGGTGACCAGCGCTGCTCCTTTCCCATCCAGGCAAGAACTGGGACCTGAGCGCGGCACTTAGCGACTTCGAGCAGCTTCGGCAGGTGCACGCTGGGAACCTCCCGCATTCCTTCAACGAGGGCCACAGGGCCCGGCCCCCAGAGCGGGAGGTGGCACGGCCTGGGAGGCCCCCGCTGCAGCGCCAGGATGACATCGTGCAAGGTCAGTGTCCTACAGCCAGAGGGATCTGTCAAATCCTCTCCTGTGCCGGAGTGATCGGGCCGCTCACCACCAGAACCGTGGCAGTTTGGTGGTGGCTGCTCTGAGATTTAGTGCTCCTGTCCCACTTTGCTGTTTGCTCTTCCTCTTTCCCCCAGAGAAGCGCCTGTCCCGAGGCATCTCCCATGCCAGCTCCACCATTGTCTCCCTGGCCCGTTCGCATGTCTCCAGCAATGGCAGCAGCAGCGAACACCTGCTGGAGATGCCTATCTGCACCTTCCAGCTGCCTGACCTCACTGTGTACTCTGAGGATTTCCGCAGCTTCATCGAGCGGGATCTCATCGAGCAGTCCATGCTGGTAGCACTGGAGCAGGCTGGTGAGTGCTGGGTCCATGCTGGTGGCATGTGCCATGGGCAGCTGGGGAGTGTCACCCATGGGAGCACCCCAGGACATCACGTGGATGCATATCCGACAGGGAATCATGCCATCATTTTTATGGCCTGGTGCAAGGGCTGAGCGGCAGCCACTTCCCTTCACCCATGAACACTGAGTGTAAATAACCCACAGCTGTTATCACTGTGCCCAGTTGAGAGGGAAAATGCCCCAAAACTGGCATTGTCTCACCCCCGGAATATCCCAATGCTCCATCCTGCCAGTCCCATGGAGAGACAGGGAAAAGGGAATTCCTGTGTAACATGTCCTGCTGACAAACCCTGCATTGATTACAGACCCTGGAGGTCGATGCTGCTGCTCCAGTTCCTGCTGGGTGCCTGGGGAGGCCACCCCTGCTTTGCTTTCCATCAGGCTCCTGAAGTGCTGCTGGGGGATCTGTAAATGAGGCTGAGCCAGGGAATGAGGGGGCATCCGTGCTGGCAGGGAAAGTCCTCATCCCTGGCACCAGGAAGGTGCCCATGGGCGGGGGTAGGATGCCGTGAGGGGTCTCAGGAGGGTTTACATCCCCCGTTGTTTCTGTGGTGCTGCACACACTAGAAAACATGTTATCCTTAGGGATAATGGACACTCTTGAGGGCCCAACTTCTCCCTCTCTGCTCAGGAGTTGCTGTTAGAAATATTCTCATGTTCTGGGAATGAGCACTTGATCCCAGCGATCCCATTACACAGTGATGCCATGCAGTGACAGCAGAGCTGCCGGCTCTGGTGCAGATAAACCCCAGATCCCCTCCCAGTGGAGTCAGGGGTTGGGTTCCTGCGTCCCAACACAAATGGGATGCGGGGCTGGCTGAGTGCTTCATCCGTGGGCTGGGGGCACTTCCAGGTACAGGAAGGAATTAACAGGAAGGAATTTAGAAATTCAGAGTTTTAGAACATGCCTTTCAGAGACTTGAGTGTCTGTGGGTTGTTTTGTCTATAACAAAGGGCTATAGTGCAGCTATGAAATATTCCATGCTGGATTCCAAGTAGGGTGCTGTGATCTACAGAGACTCCCGTTATTAATTTAGCACACATCATCCTTAGGGGATTAAGGAAATATTTTATAGCCCAATAAATGTTCAGATCCTCTTCCCCATGTATTCAGAGGTCCTGTTACACCACTGTGGCAGAGCAAGCACTTTCAAAGTGGCTGTAAACTTCAATGGGATCCTCTGGGAATGCTTTGAATGTGCTCAGAGTGGTGTGGAAAGCTCTTGGTGGAGCTGAAACCTCATCCCTCAATGGAGCCTTGAAGTCCTTTGGCACAAGCCCTTGTGGATTGAGGATCCTGATTCCTGATTCCCTGAGTTGGGAAGCTGCTGAGTGGGTTTGCGCATGGCACACAAGGAGAAGCAGTCCGTGGTACCCCACCTGAGGATATTGGGGAAAAACGTCAGGAAGATCCTGATTCTGCTCCTTCACCTCCACCAGGGGGAAACCCCCATGGGTCTCTGATTGCAAAACAGGGCGACAAAGGGTGTTGGTGTCCCTGTCGGATCCCTCGCATCAGCCTCGGGAGCACAGGGCTGAGGGGACACATCCCTGGGACGCTCCCTGCGTCAGGCAGTGAGAGTGGATTCCCAGTAGCCTTAGGGGAGCCATTTGTGGTTTGGATGAGGCAATCCAAATCTTCGGGCTGGGCAGAGCCATGGTTTCCTTCCCATTGCCATGACCTGTTCAGGTGCCTCCTGCTGGAAGATACGATGAGATTTCCCCCAGACACCCCATGGGGACAAACAGGTGTTCTGTGGGGTAACACAGGGTCATGGTGCTGGATGTGGAGGGAGCCTCTGGATGCCGCTGGACTTTCCCTGTGTGCAGAAGATTTGTTGCCATTCTGGGAAGATCCCTCATGCTCTTGAATCCAGTTGACTTCCCTGCAGAGCTCTCAGGGCTAGCTCTTAAGAGCCACACACAGAGAAATGTGTTGTTTTCAATACTTTTGGGCAGCCTCTTGGCCTTTCCACCGCCTCGACAGGAGCAAAACATTGGGAGGAGGGTTGGGCATGCGGTTCCTTTGGAGACGACTTCTCTTGCGTAACTGGAGTCAGTGCAAATACTCAGGCACAGAAATACCTCTCCAAGGTGTGTCCCCTCAGATCCGACTTGGGCAGAGGTTGCACAACCTCCAGAGCACCAACCGGAGATGAAAACTCCATGGAAAAGAGCATCAAATCCTGCATGAACAAGGGGAAAACGATGAAAAGGAGCTCTCGGTGCTGCCCCTAGCAGCGTTATGTGTGGGACAGCTCTTGTGAGGCACCACGTTCCCTCCCCTGGCCCTGGGCCACTTGGCCAGGCTCCCTACTCTGCCATGCCAGGAGCTATAGTGAGGGAACAGCCGGCTTTTCCGTGCGGACCCATTGTCCCCAGGCTCAGTGCGGAATGCTTCCAGCTCTGGCGGGTTCCTTTCCTGGCCTTGGAGACAGGAACGACGTGCCTGTGTCGCACTGAGCTTTGTGGTTTTGTGTTTTCTAGTGTTTGGGGGTGTTTAAACCCCTGTTTTCCGCATTTAGTTCCTCTCCAGCTGTTCTCTCTGAGGTTGTACAAAGCGTTTCCAGCAATGCCATGTCTGTGTACTGGGATCCCTGGCAGGGATCATACTCTAGAGGAAGGAGAGGGTCCTTGGAATCGCTGGGAAAGGGCTGGTTTCCTGCAGGAGCAATTTGAATACAGCTTGTTGGAAGCCTGAACAGCCTCGTCCAGCCAAAAACCTGCCTGTTGCACAGGATCCAAAAACTACTGGAAAATATGGCAGCCAAGGAGGGGCATTGAGGGCAGGGCAAGACATGGACTGGGGTGGTTCAGAGTCCTGATCCAGCCCAGCTTCACTCCCCCGGGAAGGGCTGAACCTCCAGCTACACTGGGCTCACTGGGCATTTTTTCCTGCCTTCTATTTTTAGCTGCTCTCGACTTGAATGACCACAATGACCCAAAACTCCCAGTCTAAAGCGCTGTCAGTTTGCATTTGCAGCGGAAAAGCTGCTGGGATCAGCAGAAATCCTGGAGTATTCTGCCTAAAAACCAGTGAGCAGGGAAACCCTGCCACGGGAGAGTTGAGACTGCAGGGATTTGGTTCCGAGAAGCCGCAAAACGCTGGTTTTCCCTGGAGAAGTTGTTTGGGCTTGGTGCTCCTGGTGGCATTTCCAGCCTGATGGGCTTTGGGGAGGGAAATAAGGGGTGTGGGGGAAAAATAGATAGAGGACAACTGGTCTGTGTGGAAGTTCTGGCTTTTATTTGTGTGTAATTCTGATTTGTGTGACCCTGAGTTCAGCCCGGCCTTTTCCTGGCATCCCCAGGGAGTTTTGCAGCTCCAGTCTCTTCTTTTTGTTGCTTTGTCACTGTCCCGACTCTTACCTCCCAGTCCTTGGATGGGCCTGTACCTTCCCACCCCTCCTGGTGCTCCCCCACTCATTCAGCTGGTTTTTGTCCTTGGCCATGGTTTCAGAAGAGCTGAGCCCCACAGTGTCCCCCAGTCCCGTGCTGTGCCATGGTTTCATGCTCTCTCAAATTTCCGCAGGGCGCCTGAACTGGTGGGTGACGGTGGATCCGAGCTGCCAGCGGCTGCTGCCCCTGGCCACCACTGGTGATGGGAATTGCCTGCTCCACGCTGCCTCCCTGGGTAAGGCTTAGCTTAAGCCCCAGAGAAAGAGCCAACCAGCCCCTGGGCAAGAGCCCAGGATCCCCCTTTGGAGCAGGACCCATCCATTCTGGTGGAAACCAGGATGCTGCTGCTCTTGCCAGCTGCAGCAGCATTGGTGTGCAAGAGCAGTCGCAGTCAGGCTCTGTGCAAGTGGGATGGCTTGAAGGGAAGGGGCTGTCAGCAGCTTGTATGCTTCTCAGATCCCTCTCCCTGTCCCTCTGGCAAGTTTCCCTGGATTCCTGAAAGAAATGTGGGATAATGGAGCAGCCCCTCCCCTCTGGTGTGTCTGTGCAGGAACCTCAGTGGGGCAGGGAGTGACACCAGCCTCTCCTGACCTTGCACTCCATTCTTTCTCCCTGCAGGTATGTGGGGCTTCCATGACCGGGATCTCATGCTCCGGAAATCTCTCTACACGCTAATGGACAAGGGAGTGGAGCGGGAAGCGCTGAGGCGGAGATGGCGCTGGCAGCAGACACAGCAGAACAAGGAGGTGGGAGCCAACTGAATGTTGATGTGGGCCCTCTTTGCCAAGGAGAATGTCTTTGGAAAACATCCCCTATGGGTTTGGGAGGTGTTTCCTGTCGGGTCTGGAATTTTGGGCAGCTCCCTGGGGTGCCATTGGACTGTGCTGTGGTAAGGGGTGTCCTGCAGTCAGAACTGCAGCTAACTGAAAGGGGCTTGGGACAAGTGACAGGACAGGGGAATGGATTTAAATTCAGAGGGGAAGTTTGGATGAATATTGGGAAGGACTTTTAGGACATGGTGCAGAATATGTTGATTATTTTTGCATAAATCCATAGAGAAAAGTTGTGCTGTGGGTATAAACCCATGCTGTAGCAATTGGAAGAGGTTTACTCAGAGGATTTGGGTTCTCTTCGCCGTTTTTCAGTCTGGCCTGGTTTACACGGAGGAGGAGTGGCAGAAGGAGTGGAACGAGCTGATCAAGTTGGCGTCCAGCGAGCCCCGCGTACACTATGGCACCAACGGCAGCGGCTGCGGCGGGTACGGAGCAGAGAACACATCCAGGTGTAAAACAGGGAATGTCTTCTCTCAAGGCAGGGCAGGGGGTCTGTGCTGGTCTTTCCTGTTGGGATTTCAGGGGAAGGATAAAGGACCCCGAGGAAATGTGAGACACATAGAGCATCCCAGGAAAGTATTTCGGTGCTGCATGGCCTCTTCTGTGGGGTAGCACATGGACTGAGCAGGGAATTAATCTTTTCCTTGTGTTGCCCTGTGTTGCTTTCTCTGAAATGAGAGAATAACCCAGAGCTGAGAGTTTTTGCCATCTCACTTCTGTTTCAAGGACACTTCCCTGCTGCAGCTGTCCCAGCTTCTTAGCTAAGGGACTCCCAGCAATGCGAGGCAGCAGCTGGGTGTTCTCTGGGCACAAACCCTTGTCTTGGAGCAGGACATTTTGGGTATCCACACCTAAACCCTCAAGCTAGTGCTGAGATCAGCCTTAGTGCTGTCCACCCACCTCTACGTGGCTGCCTGTGAAACCTCTTCCTGGTGTTAAAAAGCAAATGACTGAATATCCAAGGGGTGACATTCAACTTCTCCATTCCTCAAGGGTGGAGAGCTCTGAGGAGCCAGTGTATGAGAGCCTGGAGGAGTTCCACGTCTTTGTCCTGGCCCACGTGCTGAAGAGACCCATCGTGGTGGTGGCAGACACGATGCTGCGGGACTCAGGCGGTGAAGGTGAGACCTGCGCTCTCTTCCCAAAGCCTCTCTGACCTGTCCACCTTTCCTTTCTAACCTGTGTTTTCCTGGGGGCTCTTTGCCCCCAAGGCTGGACCTGGAATTGGGAACAGCATAGTGGGGATAATTGACCTGATACAGGTGAACCCACAGAAGGGCTGGGGCCGGGCTTGTCTCCCTGCCTGATTTCTGCTGCTTTGAGAGCATCTACACGAGGTTTTTTTCTTTTTTCTACCTCTTTTGCTCCCTCCCCTCACCTGGAGATGGGAAATTCCGTTCCCTGGGTGGCAGATTTTCCACCATCAGCTTCAGTTTCCTGTCAGAGAAGGTTAATCAATTTCCCTCATTCTGTGGGCAAAATTTGTCTTGTGGGGGAGTGAAGACGAGGGCTTTTTATAGAAAATACCAGTTCATTCTGCATTCTACGTCCTCCTGATGTAAAATAAACATCTGTTTTGGATTGTGGTTTTGTTTAATGTCCCTTGAGATGACAGGTAATTGCGGGTGAGCCCTCAACTGAGGCAAATGGCTCATTCTGGAGCAGGTGCAGCACAAACAACTCTGAACTCTTGAACCTGTGATCAGAACTGACCGCCCTTGTTTCTTCCCAGCATTTGCCCCAATTCCCTTTGGAGGGATCTATCTGCCCCTGGAAGTCCCAGCCAGCAAATGTCATCGGTCTCCATTGGTTCTGGCTTACGATCAAGCCCATTTTTCTGCCCTGGTCTCCATGGAGCAGAAGGAAAACACAAAGGATCAAGGTGGGTGATGAGATTCAGGTGAACAAAGCACTGGGACTTGGGACTTGGGAGTGCTGGGGGGAAACATCAACATGCACTGGCAGCCCAGCAAACCAACAGTGTCCTGACCTTGGAGCCCTTCCAGTGCCTAAAGGGGCTCCAAGAGCTGGAGAGAGACTTGGGACAATGGCCTGGAGTTACAAGACAAGGGGGAATGGCTTCGCAGTGACCCAGAGCAGGCTTAGATGGGATATTGTGAAGAAATTCTTCCATGTGAGGGTCATGAGGCATTCTGTGGTGCTCTGACAATGCCATGATCCCAAGGACCAGCAGTCACTGGGATTTGCTGTGAGGCCATTCCCATCAGAGGTGATGAGGTTCCTGGTGGGTCCTTGGAGTTGGCTCCTCGTGTGGAGTATTTGTCCTTTTGGGCTGTAAACATGACATTTCTGTCCCGGGGCAGCTGTGATCCCCCTGACGGACTCTGAGCACAAGCTGCTCCCCGTGCACTTCGCCGTGGATCCTGGGAAGGAGTGGCAGTGGGGGAAGGACGACAGTGACAATGTCAAACTGGCCAGGTTGGTAATCCGCAGGTGATTCGGGGCGAGGCTCTGCTGGGGTCTGGGTGGTCCGCAGAGCAGAGAAGTCACAGATGAAGGGGTCAGTCCTGACCCCAGCTGGGATTTCTTGTACCGGATGAAAGTTGTGCTCAGGAAATGACACTGCTCATGGGGATGGAGCAGCTCTTCCTTCGTTTTCCTTCATTTTGGTATGTTTAGGGTGGGGCTGTGACATCTCACGAGCTTTATTCCCACATAGTAAATAGATCATGCTCCAGATCATGGAGCTCTAGGCTGGTATCTCAGATACCAGCAGCAGTGGAGGATCTTCGGTCATGGTAGCACAAAAAAGGTGTATTTTTCCATTTGCCACCAAATCCCTGTGTCCTGAGTCCCTGGAGTGGGGAGGGTGATGGCCACCAGACCACGCTTGGTTTGGGTGAGACTTTGCGTGGGTCTCACCATGGTTTGGTCCCAGCAGTTCCTGTGGCTGAGGCAGAAGCATTTTGATTCCGACACTGAGGAATCTGGTTTCTGCCTTTGGGTTTTCATTGAGAAGTCTGGAAAGCTGCATAATTGTCCCTTTTGTGCCTGCTGTAGGAAACCACCCATTTAAACACATAACACAGGGAATAATGTAAATATGGAGGGAGATATTTCCAGGTGGGAAATGAAAATGGCTCTAACTTGTGGTTTTGCGCTGCTCCCATGCCAGTGTGACACTGTCGCTGGAGGCCAAACTGCACCTGCTGCACAGCTACATGAATGTCCGATGGATCACGTTGCCTTGTGACACGCAGGTAAAGGGACCGGGGGATCTTCTTTACCTATGAATTATTTAACCCTCCTCTCTGCAGGGAAGCTGGTGTGGGGCCTCAGCTGGGAGCTCTGCCTCATGTGGGGTTCTGTGCCTGCAGGAATTGTGGCCGATTCTGCTCAGAGAGCAGGGAAGTGACTCAGTTTTGTGGTTGGGTACCTTTTCCCTAGAGCTTTCCATGCCCATTTTCAGTTTTTACATGACCCAGAAACCCCCATGCCCCTCAGGAATGCTCCGTGCTCCAAACAAATGGGAGTTACTGGTTTACGGCCACCTCGAGACTGGGACAAGTCTCAGCCCCCTCTTTCCTGGCTTTGCGCTGAAACCTTGAGCCAGTGGAGGTATCATAGAATCACAGAGCAGAATCATAAAATCCTGGAATGTCTCAGTTGGAAGGGTGCCACGGCAATATTTAGGGATGTTGCAGGATGCACTGGGGATGCATCTTTCTGAGTGTGTCCAGATGCCATCCCCTCCATGTTCCAAGCAATGCCACCTCCTTTGCTTCACCTTCCATCTGAGAATTTTTACCTGAGGAATTTCTACACTTTGATATTTGTCTTTTCTTCCTCCTCAGGCACCCCTAGCTCAGCCAGAATCCCCCACGGCCTCTGCAGGCGATGACGCTCGCTCGGCAGCAGAGTCAGGCGAGTCGGACAAGGAGTCGGTGTGCAGCAGCTCTGCCAGCAACGGGGGCACCAGGGCAGGCAAGGACAGGGAGAAACCAAAGAAAGAGCGGGAAAAGGAGAAGGAAAAGGATAAAAAACGGGCAGACTCGGTGGCCAACAAGCTGGGAAGCTTCGGGAAGACTCTGGGCAGCAAACTAAAAAAGAACATGGGGGGTCTGATGCACAGCAAAGCCGTGAAGGGCAGCATGAGCAATGGGCAGGGAGACACCCTGGAGAAGAAGAAGAAAGGATCCCTGAAGGCACGGAAGGGTAGCAAAGAGGAATGTTCCCCAGGAGACTTGTCAGCTCCTGCAGAGAAAACGTGTCCAGGTAAAGCAGCCCCAGAGAAGCCATCGGATCCCCACAAGTACAGCAGCGACGTGCGGCTGAGCCTGAGCATCCTGCGCGCGGCCATGCAGGGCGAACGCAAGTTCATCTTTGCCGGCCACCTCAAGACCAGCACCCGGCACCAGTTCCAGGAGGAGATGATCCAGAGGTACCTCCTGGATGCTGAGGAGCGTTTCCTGGCAGAGCAGAGGCAGAAGGAGGCAGAGAAGAAGGCACTGAGCAGTGCTGCCCCAGCCAAGAGGCCGGAAGGGGAGGCGGGTGCCCAGCGGAGCGAGGAGGTGATGCCGAGGAGCCCCGTGTTCTCCCAGCCACCCCCCACCTACCCCCCTCAGCCCCTGGAGCCAGCCCTGGGAGCTAAAATAGCTGCTTTTCCTGCTGGCTATTCCGGTGTTTTCACCTTCCCCAGGCCCTCCGTGGGCAGTGCCGAGGGGCTGCACCCACCCGGGTGCCCTGAGGGCCGGCGGCAGCTGGCAGGGGGACCTTGTGGGAGCCTCCCCCACTATGCCACCCTGCCCCGGCACCACCAGGGCCGACTCGGGCCCTGCCCCCCCGGCCCTGCCCACCTGGGCCTGTTCTCCCCAACGGACATGGACATCCAGCCTCCCTTCCCCTCGGAGTGCGAGGGCTCCGGCTGCCTCACCCCACACAGCAATGGCTGCCGGGAATTCCTCGAGCAGGACAAGGGAGGAACAGTGGATAAAATGAGAAGCCAAGCCCTCTACAACATCCAGCAGACCAAGTGCAAACAGCCCAACTGCAGCTTTTATGGACACCCAGAGACTGGGAATTTCTGTTCCTGCTGTTACAAAGAGGAGCTGCGGCGCAGGGAGCGGGAGGCACTGGTGCACAGGTTCTGATGCTCCCCCTGCATGGATCCAGACCCATGGAACATGGGGAATGCAATAATAGAGATCTATTTTGGTTTTACACCCACCCACACTCCCCTCCCACTCTGCGGGAGGTGGGAGCAGGCGTTCGGCCAGATGGGCTGGGGGATGGCATGAGGCTGGTGGGATGGGGGGCACGCAGAAGGCAGAAGGGGGGAAACCAGGCCCTGCTTTCCCAGAGCCCCTGTGAGGGAGGAGAGGATTCCCAGGGGTGCCTGGGGACAGTGGGGGCTGCTCGGGTTGGAGCACAGGGTGAGAGGGGTGAATTCCTCAAAAACTCAATAAACCAGACCAAAGCTTTGGGAGGGGGCAGGGGGAGCAGCTCCTGCTATGTCCTTCCCGCTGCCCCGACCACCTGGGACGGAGCAAAACCGCCCCATTTTGAGCATCACAAACCTTTTAATGGAGTTTTTTAACACTGGGTTTATTCTGTATTTCTTCTTGCTGGTACTGAGCGATGCCGCATTGGAGTTGGACATTGGTGAGGTGGGGTGGGTTGGACCCTCCCCCGCCCAGTCCTGTATGGCTCCAAGCACCAGGACGGGCTCAGGGCTCTGTCATGCCCCCTCCCCAACCAATGAGCTCAACTCTGGTTTTAAAATGTTGTTTTTAAACTCTTTCTGGGGGGGGGGAGCCAGGGGGACTCCCAGCGCTTGAGGGATTGGAGGATTCTCTTCCTGTGCAGAACTCCGAGCCCGCAGGAGGGCTGAGGTGAGATCCTGGGTCAGCGTCTCCTGCCAGGAATTCCCAGTGGCATGGGGCGAATCCCCCAGGGATACCCACTGGAAAGGGGCCCCAGAGCACTCCCAGTCCCGGGGTGGAGCCGGGGGGGTCACAGCCCCACGTAACTCCTACTTGAGCACAGCTACTCTGTACTACCTCTGATCCTAATTAACTTGGCTCCGTTGTGCTGAGCCACCAACTGACCTTTAGGCTGCGGAATTAATCCATATTTTTGATAACAGGGCTAAAAAGCAGAACAATAAGGTAAAATCCTCCTGTGACTAATGTCCTGTGCAATTCCTGACCGCATCCCGGCCCCCTGGCTCCCAGGGTGGGATTCACTTTAGCACTGCGATGTTTGCACAGAATTCCTTGGGTTATTTTGGTAACTGCAGCTCCCAAACAGGGCCCGATCCTGCACGGAGTGAGGTGTAGCATTTCCTATCACACGGAAATAAAACAGGAGTTATATCCTTCAGCCAGAGCTATACAACATTCCCTCGTTTTTATTTTGGGGTTGATTTTCCAGAAGGCACCAAACTATGCAACCCCTTCCTGCTCATGGCCATTCTCAGGAGAAGGGATGAGGGCCTTGGGCAGAGGAGCTGGAAGTGTGCTGAGCTCGGGGGATCACCCGACGCCTTACACTTGGCCCTGAAAATGTTAACTTAGACCTAAAACCCCCCAAATTAAGGCCTTTCCTACACCTAAATGCACCAAAATAAGGCCTTTCCTAGTGGGATCCCAATACTCTTGAGTCCAGCCAGCAATGCTCCTTGTCCACAGATTTTCAAATCCAAATTTCAAACACCCCAGGGATGTTTTGACTGTGGTGTATGTAATTTTCCCTGGTTTTATAAAATCCCTGAGCATGGCTGAAGCTGTGGGAAGGGGGAGGTGGTGTGGCACCCATTCTAGCTGGCTCCTCTTACTTCGGAACAAATTCCATGTTTCTCCCTCAAACTGCAGGAATTCCAATGGACCTTAACCCCGGGGCAGGGACATGCAGCGCTGGTTAAGTGCCACAGGCTCTGCCCCCACTTGGTTCACCCCAAATTTTAAGCTGAAATGGTTAAAACCCAACCCAAAGTCTTCACTGTTTGTGGGCACTTGGTTTAAATTCCAAGTTTTTATGTTTATTTTTCCCAAAATCAGAGCAGCAGCTTTATTTTGGGGTTGGGAATATCCTCTGGCTGTGCCAGAAGCGCCAGGAGCAGAGATGCCCCATGGCATGGGAGGGAAGGCGGAAGGTGATGCTTCACCTCTTGTTCCTCAGGTTTTGGGGAATTTCTCTCTGGTTTGATTAGCTCCATCCCAACGGATGCCGGACTTGGGTGGGGATGGAAAGGCCCCAGACCTGTTTGGTGGTTTGTGGGGGAAAAGAGAGGGAGAAGGCAGAAAACCTGTAGGAAAAGCACCGATCCTGGAGGGAAAACTCCAAAACTGGAGGAAAAGCACCAAACCTACCCCCAGGAGGGATTTTTCCCTGGGGATGGGGAGGCTGCGGTGTGACCCCAAGGTCAAACTAAGTGCACTTACTGGTGTGGTTGGAATTCAAATTGCTGCCATCAGATCCTGGTGGAGGAAGACTTTGTCTTTCAGCGTGTGTAAAACCCGTTAATGAGATTTGATTTGATTTTATTAAATGAGATTCACCTTTGCCATTCCCCTGCCCCTCGGCAGGGGAGGCTGGGGCAGCTTTGGGTCTCACTAATGTGACGCCGAGTGACCTGAATTAATTCTGCAGTGGTTTATTCACAAAAAAACCCTTTTTTAAAAAAAAAATTATTTTATTAATTCTGGATTAATTGGTGATATTTGGCCTCCTGGTGAACAGGGCTAGAGTGTTGCGTCCGGCTGTAGCCATGGTCTCAGTGTGGCACCACAGACTCATTGACAATAAAAACCTTCAGCTGATGCACCTGAGGCTCCTTCATCCCCTCACCCCGAGGGTTCTGGGGGTCCCCAGTTCCCTCCTGGGGCTGCTCCTAATCTTCTCTATCCAATTATTGGGATTTTGGGGTTTTTTTCTCCACTAAGGAGAACAGTTCCCTCTCTCCTGGACAGTGGGTAGGTTTTCCTTCTATTCCATTTATTGTGTGATTCTATTTTGGCACTAATTCTTTGCTTTCTTTTAAAAAAGAACCCACTCGACTACCCCTCGCTCCCTGTTTCTCCGTCCTCACTGTTCTCAGAGCCCTTTCCCCAGCTGCATCCCAGGGCCACGGCTCCCTTTGGTACCTGAGTCTCAGGACAAAATGAGGGATAAAATCCAGCGTGGGCCATATGAATGCTGAAGCTTTAAATGAAAGAGGAAGAAGAGGTTTGGGGGTGGTTGGAGACGGATCACGGAACGTGGGACCCCGGGAGCAGTTTCCCGTGGGATTTCTGTCATTGATATTTTCTCTCCCAGCTCCTGGTGTTTTTCCTTCCTCCTGGCATAGAGAGTGGCCACTCCATGCCCAGTGCCACGTCTGTGCTGGATGATTTTCTTCCAGGATCTTTCCTTCTACCGTGGCCTGGACTGACCCTGTCCTGGCTTGGAGCAGCTCTGGGCTCAAAGCCTCCAGGAAATTCTTCTCATCTGCCAGGTGCCAGAGACAAAAGCTTATCTGAGCCCCTGGATAGGCACCTCTGCCAAGGTGATTCTCCTGCAGGAGGGAAATTGGGGTGCATGAGCTGCAGCTCCCAAAGCTGGGGCTGCCCCAAAAATCTGGGGGGAAATACACCAAAAATCAGAGTCGACCTGGAGTTCTGGTGAGTTTTCCATGTTCCTGAGTTGTGTCAGGATTTATCCTGCCGCGTGCCGGCACCACTACCTTGGCTGCCTCAGGCTTTGGGTTCCGGGGTGCCCAGGAGTCTCGTGGCACTGAGGGGTGGCCACAGATGCAGGTGGCCCCAGGATGTCCATCCGCCTGCTGCCCGGTGCGGGGTCAGGAGCCCCGGGGCTCGGCACGGCAGGGGCCGGCGCGAGCAGGGGCGGCTTGGCTTGGGAGCCGGTGTTGGGCTGGGAGGAGAAGGCTCCATGCTTCGGCCGTGAGTCACGGAACAGCTTCTCCTGCCCTCTCTCTGCCCGGGAGAGGCCTCGCCCCCCCGCCACCCCTGTGACGCTGCTGACGGGGTTTGGGGGTTCTCCTGCACTGGGCAGCACTTGCGGGGTGCCGGGGCTGTAGGGACCCCAGAACCGCCCGTCCCTGACGGGGTCCCCGGAGCTGTACCCCGCTCCAACGCTGAACTTTTGGGGTGCCGGAGGCCGCCCCCCCCGCTCCCCATGCGTCTGCGGAGCTCCCGCCCCCGAGCTCCCTCCTTTTCCCCACCGCAGGGACCGGGCAGTGGGATGCCGGGATCCGAGGGGTCGGGATGCGTGGAATCGCGGGCCCCGAGGGGCGGGATGCCAGGGGAGGGCGGGATGCCGGAGCGGGGGGCGGGATGCCGGAGCCGGGCCGGGCTCTCGGGGCTCTCTCCCGGGCCGCTCCGGCCCCGGCGCTCCGGGCCCGCCCGGCCAAAGTCCCTGCACCATGAGCGGGGCCTCGGGCGGCCGCCGCCCGACCTTCCCCGGGCTCCCAGGTAGGGCCGGGGCCGGGGGCCGGGGATCCTGGGGGGACTGGGGGCACTCGGAGCCCCGGATCCAGTGCCGGTCCCCGCAGGGGAGCGGGTGCTTGAGGAGGCGGCGGGCGCCCGGCAGCGCTGCGGGAACGGCGGCGGCTCCGTCCCAGGGACGCTGCTCTGCACCAACCGCCGCCTCGCCTTCCTGCCCGGCCAGGTGCGACGGGAACATCAGAAATACTGGGCGTACCGGGAGCGGGACCAGGAATGGGACCGCGGGGCCCCGCGTCGCCCGCCCGGGGGGACCCTTGCCCCGGCGGAACCCCATCCCACCGCATCCCGGATCCCATCCCGAACGCATCCCACCGTACCCCGATCCTCGGCTCAGCCCCACCCCACCGGATCCCTGACTTCCATCCCAGCATCCTGACCCCCATCCTAATTGCATGTACACCCCCAGCTAGTGACATCCCAACCCCACTTAGCCACATCCCTGCCCCATCCCACCACCATCCCAGCCCATCCTGGCTCGTTGACTGCAGAACCCGCTGTGTTCACCCTGGGAACTCCTCACTGCAGGATATAGTGGGGGACAAGGCACAAGGGACATGGGACAGCTAGGTCCAGATCCAACCCCACCACCCTTTCTGGGACTGGGGGGACACTATGGGGCAGCTTCCAGCTCTCCTCACTCTCCCACAGGCTCCTGGCTCCCGTGGCCTCCTCCACTCTGAGGACGAGGTGGCCCTGCCCTGCATCCGCAAGCTGGTGGCAGGTAATGGGGACATCTGGGGGCACAAGGGATGAGCTGGGTAGGTCTCGGGTCTCAACCCCATGTGATGAGTTGAGCAGGTCTCAGCTGGTCCTGACAGCCTCATGCCCCTGACCCCAGCCAGCAGCTTCTCCAAGCCTAAGGTGCTGACGGCCGCCTCCACCCTCAAGTTCATCCCCGAGGAGCTCACAGTCTTCTGTCGGGATTTTCGCCTGCTCCGCTTCTACTTCTCTGAGAATGGGTTGGCTCCGCAGGCATTCCGGGTAAGCCAGGGAGGTGCAGAAGTGTTGGGGTACCCCACGGTTCTGGGGAAGCCTGTGGGGCTCAAACCCCACCCTGGCTCTCCTTGCAGGTAGCCAATGCCATCACACAGGCACGGGAGGCGGCTGTGTGGCTGGGGGATGCTGCTGAGGGACATGATGGCTGGTCCTGCCCTGGCGAGGCCCTCCCAGAGAAGGAGGAGGAGGAGGAGGAGGAGGAGGAGGAGGAGGAGGAAGGCTCATCCTCCATGCTGCTCNGGGCTGGAGGGTGAGCGCCGTCAATGAGCGCTTTGACATGGCCCCCAGGTACAGCCCTGCCAGTCCCCCAATACCCCCTGAGCCACTGGCAATGGCACGTGCGATTTGGGGGACCCCACTCTGTGCCCCCCCTTCCCACAGCCTCCCCCAGTACCTGTGGGTGCCCAGCAGGCTTCTGGACCATGACCTCAAGCGACCCTTTGCCCACTTTCAGGAGCGACGGGTGCCTGTGAGTGCCTGGGTGGGCCCTGGTGGGGTGGGGGGCTCTGGGAGGGGGATGTGGGGGTGTCACCCCGTTTCTCTTGCAGCGCCTGTGCTGGCACCACCCAGGTGGGGGGGACCTGCTGAGAGCTGCTGGCTTTCACCCAGCCTCAGAGCCGGGCAGCGAGGATGTGAGGTAGGTCCCAGGGGACTCCGGGGAAACATGAGGGTGTCCCCGCAGCCTGGCCCACCTGGGGGTTCCTGTGCCCCCCAGGTGCTTGGAGGCACTGCTGCTGGGGGGCCGCGGGCCCTGCGTGTTGGCTGACACAGCCGAGCTGCCTACTCTTGCCGACATCCAGCTCGCCCATCTGAGGCTGCGGGCACTCTGCCTGCCTGGTGAGTGGCACAGGGAGGACCCCAAGGACCCCCAAAATCCCCAGGGGGCTGAGCCTTCCCCCCACTGAAACCCCGTCCCGTGGGATCCAGGTGCAGTGGCAGAGGAGAAGTGGCTCTCAGCCCTGGAGGGGACATGCTGGCTGGACCACGTCCGGTGAGCAGGAGATGAGGGGGGCTCTTTGGGGTGTAGAGAGGTATTTTGAGATATAAGGGGTAAATTCACCCCAAAACCCCAGGCTGGTATGTTCCCCCCCCAGCCCACCTGGCACTGTGGGGTGATGGGGGCATTGTGGTGGGTGCATGAGCTGCCTGGGCAGGTGACTGTGGCATTTTGGGGTGTCCTGAACACCTGCTTTTGCTCCCCAGCACCTGCCTGAGAAAAGCTGTGGAGGTGGTGTCACTGCTGGCAGGGAGGCGCTGCTCTGTGGTCCTGCAAGGTGGCGGCACCGGGATGGGGGATGGAGAGGGATGGAGGGGGCTGGAAAGGGGACCCCCCTCATCACCTCACCCCCCTCAGAGCCCTCGGACCGGGACCTGAACTGCCTCCTGGCCTCTCTGGTGCAGCTCCTGGGGGATCCCTATGCTCGCTCTCTGCCTGGCTTCCAGAGCCTGGTGCAGCGGGAGTGGGTGGCAGCCGGACACCCCTTCCCATGCCGGCTGGGGCTGCTCTGCCGGGACACTGCTCGGGAGGAGGTGAGACTGCCCATTCCTGTCTCGCTGGGGTGACAGCAGTTGGGTCCCTGCTTGGGAGGAGGTGAGACCCCCACATCCCATTTTCCTCCCAGGCCCCTGTGTTCCTGCTGTTCCTGGACTGCACGTGGCAGCTCCTGCGGCAATTCCCGGCAGATTTCGGCTTCACTGAGGCTTTTCTCCTGGCGCTCCACGACAGCAGCTTCAGCCCCTACTTCAGCACCTTCCGCTTCAGCTGCCAGCGACAGCGGGGCCATGGCTGCATGGTGAGGGGCAGGGGAACATTGCTGCATCCCCAACGGGGGATGGGCATACCCAAACCCTCCCATTTCACCCCTTCTTCTCCTCACTCTGCCTCAGTTTCTTCATCCCCATTTCAAACTGGGGATGGGCACCCCCAGATCTCCCATTTTACCACTTCTTTTCCCCTCTGTGCCTCAGCTTCCCCATCCCAAATAGGGGACTGACTTCCCAACTCTTCCCCCACAGCCCCGGCTCCCCAGCCAGACCTACCGGCCTGTGGGGGGCTGGCAGGACCCTGGGGGGCACAGGGGAGGTCACCCCACCTGCACCTTCCCCTCGGTCTGGGCTTGGAGGCTGCGCTACAGCCGGCAGCAGCAGAAGCAATTCTGGAACCCTCTAGGACCCCCAGCCCCTGCTGAGCCCCTGGCCCCAGGCAGGGTGAGTGTGGCTGGGCTGGAGGTGCTGCACCTTTCCTTTGCCCCCTGTTTGTCCTTCTGGCTGGCTTCTCCCTCCCTTTTTTCCTTAGTCCTTATGGTGTCCCCCCATTTCCTCTTTCACCCCCTTTTATTCCTAGCACCAATATTTTCACCGCACTTTTCCTCTCCTGTTTGCCCTTCATAAGAGATTTCTCCTTTTTTTCTCCTAATCTCTGCTCCTTCTCATCCCTCAACCCTGCTGGATTTCCTTCCTTTTTCCCTAATCCCTGTTTTCCCCGTTTTCCCAGCCCGGAGATCCCTGCCTGTGGTGGGGGGCTGGGCCGGTGCTGACGCTGGCTAAGGGCTTGTTGTGCCCCCACCCCCTGCCCTGGTGGAGCCGCTCCCCGCTGCGTCCCCCACACCGGGTGCCCCCACCAGAGAGCCGAGGGACGCGGTGGGGGCTCATGGGGGGCTCCCAGCCCCCCCCGGGGCTGCTCCTGCCCTGCACCGCTGGGCCCTGCATCCGGCTCTGGCACCGCTGCTACCTCAGGGGGCTGCCCCAGGAACAGGTATTGGGGAAACTGGAACATGGGGGGAAGACTGGGGCCTGGGGGTCCTGGTTCAGGGCGGTCCCACTTTGAGGGGTCCCAGCCTGTCCTGCTGCTTGGGCTGGGGGTGAGGCTGGGCCTGATTTGTGTCCGTCCAACCAACCCTATGTGTGTCCAGCAGGGGGGGATGGATGGATGGATGGGGGGATGGATGGATGGATGGATGGATGGATGGATGGATGGATGGATGGATGGATGGATGGATGGATGGATGGACATGTGGTGGGTCCATCCATCCTATCCTGTCTGTGTCCCTGTCCTGTGCTGGACATCCTGCCCTGTTTGTGTTCCCATCCTTGTGTCCCTGTCCCATAATGAACACTCCACCCTATTCATGTTCCTGTCCCTGTGTTCCTGTCCCGTCCCTGTCCCGTGTCTCTGTCCCATCCTCACATCCCGTTTCCCTTGTGCCCATCATCCCATGTTCCCATCCTGTGCTGGACACGGTCTGTTGGCAGCACGGCCGCTTGGCCCCAACCCTGGCTGGGCTGGCTGAGGAGCTGGAACTGCTCCAGGACCGGCTCCGTTTCTGGAACATGCAGAGACCCCACTGAGACCCCGGAGGGCACCTGATCCCACCCCAGCTGTGGGATGCCGCCAGGATCACTCGGGATTTGGGGCCTCCAGCTGCTCCTCACGGCTGCTCCTGGCTGCTCTCTGCGTGCTTGGCGGTCCCAGGAAGGGCAGAGCAGCGGGTACCGAGGTGTCCCCAATGCTGGACGGACACTGCGGGGTCCTGGTTTTCCATTAAATTTGTGCTGCCTCCATGAGGCTCGAGGAGCTCAGGGATGGGGACTGGAGGAGATGGAATGGCAGTGGGATGGGGACGCTGCGGGAGCCCAGAACTGGGACCTCCGTCACTGGAATCATCTGGCACCAGGAGCACTAAGGACCACTAAGGGCGCTCCTGGCTGCGAGGGCGATGTCGCCACAGATCAGCGGCACCTGCCCACCCCTCCCACCCCCGCCCAAGATGGCGGCCGCACCGTCCC
>VZRL01006514.1:26914-59289 GCA_013397895.1 Origma solitaria | reverse complement strand
TGGGTGCATTAGGGGCATCGGGGGGTGCTGGGGAGGATTCTGGGGGGAATGGAGAGTCCTTGGTGTATCCTGGGGGCACGGGGAGGCACTGGAGGGAATTTTGGGCTTCCTGGGGACACAGACGGGGGCGTCTGGGAAGTTCTGGGGCCATGAGGGGCTCTGGTGTCCCGAATGAAAAAGGGGGACTTCGGGGACCCCTCCTGGATTAAGGGCTGGCTGCGGGGGGGGCTTCGGGTCCGGGGGGCTTTGACTTGAGTGATGTAACCCGAGCGCACCGTTATCCCGCGGGTGTCCCGCCTCCGACCTCGATTCCCCGCAGATGCCACGGTGTACGTGGGGGGGCTGGACGAGAAGGTCAGCGAGCCCCTGCTCTGGGAGCTCTTCCTGCAGGCCGGACCCGTGGTCAACACACACATGCCCAAGGACCGAGTCACGGGCCAGCACCAGGGTGAGGGACCCCCAAATCCCAACGAGGGGCAGAGCTGAGGGTGGCATCGGGGTATGGAAGAGCAGAATTGTCCTCCGTCCCTCAGGAGGTGTTGGGGCCCCGGGGTTTAAATTAAGTGGGGATTGAATCAAGTATTAAGTGGGGTTTAAATGAAATTAAGGGGGGTTTAGTCAATCGTTAAATGGAGTTTTCAATCAGCTGGGGTTTTAAATCAGGTGGGGGGGTGAGGGGGTCTCCCCTGTCCTGAAGTCTTTTTGGGGTCCTCCATGAAGTCCCTTTGAGGTCTTTTGCCCCTCATCTGAACCCCTGTTGGGGTCCCCCAGGGTACGGCTTCGTGGAGTTCCTGAGCGAGGAGGATGCCGACTATGCCATCAAGATCATGAACATGATCAAGCTCTACGGGAAACCCATTCGGGTGAACAAGGCCTCGGCCCACAACAAGAACCTGGACGTGGGCGCCAATATCTTCATTGGCAACCTGGACCCCGAGATCGATGAGAAGCTGCTCTACGACACCTTCAGCGCCTTTGGGGTCATCCTGCAGACCCCCAAGATCATGCGGGACCCTGACACGGGCAACTCCAAGGGCTACGCTTTCATCAACTTCGCCAGCTTTGATGCATCAGATGCAGCCATCGAGGCCATGAACGGGCAGTACCTGTGCAACCGCCCCATCACCGTGTCCTACGCCTTCAAGAAGGACTCCAAGGGCGAGCGGCACGGCTCAGCGGCTGAGCGGCTGCTGGCGGCTCAGAACCCCCTCTCCCAGGCCGACCGGCCCCACCAGCTCTTTGCAGATGCCCCCCCACCCCCGTCCGTGCCCACACCCGTGGTCACTGCGCTGGGGCCTGGGGTCACCCCCCCAGGTGGGTGACAGACCTGTCTGGGGCAGGGCGCAAGGTGCTGTCCCAGCATCCTGCTGTTGTGCCCTGTTTCCACGTTGCCTCTCTTAATTCTCACCTCCTTTCCCATGTTTTGTTGTTTTCCCCTCGCCCGCATCCCCACTGTGTGTTCCAGGCCTGCCTCCCCCTGGCTCATTCCCACCGCCGGTGCCGCCGCCCGGAGCACTGCCCCCCGGGATGCCCCCGGCCATGCCCCCCCCGCCAATGCCGCCGGGCGCCGGAGCCCCCGGACCCCCATCGGGAGCTGCCCCTGCTGGGGGACACCCCCCCCATCCACACCCCTTCCCACCGGGAGGGATGCACCACCCAGGTACGGAGCTGGCTGGGAATGGGGGCTGGGAGCGGGGCTCAGCTTCTCCTGCGGGTGGCTACATGAGGGGATCATCCTCCTCCTTTTGTCTTACCCAGTCGTGGAGGGGGGGAGTTGCGATTGCTGAAGGATTTGGGGAATTTAGGATGTCATTGCTGTCTGGGAGGCACGAGTGCAGGGAAAGTTGTTGGTCGCCTTGAGTTGGGAAGGTGTGGGATGCAGGGGGGGCAGGGATACGGGAATGAAGGAAGATACATGGGAAGGCAGTGATGCAGGAAAGGAAGGCAGGAGGTAATTTTGATGTTAATAATTCAATGAAACCAGTTTTTTCTCTGATTTCCTACGTTTTGGCCCTGTGGTCCTGGGAAGGAGCTGTGTCTGCATCTCAGCTCTGAGTTCAAAAGCACGAGTTTTGTGAAATGTGCAATTTAATGATTCTCTGGGATTTGTTTGATCCTGTGGCTCCAGAGCCACCCTGATTAGGGAGCTTTGTGTGATCCCACTCTGGCTATGCCAGGAGCAGATGTTGCAGGGACTGAGTGAAGCCAATTACACCCGGCCAGGGAAAACCAGGCTCAGGAGCTTCCCTGGGGAAGGAAAGAATATATATATTTTTTTTTCCCAAATGGGACAAAATGGGATAATTGGGAAAAAAGAGGTTTGGGGTGACCCTGGCTGCTCCAATCAGAGCAGGGTACTCTGGATCGCTCTGGTAGCTTGTCCAAAATCTCCAGGAATGGGGATTGCTCACTGTCCCAGGGCTGCACACACTCACTATCCCACCTCTTTTTCCGCACACACTTGTTCCATCTCCTTTTGCATCCACTTGCATCCAAGCCCCTTCCATTTGCCAAAAAGCTCCGTGTTCCCTCCTCTTTAAGCCCCTTTTTGGCAGCAGAAGCCCATCTGCACCCATGCTTTCCAGATCCAGCTGGAATTTCAGAGCCAGCTGGAATTTCAGTCCCTGGGGGTGCCCGGAGCTGCTTCCCAGTGCCCCTAATTCCGTCATCCCCCTAGGGATGCCACCGATGCAGGTGCACCACGGGCCGCCCGGGATGGGGCAGCACCACCCAGGACCACCGGGCTCTGGAGGGCANCCTGGGCCCCCCCCCATGGGGCTCCCACCCCGGGGGCCACACTTCGGATCTCCGATGGGTGAGTGGGATCTCTTCTGGGGGGTATGCTCTGGGGGTAGGAGGAGGGGATGTGCAGCTGGGCATGAAGGAAGACCTGGGGAACCTGGCACTCCCCACTCTGGGGTCTTCCTGGGGTTTCCTCATTGTGACACAGGACCCTGCAAACCCCTCATCAGAGTATCGACAGCTTTGGGATGGTTCTAGAGGCCTGTTTCGTCCTTGGGGGTCCTGGGAGAAATTCCCATTTCTGTGACCCCCATGCAGAAGGAGTGTTGGCCAAGCTGAGGGCATCTGCTGGGTGTGGTGTCCCTGGGTGGGTTTGGGGGCACCCGCTGGATGTGGCACCCCTGGGTGTGGGTGTGGTGGACACCTCCAGGGATGTTTGGGAGGGGGGACTGGGGCAGTGGGCCATGTCCCTCCAGAGGGCTTGGGGGGCTCTGTCCTTTCCCCCCCAGCACTGATCCTGTCCCCCACAGGTCATCCCGGGCCGCTGCCGCACCATGGGCTCCGTGGGCCCCCCCCGCTGATGCCGCCCCACGGCTACAATGGGCCTCCCCGGCCTCCCCCTTATGGCTACCAGAGGGTCCCACTGCCCCCCCGCCCAGCGCAGAGACCCCCTGGAGTCCCCCCCCGCGGGCCTCTGCGGGGACCCCTGCCCTGAGGGGTGGGCGACTTTCCACTCTCCATCCTCAGCCTTCCACAGCCCCTTGTATCAACATTCCCATTCCCTCAAAGGGCTGGGGACCGTCCCCTAGTCCTCCGTTCCCTCCCCATTTCTTCCCCCCATTTCTTTTTTATAGTGTTGATTTTTCTCACTTTCCCCCCCTCCCCCTGTTGCTCTCACCCTGGAAGCTTTTCCAAGCTCCTTTTTACTGGATTTGTTGGTTTTGTATGGAAAGCAGTGGCCACCCACTTGCAAATAAAGGACTTGGGAACCAGGGGGGGTCCCCAGACTGGGGATGAGGCTCTGCCTGTTTGTCACCAACTGGGATCGCTTCCCTCCTCGGGCTGTTGGGAAGAACCAGGCTGGATCCATGGTCTGATCCCTGCTCCACTGTTAAGCCTGGAACAGCTGCGTGCTCTCTTCAGCTGTTCCATAGGAATGTCTGGATTGCTGTTCTTGAGGCATCACTGCCCAAATCCAGGGAGTTGAGGTTTGACTGTGGAATATTTTGGTACCAAGGTTTAGCCAAAGTCAAACACTCCCCTGGAAAATCTCCAAGGGGCTTGTGGTCCACAAACCCCTTTTCCTGCCCCTGGGCAGTGCTAGAGCCTCCAAGAGCTGGGAGTTTGTGGGGGGGACACGGAAGTGGGAATATGCTGCTCCCTTCCTTCATCCCATTTGCGTTGTCATCCAGGAGGGAATTTCTAGGGTCTGGATGGGCTGGGGGGGAAGGACAAGGTTGGAATCCCCTTCGGATCCTTCACATCCAGAAATGTGGGGGGAATCCTATGTGGACTGGTAGAGTGAGTGGATTTAGGTGTAGAGGGGTGGGATGTGTGGTGTGGGAATGGGGGTTCCCTGTGGTGCTGAGAGCCAAGCGGCTTAAGAGATCTCCAGTCTCCAAAGAGCCCAGTGATTCCCATCTGGATCCAGGGAGCCCCAGGTGGCATTTCTTTGCTCCTCACTCATGGAAGCCACTGGGATCCACCCCAGGGCAGCCAATCTCCCTGCACGGACACAATCATCATCCCCTTCTCCCTTGGAGTTAACCACTCTCACCCTCATTTTTATCCCTTCATCCCTGGTGATAGCCTGTCATTCCCAGTTACATCCCATCTTCCCCCTGATTGTATTCCTTTGTCAACCCTGATTTTCTCTCTTTTCCTCCCATTTTATCCCATTCCCCTCAGCTGTATCTCAGGTCCCAGGTTTTAGGCCCTGGCAGATACGGATGGGGCCCTCCAGACAGGAGGAGCCGTTCCCTGCCCTGCTGCCAAGCCTGTTCCTGTGATGAGCCACACAAAAACCCCGGGGCCAAGCCGGAGTGAAGCAGGGGATACGGAGCTCTTCGGTAACGGTGGCACATGAGTCACTGGGTGCCTGAGGATGTAGCACTCGCTCCCCCCGGGGTTGTGGCTGGCAGAGCGCATGATCTCTGGAGGGCACAGCCCAGATCCTGGTGCTGCCCATTTCTTGGGGATGCTCCTCGACTGCCAGCCTTGTCCTGCAGTTCCATCCCCCTTTTGGGTTTTTTCCCAACAGTAAACGTCACAATTATTTCTCTGCTCCCGGGTTTCCAAATCCTTCCCTGTGCTGGCACCACTGGTGCAGATTGGTCCCCTGTTTTCCAGTCTGAGGGGTGAAGCGCTGATCTTGACGGATCCTGACGTATTGTGGGGCTTTGGGGTTGACACCCTGGAATCTGGGACTACGTCAACTCATTGCAGGAGATGCAGGAGGAGGGAGGTTCAGGGAAGGTTGGGTCTCTGGGAATGTTGGGTTGCAGGATGAAGGGGCTCTGGGAACACTGCAATGCCAGTGAAGGGAAGATCTTGTTTCGGGGAACACCCCCAGCACTGCTCACTGTGGGGGCCCCCCACTCTGAACTCAGCCAGTCCCAGGAGCACCCAGCACTCCATAGCCCTGGAGATAATGGGGCTGGAGCACTGCAGGTCCTCGTTTCCCACCCTCGGGATGTGATCCATGGGAAATGGGGGTCGGTTTGGACCCCCCATTCCCCGATGTGCCCACCCGGCCATAACCCCCCCTAAAAAATTCATCGGGGGCTTTCGTGTCACGTTGCAGCAGCGGGGCCGGGTCTGGCCAGCCCAGGCAGGGACGATTTGATCCCAAAAAATCCCAATCCAGCCCCGCGGAGGCCGTGACTCAGCCGTGCGGGGGGCGNNGGCAGGGGGCGGCGGAGGGGGGAGGGGGGCTGAGCTTCGCCGAGGCATCCGGGGGGGCCGTCGGCTCATGTCCCCCATCCCACCAGCCGCTCTCCGCCATCCGCAGCCTCCGGAGCGGGTCCATCCCAACAGCTCCATCACGGGAGCCCCGATCCCGCGGGAGCTCCCCTTGTGCATCCCGGGGCATCCATCGCCCCCGCCTCGGTGGGGCGAGCCCCCTTCCCCCGCCGAGCCCCCCCGGTTCGCCGCGTGCCGCGGCTGATCCCTCCCTTCCCAGGGCTGCGCCGATGGACTCTCCCTGCGCTCCGTGTGTGCTGCGGAGGCTGCGGCGGTAGCGCTGGTACCCGGGAGCTGCTGTCGCGCCGTGTCGCTGCCGGAGCATCCTTTCTCCTTGCCCTATCCCTTCCCGAGCATCCTTCCTCGCCGGAGTATCTCCCTCGCCGGCGCCTGGAAGGAGCTGGAGCTGGAGCGGGGCGAGGGCTGAGCCAGGTAAGGGATAACAAAACGGGTTTATACCCCACATCCCCCCTCCCCGCGGCGTTAATCGGCGTCCTCGGAGCCGCTGAAGGATTCGGGGTTCGGCTTCCACTTCCCAGTTGCTGTGGCCATTTTGTCCTGGAAAGCCTTCCCTGGAGCCCGGCTCTGCCTTTGGATGTGCATTTTTGTTTGCTCCTGTCATCCCCCGCTGCCGTCCTGTGGCTGGAGAACAGCCGGGGGTGATCGGGAATTCGCTGCAGGGATGGGAGGGGGGAACCGGGGGGTTTTGGGGAAGGGGTAGCAGGAGGGGTGCTGGGGGGTGACCTTGGACACGAGCGATTTCCAACTCTTCCCCNCAGGGGAAGGGCATGCAGACCCCCAGCGTGGGACCTGGGGTGCATGGTTGCATAGATCCCTGGCTCCACTTGGATGCGTGGCAGGAGGAGATGGATCCAGATCCAATAACCTTGTCCACGGCTGGCCAACGCCAGGACGGGGCTGCAGGGCCAGCAGCATGTTCAGCCCTCAGACGGGCATTTTTGGGGACCCCTCCAGCTCCTGCATTTAAAGGACTGTGGTCTGTGGGATTTCTGGTTCTTTTGTGGGATCAAACCCCCGATCTCATCCAGCGCTGGCTCCTGGCGTCAGCTTGGCCACTCAAGGCTCCTTGGTTTGTGCGGCCACTCTGTCACCAAGCCAGCGGTGACCTTGCTCCCCAGCCCATCCTCTTCCTCACCGTGCACCCAGCCTCTCCCTGCTCACCCATTCCTTCTCCCGGCCCCCGATACTGCCTGGTCCGTGGAATGCTGGCCCCACACTGGGAGGTTCCGAAGAGAACTGCCAGCCTGCCTAGAGCAAAATGACCTTGTCATGGATTGACCCCTTTCAGGGACCTCACAGGCCCATGGGACCCCCAGGGAGGGCACTGGGGGTCCCCCCAGATGGAGGGGAGGACAGCAGGGGAATTTGCCATTTTATCCCGTAAAATCACCTGCCTGGCTCTGCTCAGGAACAGAGGCCCATGCCGTGCTGCAGCCCCCCTCCCTCCAGGGTTTCCGAAAGGCTAAATTTAGCGTCCCCGCGTGCCCTGTCCCCTCGCTTGGGCAGGGGGGGACACATCACCGGCTGCGTCCCTCTGCCCGCAGCTCCTTCCCGCCTCGCTGGTGATAAAAATAGCACTTGGGGGGGAGGTCACGACGGCCCCTGTGGGTAGAGCGGCAGCATTGGACTGGGGGGCTGTGGGTCCATCCCTGTCACGAGCTGAGCTGGGCTCTGTGCAGTGGGTGTGAGGATGCTGGGCTAGGGAAGGCGGGGTCGGATGCTGGGATGTGAAGGGAAACGGAGATGCCACCCCCAGGTATTTGGATGCCCCTCTCCTCCCCCAGGGCTGGATGCCAGGGGACTCGTGGTACCCCCAGCCTCCCATGCCCAGGTCAATATCTGCTGGCACTGGCATCTCCTGCAGCAAATCCTGCCTGGGAGCTTCTGCAGTGAACGTGGCCTGGCACATACGGGTCACTGTCACCCAAAGGACCCCCCTGAGGGACCCCTGTACCAAACCTTAAGCCACCCACATGGGGCACTGGCGGTGCTGGGAGGGTTTGGGGACCTCCATGCCTTTGGGGGCTGATCCCATCATTGTCCCTGTGGTGCCCAAGCAAATGGGGGGCTTCAGCCCAGACCTGCTGCTGGCCTTGTTTTTTTGGATGACTCGCAGTCCTGGGGGGAGGGACTGGGGAAACTCAGAGGCAGCCATGCCCCTGGTGTCCCCCCAGCTCCCTCTGTCCTTTGGGATGAATACAGAAAGAATGGATCCAGGGGGGCTGGGGGGGTCCCAGTGAACTGTGGGAGCTGGAGGCCCCCAAGTGAGGGGAGAGCATGGAGCCAGCGTCTCTCAGTCTGTCCCCAGTCCAGCCCCCACTGCCCCCTGCGGTGACCTGCCTGCCACTTAACCAGGTGGTCCCCAAATCCCCCTGTTTCCATTTGAGGAAAAGTGCAAGACGGGACGCAGGGCCACTCCCACCCAAACTCAGCCTGGTTGTGTCTGGGCTTCCCAGGTCCAGGCCAGCATCCAGGGTCCTCGCACACCCCCTCCCACGGATGGGTAGCGCCGTCACCTCTCTCCCCGCACCCCGGGCCTGAGGGCGCAGCCCCCAACGCACAGACCCCCCCACTACCCCCGGCATCCTGTCCCATCCCTCCGGCACCATGGACGAGTCGTTCCGGGACCGGACCGCGTTCATCCGCGGCGCCAAGGACATTGCCAAGGAGGTGAAGAAGCACGCGGCCAAGAAGGTGAGCCGGGGCATGGACCGAGTGCAGGACGAGTACACCCGGCGCTCTTACTCTCGCTTCGAGGAGGAGGAAGACGACGAGGACTACGCGCCCCAGGATGGCTACTACCGGGGGGGCGAGGGGACCAACGAGGAGGAGGGGGTGTCCAGCGACGCCACTGAGGGCCACGACGAGGAGGATGAGATCTACGAGGGCGAGTACCAAGGGATCCCCCGGCAGGAGTCGCTGAAGGGAGGGGAGCGCCTGGGGACCGCGGCGGCCGCGGGCGCCTTTGACGACAGCGAGGGGCAGCGGAGGAAGGACAGGGAGGAGCTGGCGCAGCAGTACGAGCTCATCCTGCAGGAATGTGGCCACGGCCGCTTCCAGTGGACCCTCTACTTTGTTCTGGGCCTGGCCCTCATGGCTGACGGTGTCGAGGTCTTTGTGGTGGGCTTTGTCTTACCCAGCGCCGAGAAGGACATGTGCCTCTCCGACTCCAACAAGGGCATGCTGGGTGAGGAGGGGAGCGCGGGGGGCAGGTAGGGGGATACGGGAGAGTCATGGATAGGAGAGAGTCATGGGATAGGGGGGACAGGAGGGTCGGGGCGACCTGGAGGGGCACTGGGATATGTGGAGAGATGTGGGGGAGTCCCGTGGAGGTGTCCCATGGAGATACAGAGAGACACGTGGGATATAGGGGGACACAGGGACATGTTAGGGAGGAGAGAAGCACAGGAAGGTGGGGACATAGGGAGTTGGGGATGGAGAAGGATATGGAGGGCTCAGAGAGATGTGGGGGGTCACAGGGGCTATGGAGGAACACAGGCAGAATTGAGGGGCTGTGAGGCCATGAGGTGTGGGGTCCAGGAAGGGATGTGGGGACAATGCGGGACGCAGGACCCCCTAGGCATAGGGCTCCCACCATCTTCCTCCCAGTCCCACACTGATCCCCACATGAGCAATGGCGATGGGGAGCTGTGGGGAGTGAACTCAGAAACTTGGGCTGATTAGTGGATGCTGAGACTGGGTTTGGGGGGCTGTGTTTGATGGCTGCCCCCCTTTCTCTGTGATGGCCACTGGAGCCTAACGCACCCCCCCCAAATCCCAGGGGGTACTGCTGCCCCCCGTCCCTGAGATCTGGCAAACTTGGGACAGGGGGAGGGCTGAGTGTGGGTCTCCTGGGGGCACATCTGCCCCCCATGTCCCACAGTCTCTGAGCAGAGAAGGGGGACAACCCCCACCACACATTCACATGGGATTCTGTCCCCTCCCTTCATGGGGACCCAGCATCTTAAGGAGGGTGTCCCTACCTATGCCCCACTCCCAGTGCAAGGATGCTCTCCCTCTGCCAGGTGACTTGGAGTGCAGGTCCTTGGGTCCCCTGGGACTGACCTCACTGTGTGTCCCCCTCCCCAGGACTCATCGTGTACCTGGGCATGATGGTGGGCGCGTTCGTGTGGGGCGGGCTGGCTGACCGGCTGGGCCGAAGGCAGTGCCTCCTCATCTCCCTCTCCGTCAACAGCGTCTTCGCCTTCTTCTCCTCCTTCGTCCAGGGCTACGGCACCTTCCTCTTCTGCCGCCTGCTCTCGGGCGTGGGGTAAGGGGGGCCCAGCCATGGAGGGACCCCAGAGCAGGGGTTGATCTCCCCCTGTGTGTGGTGGGGTGTGGGGCGGGGGATGATGCCACTCCCTCTCCTCTATCCCCAGCATCGGCGGCTCCATCCCCATCGTTTTCTCCTACTTCTCGGAGTTCCTGGCACAGGAGAAGCGTGGGGAGCACCTGAGCTGGCTCTGCATGTTCTGGATGATCGGGGGCATCTACGCTTCTGCTATGGCCTGGGCCATCATCCCCCATTATGGTAGGAGCCCAGGGCCGGCGGCGCACATGGGGTGCGCCGGGGCTCTGTCCCACCACCGTGTCCTGTCCCTGTCCAGGCTGGAGCTTCCAGATGGGCTCTGCGTACCAATTCCACAGCTGGAGGGTCTTTGTCCTTGTCTGCGCCTTCCCCTCAGTTTTTGCCATTGGGGCGCTCACCACAATGCCTGAGAGCCCACGCTTCTACCTGGAGGTGGGGGACTGGGGGAGCATGACTGTATACTGGGGGAATCTGGAGTGCATCAGGGACCTGGAGTGGTGGGTGGGGTGACCCAGGAAGGGACCCCCAGGTGGCGGATGTAGATGGGGAAACCCAGACAGGGACCCCCAGAGGGATGGTGGACCTGGACAGGAAGACCTAGATGGGTGTTGGAGGGGGGTGGAACTG
Source organism: Origma solitaria (assembly GCA_013397895.1). NCBI lineage: Eukaryota > Metazoa > Chordata > Aves > Passeriformes > Acanthizidae > Origma > Origma solitaria. The sequence continues at coordinate 48,629 of VZRL01006514.1, read as the reverse complement.
GGCAGGAACTGGGCCGAAGGGGACGATGGCACCCAGTCAGGGACCCCACAGGGATGGGGAGACCCTGAGGAGGTGATGAAGATGGTGGAGGGATCACCAGGTGGGTGGCAGGACCCAGGGGGGTGGTGGAACCCAGGCAGGGAGCGGTGATGGGGTGGTTGGGGTCTGGGCTGTCCCGGGGTGATCTCTCCCTGCCCTCACAGAATGGGAAGCATGACGAGGCCTGGATGGTGCTGAAGCAGGTCCATGACACCAACATGAGGGCCAAGGGCCACCCTGAGAGGGTCTTCTCGGTAAGGACCCCCCAGGGCTCAGCCCTGGGGTCCCCAGCACCCCAGGCAAGGGTGGTGTATTCTCCAGGAGCAGGGGCTGCAATTCCCATCTCCAGGAAAAGCACTACTTGGGGGATGCAGAGCTGCTGTAACAAGTGGGGTAACTGAGGCACAAGGTGTGGTCCTGGCACTTCCTGGTGTCCCCAAACTGTTCCCCCCGCCAGGTCACCCACATCAAAACCATCAAGCGGGAGGACGAGCTCATCGAGATCCAGTCGGACACCGGGACATGGTACCGGCGCTGGCTGGTCCGATGCCTCAACCTGTCCCAGCAGGTGAGGATGGAGCAGTCCAGGCGTCCCTGTGCCCCATGCGCTCCCTGCACCCTGTCACCTCCCATGTCGCTGTCACCTCCCACGTCCCTCTGCAGGTCTGGAGCAACTTCCAGCAGTGCTTTGCGCCTGAGTACCGGCGGGTGACACTAATGATGATGGCGGTTTGGTTCACCATGTCCTTCAGGTGCTGCGGGGTGGGACTGGGACAGGGACAGGACTGACAGCACTGGGCTGGGACTGGGATGGGATGGACAGCACTGGATGGGGCTGGCATGGCATGGCATGGCATGGCATGACATGGCATGGAGATAGGCAGCACTGGGCCAGGACTGGGAGCACTGGGACAGGACTGAGATGGAGCCTGGCAGTGCTGGGTGGGATGAGATGGAACAAGTATCACTGGGGTAGCACAGTCTGGCACTGGGAGCTCAGGGCTGACCCTGGGAGCTGTGGGCTGGCAAATGGGAGCTCTGGGCTAGCACTGGGAACCCCAGGTGCGTGGTGCCTGCTCACCCTTGTCTCCGCAGCTACTACGGGCTCACCGTGTGGTTTCCGGACATGATCAAGCACTTGCAGAGCATTGAATATGCATCACGCACAAAGCTCTTCACGCGCGAGAAGGTTCGGCACTTCACCTTCAACTTCACCCTGGAGAACCAGGTGCACCGTGGTGGGGAGTATTTCAATGACAAGTGAGTGAGGGGAGGCTGAGCCTGGGGGTGCTGAGCCTGGGGCTGCTCAGCACAGGGGTGGGGGCCAGGGGCCGGGGCTTCCCTCCTGTCCCCCTGCACAGGTTCATCGGGCTGAAGATGAAGTCAGTGACGTTCGAGGACTCGCTCTTTGAAGAGTGTTACTTCGAGGATATCACCTCCAGCAACACCTTCTTCAAGAACTGCACCTTCATCTCCACCGTCTTCTATAACACAGGTGGGGGCAGGGGGTTCCCGGGCAGATGGAGGGGGTGACCCACCAGGGTGGTCCCCCAGGGTGTTGGTGGAGATGGGGGTGAGCCACTAGGTTGGAGGAGGGTCAGGAAAGTCCCCTGTGGGATGATGGAGTTGGGGTGGTAGAGATAATGTGACCCACCAGGGTGGTCCCCAAGGGGGTGGTGGAGGTGTGATTGACCCATCAGGTAGGAGGGGTCAGGAAGGTCCCCAGCGAGACGGGGTGACCCCATGGCCCCCTCTCCCCCCAGATCTCTTCGAGTACAAGTTCATCAACAGCCGGGTGGTGAACAGCACATTCCTGCACAACAAGGAGGGCTGCCAGCTGGACTTCAGCGACGACAACAACGCCTACATGATCTACTTCGTCAGCTTCCTGGGCACCCTGGCTGTGCTCCCTGGGAACATCGTGTCAGCCCTGCTCATGGACAAGATCGGCCGCCTGCGCATGCTGGGTGGGCAGTGGGATGGGCTCGGGGCAGCCCTGTCTGCCTTCAGCAGGGGGATGGGCTGAGGGGTCCTGGAGCCCAAACCAGGCTCTTGATCTTCTTGACCCACCTTCCACCTGCTGATGGTCATTCCATCACCATCACCTTTTGGGGACTACCCCAGTGGGTCACCCCACCTCCATCATCCCTTTGGGGACCTTCCTGAATCCTTCCCACCTGCTGGTCACCTCTGTCTCTGTTGATCTCCTGGGGAACTCTCTGTCCCTCCTGGTGGGTCATCCCCATCTCCCTCCCCCTTTGGGGACTGTCCTACCTCTTGTCTCAGTTTCCCTGTGCTCTGATGTATCCCTGTGTCCCCCAGCCGGCTCCAGTGTCATGTCCTGCATCAGCTGCTTCTTCCTGTCCTTTGGGAACAGCGAGTCTGCCATGATTGCACTGCTCTGCCTCTTTGGGGGGGTCAGTATTGCCTCCTGGAATGCGCTTGATGTGCTCACCGTGGAGCTGTACCCCTCTGACAAGAGGTGGGGGCCTGGAACAGAGGTTTTGTGTGCAAGGAGTGAAGTTTTGGGTGCTGGGTGGGAGGTTTTAATTGCCGGGTGGGAGGTTCTGGGTGGTGGTGGGAGGATTTGGGTGCCGGGTGTGGATGTTTTTGGGTGTCAGGTGGGAGGATTTGGGTGCTGGGTGCCGAGTGTGGAGGTTTTTTGGTGTCAAGTGGGAGGTTTTGGGTGCTGGGGGCAATATTTTGGGGGCCAGGTGGGAGGTTTTGGGGGCCAGGTGGAAGAGTTTGGGTTCTGGGTGCCACATGTGGAGTTCCAGCTGGGAGGTTTTGGATGCTGTGTGCCAAACCTGAGGTACCAGCTGCTGGGTACAGGTTTTGGGGTGCTGGCTGCCAGCCCTGGGCTGCTGGGTACTCATTTTGGGGTGCTGGATGCACATTTAAGGGTTTTGAGTTCCCCTTTTGGGGTGCTGGGTTGCCCGTTTCAGGCCTCCAGGTGCCCATTTTGTGGTGCCAGGTTCCTGTTGGGGGATGCCCAAGTGCCCATTTCAGGGTGTCGGGTAGCCATTGCAGGGGTCTGCCTTCTGCAGGTGCCCCCCGAGGCTGGGTGCCCTCCCCTACCTCTGGGGTTGCCCCCACCAACCCCAGCCCTCCCCATCCTCCTTAGGACGACGGCATTTGGGTTCCTGAACGCGCTGTGCAAGCTGGCGGCTGTGCTGGGCATCAGCATCTTCACGTCCTTTGTGGGCATCACCAAGGCCGTGCCCATCCTGTTTGCCTCGGCCGCGCTGGCCCTCGGCAGCTCCCTGGCCCTCAAACTGCCCGAGACACGGGGGCAGGTCCTGCAGTGATGGGGGGGCTGGGGGAGAGGGACCCCCTCCCTGGGGCACCCCCAAATCCAGCGTTTTCCCCCCCTACCCCGTGCCCTGGGATTAGTTGCGTTAGACACTGTGAAACGTCTTCTTGGAGCATTTGGGATCTTTTTCATTTGCACTTGGCCCTCCCCCTCCCCCCCGGATCCCCCTGTACCCCCAAAACTTCCCCAACACCTCAAACTCCCCCCTGACCCCTCACACTCCCCCCTGACTCCCCAACCCCCCTCAACCTCCAATACCCCCCTCTGCTCCCCACTTTCTTTTCTTGGTGTCACCCCCTCTGTGAGTTGCTGCTCATTCCTGGGGAGCTGTGGGGTGGGATTTAGGGGGGGCCCTGGCACCGAGGGGGGATGACACAGGCCCTCAGCACCCCCATATCTCTGTGCATCCCCCAAATCCCTGCTGAGCCAAGGAGGAGGAGGATGCAGTCTCTGTGTGTGGGGGGCCCCCTGTGCCTCAGTTTCCCCAACCCTGTGGAGGACACCCAGCAGGGTCCTCAAAACCCCCATGGGTTTGGGGGGGGCAGCTGTGGGTGGCCTTTTGGTGTGCAAGAGCCCTTGGGGTGCCTCACTGATGCCTCATGGGGGGGCACAGGATATTGGGGTGCAGGTCCCTTTGGGGGGTGCAGAATCCCCTCAAGGCTGCCTGACAATTTTAGGGTGCCCCCGCCTTTAAAGCACATGCCCCCACTTCCCCCACGATGCCCCCACTTTTGGGTGCCCAACTTTCAGGGTGCAAAGCACAGCCCCCCCTCCAGCCACAGCCCAAACCCTTGGTCTCATTTGGGGTGCAGCAGGGGGGGACCCCCAAAACTGCCAGTTAGTGATTTTTAACTGATTTTTAAAGGTTTTTCCCTATTAGAAGGAGGCTGGTGTGGGTGAGTGGGGGCGTGGGGGGCTCCCTGCACCCTCTTTTCCTCCTCCCAGCCCCTTTCTCTCCCTGCATCCCCATGTCCCTCCCCATCCCCTTTTAACCCCTCCACCCCCATATTCTCCCACAGCCCCTTTTACCTCCCCCCCAGCCCAAAACCACCAGCGGTTTGCAAAGCACAAACAGCCCCTACCCCCCAAAAAATCGGGGTACAAGGGGTCCCCAGTGCTGTGCCCTCCCCAAAAGAAATGGGGGTTCAGGGGGGTCCCAGTGCTGTGCCCCCTCAAAACCTGGGGTTTGTGGGGGTCCCCCATGCTCTGTTCCCCCACCTGATCTGCCCCACAGGGCCAGGCAGGGTTGGTCAGAGTCCCCCAGGAGCTCCCCTGTCCCCAGGACAGCCCCCTCCCATTCCAAGCAGCCCCTGTGTGCTTTGTCTCCCACTTGGTGTAGCTGGTCCTTGGGGCCCCCCCGGCCCCCCCGTAGCTCTGTCGTGCCGTGCTGTAGTTTGAGGTGTTTGTAAATTAATTAAAATGGAAAAAACATCCCAAAAAACCACAAAATGACACAAAATGACCTAAATCTACTCCCCACAGAAGGGTTCGCCAGACTCAGCTGCCCCTGGAACACATTTATTTGGATTGATTCGGAAATTAAATGGGGGGGACACCCCAAAAATCCCCCTCAGGGTGGGAGTGGGGGGTGGTTGGGGGGTCCAGGCTGGGGGTGATGGGGGTCTGGAGGCAATATAGGGTGCAGGGGTCAGGGCTGAGCATGATGCGGGGGTGTCACCCTCATTAATTCTGTCCCATCCCAACTCGAGGCTCCATCTGCTGCGCTGACACCAGGGTGGGGGTCCTGGGAGTCCCACGCTGTCCCTGGAGGGCTTCCCAGACCATCATTGCTGCCCCGGTGCCTCCTCCTTCTCCTCCCCGCCCCCGCGGCGTTGCTCCCTCTTGGAACCCCCCAGGCAGGGGGGCGCGGGGGGGGCGCGGGGGTCCCTCTGCCACTGCTCGGGGGTTCGGGCGATGACCTGCAGGGCGTGCAGGGGCCCGGCCAGCTCTGCCTGCAGCGCCTCGTGCACCAGGCGGTGCCGCTGGAGAAGAGGGAGCCCCGCGAAGCGCCCGCTCACCACCAGCACCCCGAAATGCGTCTCGGCGCCGGGGGGGCCCCCGTGGCGGGGGGAGTCGTCCCTCACCTCCAAGTGCGTGGGCTGCAGGGCCGCCGTCAGCTTGTCACGGATGGTGCGGGCCAGGGGCCCCCCCGCGCCCCCCATGGCCCCTCCAGCGGCCGCCAGGAGGGGACCCCGCATCGGAGAAGGGNTCGGAGAAGGGCTGCAAGACAGGGGGGATTTGGGGGGCTGCAGGGAGAGCGCCCCCCCCCGGCCCCTCTCCCCCGCGGCAGCCAGGAGAGGACCATGCAGGGGAGGAGTTCGAGGGGGCGTTTCGGGGGCTGAAAGGGAGAAGAGGGTCGAGGAGGGGGCAGTGAGGGGGACGGGTTGAGCTTGAGGGTCTCCGAAGGATCTCATCTCGAAAATGGGGATAGCAGGAGGGGGGCACGTGGAGCAGCACGGAGAAGTGATTTTTGGGGGCCTCTGCCGGGTCAGCCCCTGTTACTGGGGACGGCGGAAAGGGGCACAAGGAGATGCCGGGGGCGGCGAGTCTGGGGGAGCCCTGCGGGACGAGCTCTTGCCCCGGCAATGGCGGAGGGAGGCGTCGAGGGGTGCCCGCGGGGAGGTTTCGGGCTCGGAGCTGGGGAGGGGTCCCAGAGCAGGAGAGAAGGGACTGATCCCCCTCTGCCCCCCAACCCCGGGGTGCACCCAGAGCCCCCCAACCCACTGTGGAACCCACGCCGGCTACTCCCCGATGGTCCTACGGGACACGCCCCGGGACCACCAGATCCTCCCGGACTCCCTGATCCCCCTCGGGAACCCCGAACCGCACCGAGTTCCTCCCCGGCGCTCACCGCCCGCTCCGGTCACGCCGCTCCGGGTCTCCCCGCCGCCGTCACGTGATTCCGGCGGAGCTACGTCACGTGACACCCCCCATTCCCCGCCGCGAAACCCACGGGCGAGATAGGCCCCGCCCCCCACGCGCAGCTACCACGCCCCCTCAGCAAAACGCGCCCCGCTTTATCCTTATATGGTGTTTGTGGGCGGGGTCGGACGGTGTCGGGGCGGAGCCACGTGCGCGCCGCGAGACACGGGCGGAAATAGGGAGACGCGGTGGGGATCCGGGGGGCGCATGGGGAGAACACGGGGCACCGGGCCGGGAAAGAGGGAGACACGGAGGGGGAATCGGACGGGACACGGGGGGCCACAGGGAGAGACACAGGGGAGGACATGGCGGGGGAACTGGGGGGACGGTGGCGAGCAGGACCCACGGGCACGCGTGTGCAACATCCACACCCACTCACACGCAGAGAGTCACGCCCCCACCCCAGCCCGGCCCCGCCAGAGCCCCCGAGGGAGGAGAGTGAACTTTTCTCCTCCTTCCTCCACAGTCCTTCCCCGGCCCTCCGGCACCGCCGCACTCCCGGTCCCACTCTCGAAGCCCTGCCTGGCCCAGGGGGCCCTTCCCAGGGGTTTCTTCCCCCTTCCTGGCTGTTCTTTCCCTATTTCCTGGGCACCTTCCTCCATCCCTTCACCCTGGATCCCCCTTCTCCATCTTGGTGTCTGCTTCTCCCTCCCCGGACTGACACCTCCGTCCCGGGGCTCCTTTTCCATTCTTCCATCCCAGTTGCCTCTCTCCATCCCGGATTCCTCTCCTCCATCCCGATCTCCTTTTCCATCTTTGGAGTCTCCCGACATCCAGTCATGGGGTCCTTTCCCATCCCTCCATGCCTGGATCCCCCTTCTGCCTCCCAGATCCTCTTTCTCCCTGCCCGTTCTGTCCCCTCCATCCCGGACCTCCTTTCCCATCTCTCCATCATGGATTCCCTCTCCATCCCGCTCCCGGGGATTCCCCCCCCCCCCCCCCCCACCCCTCTCCCCATGGCCCTGGCAGCGGAGCCATGGCCAGAGCCTCCTCTCCCTCCTCCTCATCATCCTCCTCCTCCCGCTGCTCCCGGTGCGCCAGCGGCGGGCGGGCGGAAGGCGGTGGCGCGCAGCGCGGGGCCGTGCCAGGTGTGCGGGAACCGGGCGAGAGGACGACACTACAGACAGGTGACGTGCGAGGACGGCAAGAGCTTCTTCAATGAGCGTCCGACTCCACCTGCTCCCAGATTATTTTAGCCCTCAGCTGCCCGGCCCCAGAGCAGGTGCTTGGGGATGGGATTTATCCACATGCCAATATCCTGGGAGCAGCTCAGAGTGCTGGGACCCTGTGGGATTTCGGTTGCATCTTTGAACCAGGTGGTTCCTTCCCCAACCCTCTCAAGATTTTCTCTTTCCAGGTGTAGGAATAAGATACCCGGTTCTCCCAATAACTGTCTCTGTCCAGGACCTCCTAAGCTCTCCGAGGGAGGGAGAAGGAAAGCTCTGGAATGGAGAATACTGGAAGAAAAGCGTTACTGGACACCACTCTTATCTCCATGGGTTTTCCCATCTCTCTGCTTGCAGAGCCAGGAGGAGAGTGCTCACCTGCCGGGGTGCACACTGCCAGGTGCTGCTGGAATGGGAGCCTCCTTGGATTTTCAGCAGCACTTTGTATTCCCAACCTGCTTGTTTCTTGCAGAGCCTGAAGAAACCACAGGATGGGCAGCTCTGAGTGGTCCACACCTGGCTCTGCGTCCACCTCACTGCCGCTTGTGCATGCAGTTGGGAAGTCTGGGCTCTCCCTGCCTTCTCCCTTCCCCTCCCCACTGGAATTTGCCTTTTGGGATCAAAAGTCCTACTGGCTATTTTTAAAGTGCTGTTGGAGCCCACTCGGCTCCTGCTCCCAGTGACAGATCCGGCTGTCAGAATCTTCAGCTGTTTTTTGCTCCCTCTGCTCCAAGCCCGGGTGGCAAGAGCCAGGATTCCCTCCTCGTTCCGATCTGGAGCCAGACCCAGGCCAGGGACCCAAGATTTGCTTCTGGAGGGTCTAGGGGGATTTGGTGCCCCTCCTGTGGCATTTGTCAGGGTAAGTGGAGTGCTGGGATCCTTGGCAGAGGTGTGGGGATGGAGGGATTAGATTTATGCCAAGTATGGCATGGAAGGAGGAGTGCATCCTTTGGGACTGACTGTGTACCTGGCCCATCCTGGAAAGAAGCGGAGTCCACTCTTCCAGCTCTCTGGCAAATAATGCTTTCCCCAAATACTTCTCTTCCCACCCCAATCCCAGTGCCATAGCTCTCCTGGGCTCAGCTGGGCACAAGACTTTGCTCCCTGCAGGGCAGAGCCAGGTGTGGAAAGCAGCAGGAACTTGGTTTAGGAGGCAGAAGGCTTTCCTGAGTGTGTTCTCAAAGGGATTTGTGGGTGCTGGGATGCTGAGGGACCAACTTCCTATCCCTCTCCTCCTGCATGGCCTCTGGAATGGACCTGGAAAAGCCTGGTGTGGACATTTCTGACCATTCCTTCCCCTTCAGGGAACCCCTGGCTGGGCTGGTGCAGCTACTTCCCATACCTGTGCAGGTGGGATTTCACAAATGCAGCTGGCATGGTCTGGCGGTCATCGATCCCTGGGGACATTGGCCACCAGTCTCTGGTGACACTGGTCATTGAACCCTGGGGACATTGGCCAACTTTGGCCCATGCCGTGTTTGTGTTCAGGACTTGGCTGTGCCCCACGAGACGAAGCTATGAGAGAAAATGCAGGAAAAGCATTCCCTGTCAGGAAACATCCCATTCCCTATTGGATACATCCCACAGGGAAAAGCACAGTGCTATTCCACAGGGTCTCACTCCCGGGGGTGCAGGCAGGAGGTTTCCCTGGAGGAAAACCCACAGAGCTCCAGGGAAGCTCCCATGGGTGATGTGACCCCACAGTCCCCAGGGTTTGGGGGCTCCCACCTCCTCCTGAGGCTTCTGTGCCCCACCTTCTCTGTACTCCAGCTGTTATTACCGGCTGGATCAGAGCCCGGCTAAATTTAGGAGGATCGATTTCAACCCCCGCCTCTGCCCCGCAGGGGAAAGGACGGAGCAAAGGTGGCCAGGGACAAAGAGCCACGGGGGGCTCCACTCCCTGGTCCCTGGACAGGCTTCCAGAACCCCGGATTTTATCCAGCTGCAAGGCCATGGAGGAGCCCAGGGAGGCTGGAATTTTCCCAGGTCATCCCATGGATCTCTCTGGCTGTCACTTGGGGCAGAGCTTGTGACGAGGACACCCATGTGTCCGGCAGTGAAAGAGCTCCCACCGCCGGGAGTCAGATCGTTTCCTGACGAGGCTGATACAGGTGAGTGGGGCAGTCGGAAAGCAGGAATGAGGGTCCAAGGACATCACCGGCACCCAGGGTGCTTCAGGCTCTGATCCCACATGTGGTGTCTCCAAACTGAGGGAAGAGTGGAGTGCTCAATGCCAACACCGTGAGGAAACATCTCAAGCTGCACCAGGGGAGATTTAGGTTGGATATTGGAGAAAATTTCCTCATGAAAAGCATGGTCAGGCCCTGGCACAGGCTGCCCAGGGCAGCAGTGGAGTCACATCCCTGGAAATGTTCAAAGCCAGATGGATGTGCCACTTGGGGCAAGTGGTGGCCTTGGAAGTGCTGGGTTGGACTTGCTGGCGGCCGCAGGGGCCCTCTCAGTCCCATCTGCCGGTCTCTCTCCGATCCCACCTCTGCTTCCAGGGGAGCTGCCGAATGAAGCCGGGAGCTGCTGGTGGGTGAGAGACCCCCCAGTCTCCACATGGATGGGAATGGGGAGACCTGCACGCAGTAGGAGCCCAGGGCAGCTGGAAAACTCCGGCCTCTTCCTCCAAGCTTTCCTGCTCCTTCTCCTCTGCAGGCATGGTAAGGATCTGCATGGGCAGAGCTGTTCCCTGTAAAAACCAGGAGACAAGTGCTTCCGGGAAGAAACTCCATGGGAATCTGGAGCAGGCTGGATGGTGGGAGGTGGTGGGAGGAGGAGAGGCTGCCCTTCCCCACCCCATCCCCTCTCCCAGGGAGCCGTTCCGTCTCTCCCAGTCTCTTCCCAGTGCAAGATCCTACGCTGCAACTCGGAATATGTGGCGGCAACACTACACCTGCGCGGCCCCGGCCACGGCGCCGCGTTCTGCACCGCGCTCCGCTCCTACTCCCTGTGCACCCGGCGCACTGCCCGCACCTGCCGCGGGGACCTGGCCTTCCACTCTGCCGTGCATGGCATCGAGGACCTCATGATCCAGAACAACTGCTCCAAGGAAGGGCCCACAGCCCCGCCCCGGCCCCCAGCCCCTAACCACCAGGGTTTCGAGTCGCTCGACATCTGCGATTACGAGCAGAGTTTCCTCTACAAGCACGGCCGGCCCCCTGGCTTCCAGCACTGTGCCGCCTTTGGGGACCCCCACATCCGCACGTTCCACGATGACTTCCACACATGCCGGGTGGAAGGCTCCTGGCCGCTCTTGGACAATGACTACCTGTTTGTGCAAGCCACCAGTTCACCAGTGGCCAAGGGGTCCAACGCAACAGTCACCAGCAAGGTAACACGGGTGCACAGGTTGGGTGGCAAATCCAGAGTCAGGGCACCTCCTACGCTTCCCAAAATCCTTGGCACCACTTCAGCGAAACCCAGGGGGGATGAGGAAGGAGGGACAACAGGGGTGAAGGGTGTTGAAGGGACCCTCAAACACTGCCGTTGCCACCAGGTGACCATGCAGTCTGTGGGGTACCTGGAGGAATCTTGTGGTCCATGGGGTGCCTGGAGGAATCTTGCTGGGTTTGGCTCCATCTGAGTTTTCCATTGCTTAAATGGTGTTTAAAAAAGAAGGAAAGAAGGAAAGATTGCTGTTATCCCAAAAGGACTGCGGCAGGAATGATTTGGGGATGGATAGGTGGGGTGGAACTTGCATTCCGGGATACCCTGAACACCTGGGATGGGGACATGGCCACCATACTCATCCCCCTCCCACCCCGCTCCCCACAGCTCACCATCATATTCAAGAACATGAAGGAATGCATTGACCAGAAGGTCTACCAGGCCGAGCTGGACAACGTCCCAGCAGCCTTCCAGGACGGCTCTGTGAACGGGGGCGCGCGTCCGGGCGGGAGCAGCCTGGCGATCTGGGAACGCAGCCCCGGCCGGCATGTGGAGATCCGTGCCGACTACATCGGCACCACCATCGCCGTGCGCCAGGCTGGCCGCCAGCTCTCCTTCTCCATCCGTGCCGCCGAGGACGTGGCCCGGGCCTTCACGGAGGAGCAGGACCTGCAGCTGTGCGTGGGGGGCTGCCCCCACAGCCAGCGCATGTCCCGTAGCCCCCGTGGGCGCGGCCGTGTCCCCATGGAGACAGCCCGGGCGCTCTGCCGGGAGATGCTGCCCGTGGAGGATGTCTACTTCCAGTCATGTGTCTTCGACGTGGTGACCTCGGGGGACACCAACTTCACCATGGCAGCGCATGGGGCACTGGAGGATGCCCGGCTCTTCCTGCCCAATGCCGAGAAACTCCACATCTTCCAGGTCGGGGGAGGCTGTGTGCTCATCTCTCCATCCCTCCTCCTCCTCATCTTCCTCCTCCCCTGTGGACTCTGGGCTGTTTTGTTGCACTTTTAACTTCTGCCTGCTCTGTGGGGAGCCTGTGAGAGCTGCTGGCTCCAAATCTGTGGCTGCAGCCAGGAAAGATACTTCACCTTGAAGGAGGTGTCTCCACAGCCATAAAGAATCGGAGACCCAGGAGAGGGGAGAGATGAATCCCTGGTTTGCACCCACTAGTCTCACATGGATGGTGCAGCTGTTCCCAGCTCCTCTCCCAAAGGCAGATCTAAATCTTTCTGTTCCATTCTTGCGTGTTCCTTTTTCCCTAAGGATGTGACATTGCAGTGCATCAAAGAAAAATAAACCCTCTGGGTTAGACATCCCCTCTGTCCCTCAGAACCTTTCCATGACTCACTTTCCACCTTTCTTCCAGTGCTAATCCAGAGAAATTCCACTCAGGAACCCTACAGATCCAGAAATAATGGACTCAAAGCCCAAAGACCAATTTTTAGCAGTACAAAATCGTTTTTTATGGGTTTGGGACCCTTCAGTCAGCTGCTTCCAAAGCAAACCGAGGCCACAAATCGGTTTTAGGAGCATTGTGACCAAGAGGGAGACTTTTGAGTAGAAATCAGCTGGTTTTGTCCATACATTCCTCTTCCAGGATAAATATCAGGTCGATCTCCAGCAGTGGGAGCTGCAGAGCTTCAGGCCTCCTATATCCCAGGCCACTGTTGCTATTTTTCCTTGTTTTCTTGGCACCTGTTGTGGACTCAGTTTAGCTGGGTCTGGACTTGGGACCAGTGTCAGGTTTCAGAGAGGACAAACACCTATTGGGAATTCTTTCCCTTGGGCTGAGATTCTCTGTCACTGCTCAAATCCAGCCCAAACTGGAGCTTTTGCTTGGAAAACAGAACTCCTAATAGCAAAGAGCCAGCTGGGCACACAGATGGGCAGGGTATTGCCCCGTGGAAGGTGCAGAACTGCAGAGAGGAGGGCAAATGTCACATATTTCAGAGGATTTCTATAAAGCAGATGGAGTTCTACTGGAGAAATTTTTTTCCATAGCAAAGATTTTATTTCTAATAAAGTATTAAAAACTTGGCCATACCTGTCCCACAGGATTGCAGGAAGGGCTTGTGGAGATGGGCGAAAGAGAATTGCAGCCCCTCCAGGCATGGAGGCTCCACCACGGGAGGTTCTACAATTCATGTTTCAATACATCCATGGGGTTTTCCCTCTCTTTATTCTTTTGTGCCAAGAGCACAAAGAGTAAATTCAAAAACATTTCATGGATATCATGGAAAATTCCCCCTTGGATGGGCACTCAGAGCATACAGCGATGAGTGGGAGACCTGCTCCATGTCTTTTACCCTGCTCCCAGTAATCTCTGATGGTTTTGACATTAAAGGGGTCTATTTTTGAGTCCCCATTTCCTGTCATCTGTTTCTCCATGTCTTCGGGTGGCAGTGGCAGGTGAGGATAATAATATCTCCTTCCTCCCCTGCTCCTTTGACTCCGGAGCTTTGGATGGATGAAATGAAGCAGGAATGAGGAAAAGAAAGCAGGCTGCTTCCTGATGTGCTCCACATGTCCCTGTGGGGAGAAAATCATCTGGGGAGGAATAAAATCCTCTGTGGGGAGAAAGTCCTGCCTGGGGAGAAAGTTATCCACAGGGATAATATCCTCTGTAGGGATAAAATTGTCAGCAGCAGGGTTGATAGTGCTGGAGCTCCTGGTAGAAATGGGACGATTTGATGATGCAGAATGTAATTGTCCTTTAGTTGTTGACCAGTGGAGCCAATCAACAAGAATTCCATGGGGAAAGGAGGGTTCCCCATGGAACTGGACTCTCTCCTCCAGAACAGCCCATCACCTGTACCACCAGCACTGGGACCTGGCGCTTTCCTTGCCAATCCTTTCTCAGGAGCCCACCTCTGAAATTTAGAGCCCAGCTCCCAAACTGAAAACGTCCAGGAATTCTGGTGACCTGCCCCTGATTTGGAGAACTCTGGTTCCAGGTTTGAGGCTCTGCAGCTCCACCTGACCCAGAGTCACACCAGGAGCTGCCCAACACAGACAAATCTGAAAACTGGATTACAACATGGAGAAGCTATTGCTTATGAATTATGGAATCATTAAGGTTGGAGAAACCTCTGAGATCATTAATTATTAACAGTCTGACAGCACTGCCAAGGCCACCACCGACCCATGTCCCCAGATACCACATCCACTTGTTTTTGAACATATCCAGAATGGTGCCTCCACCACTGCTCTTTTCCTATGCCTGACCTCCCTTCCCAAGAACACATTTTCCAAAATATCAAACCTAAGCCTTCCCTTGAGGTCTCTTCCTCTGGTCCTGACCCTTGAGAGAAGACCCTGACTGCCCCTGGCTCCAACCATGCAGGCTGGGCACCTGGATGGTGACCCACCCAAAGTGGGCTCCTGTCAGAGCTGGATGAAGTGGCTGAGGTGCTTTTTAGCAGCTGACATCAGCCAGGGAGGGAAAGGGTCGATCCAAAGTCCGCTGACGTCAATGGAAACACACTTGTTGACGTCAACAACTTGGATAGGCACTGATGTTCTGCTCCTTTATTCAGGTGGGGGGAAAGGCCTGTTCTCTGCCTCAGCGTGGCTCTAAGAGGCCTCACGTCTCCCTCGTGCCGAGGAGGAGCAGTGTGGAACGATTTGGGAATGGGCCAGGCCTGTCCCACACTCGGCACCTTCCCCCCACTTAGCTGGATCTCTCCTTGGCTATGGCTCAGATTTGAGCCTCTGCAGGGTGTCCAGAGGAGGTGGTGGCCCTGTGATGGAGGAAGGTTAGTGGCCCTGCGACCTGCTGTGACACCCCGATACCTGCCCTAATCAGAGCCAGACCTGCAGTCCCACCGTGAGCTGCTCCTGGTGTCTCAGGTCACCTTGGCCAGGGAGTGTTGGCTGAAGTCCCCTCTTCCAGGGGATGAGGCTCTGTGTCACAGGGCCCATCTGAGGTGGAGATGCTCAGAACACACTTGAACGTGTTCACAGCCAGGAAAGTTCACAACACCAAAGGAATAAGGAAATTTTCCTCCTTTTCAGAATCCAAGGCTGTTCCAAGACTGTGAGTGAGGGCTGGGGAACCCAGCCTGGGGAAGAGAAGGCTCTAGGGAGATATAGGTGGATGGAGGGATGGAGGAATGGATGGAGGGGATGGATGGATGGATGGATGGATGGATGGACGGATAATCCTCTGCCGTTCCTGGGAAAGCCTCTAGATGTCCGCAGAACCCAGCACACGGGCTCCAGCATAGTCAGAGCTGCAGAGTGCCAGGATGTCCATCCTCACCCCAAACAACCAGGAATCACAGAATTCCAGACTGGCTTTGGGTGGAAAAGACCTTAAAGATCACCTTGTTCATGGCAGAGACACCTTCCAGAGACCAGATGGCTCCAAGTCCCACTTCTCTTCCCCAGGCTCGACACACCCCAGGCTCGAGCTCTTGCTCGCTGCCTTGGAGCACCTTTGGCTGCTGAAAATGAGGAAAGATTCCATATTCCTTTGCTGTCTCAGGGGCTCCGGGGACTCTGCCAAGAGCTGGGGGAAGTCCCTCTCTCCCGGCTGGAGTGGAGCTGATGTCACTGCCTCTTCCTGCCAGAGCAGATGACAAGCACGGGACTTTCCAGAACCAAGATCTGAATTCCTCCTTGTTTATGGATGGCTGAGCTCTTCTGGAGCCTTATCTCGCTTCTCCCTGCTCCAAAACCACCATCTGGTCAGAAAACAGGGGAAGAAATCCCACCCGGACTAAGAACCGCCAGGCAGGGAGAGCTTCCACATCCCAATCCCCAGCAGGAGCTGGAAAAGTGGGATTTCAGGGGGAAAATCCTCCTGTGCGAGCCCTGAGAGGACTTGTCCCCACTCAGGGAAGGGGCAAAGGGGATCCTGATCCCTGTCCCTGTCAAATCTCAAACATGGGGGTTAAAAGCCTCTGCTGGGGACAAAACAGCAAAAAAGGAAAATGTTGGGAATCCCCAGCGGGGATCCGTCCTGGGAGCTTTCCAAGCCATTCCTAGAAGATCTCTGAGGAGCGTCAAACCTGTCTGTACCTGGCAATCCTGCATAGCTGAGCATCCTTTGCCTCCAGCCAGGCACTAGGGTCCTCCCTTCCAGCCCCAAACCACTGCTGGGATTTAGGAACTGACCCAGATCCACTCTGGAGCCTCCACTCTTGAAAATCCTGGGCGTGGGACTTTCCAGGAGCCACCCCAGTCCCACAGTCTCTTGTTTTCCAGCTGGGCTCTATTCCCAATGTTCCCTGTACACAAACAACCAGAGGAAATGCTTTTTCCGCCCCAGCTCCCAACCGCACACCCGGGACACTCTGTCCCCACACGCTGGCCATTGTGGATCTCTTCCCAGCCCTCTCTCCCCCCTCCTAGCCTGGAATATGCTGGAAGGGACCATATAAGGTGAGAAACATGGAGCAAACAGCCCGGAGAAGCTGTTGGGCTGCCGGCACCCTCCGGCTTCCCAGCGATCCTGGCTGGATACTGCTCGTCCGATAGCAGGGACAAAGGCCAGGCTGTCACAGGAGCAGCGTGGCTTCTGCTGGCAACCAATCCTGATAACCTGGAGCAGAAAAACACAGATCTTACCAGCACCAAGACCTGGCGAAAACAAGTCAGTGCCATGCCCAATTCATTCCCCAGGACCCACCCGGAGCCCAGTGAGTCACCTCAGGGCCTGGTTTCTTGCTCCATGGCTTTGGAAGTGGGTTATTCTGGGGCTAAGCGTTAGTCACACCATCCTGGTCGTCCCTCGCCCCTGGTCAGGAACTCCGGGAAAAGCAATGGATCCGGCCACTCTCCCCATTCATCCACCTTTAGCAGTAGAAATGAGGGTGGGGGATCCTCTGAGCACCACGACCCCATGGGAAAGCAGCTGGGAGGGGGATGAATGCCTTAAATAACAGTTTAATGGGAGAAGGAGGTTGTCCCTGCCCAGAACTCCTGGTGATTTCTCTCCCTATTTCCTTGTTTTTGAAGGAGATTTGACATTGGGAAAGTTTGCTTTTTACAAGTGAAAATCCCACAGTGTTCCCGACCCTCCAGATCCACCCAGGGTGCTGCTGCTGGTGTGAGAACACTTCCTGAAGCAAGTCTGACCCCCCCAGGGAATCCTGGCAGCAGAGAATGGGGAGGGATTGCCATCGGATGGGGGTTGGGGGTGAAAGGGCAGCACTGATTGAAAAGTCTGGAAGAATTTAGTGATGATTTGGGATGTGGAACATGCCTTGGATCATATCCTTGACAAGTTCCTTGGCAGGGGGCTCCAAGGCCCTTTGGCTTTGCTGGAATGTGTCTAAGCAGCCCTAGGCTGGGGACGATTTCCTTGGAAAGGCACACACCGATGGGAACTGGAGAGGGAGAGTGTAAACATGGCTCTGACAGGAATGCCAGCACAGATCTAAGGGGTCGAATATCCCATGGCAGAGAAGGCTGGAAAAAGCTCCCCACCTTTTGCCAAATTAGAGCAAATCCCTAATTCTGCATAAACCCATTACCTTTTTCCTAGTGGGAGACAGCGGGAACTGGAGGAAAAAAGGTGCAATTCCTCCATTCCACAGCGAACCAAAGAATTCCCTCTCAAGGAGGAATTCTGTCTTGCGGTTTGGCAGGAGAACAGTTTATGCCCGACGGTTTATCCATTCTGCGCTTTATCGGTTTATACGATCAGGTGTGAATTAACTTCAGGGGAAGGAGGCAATAGAAGGGCAGGAAAAGTGCCAGGAACACTCGGACAAGCAACCTCTGAAGGACAACTCCCAACAAAAACACCTCCCCATTCCTTGTTGGGGTGGGGATCACTGGGAGTCCCCCATTTCCACTCCTTTAGTGCTGGCTGGCTCCATGAACATTGTTCTCCTGTTTCCTCTGCTCCCAGCATTCTCCTGAGGTGGGAAAGCACTAAGAGCTGGGAAAAGAGAGGGAAAGAGCCAGTACCTGTCCTGGCGTAATGCTGATCCAGGGAGTGGAATCTGAGGGTTTCTTGGAAACCAGTCTCTGGGAGGAGAGAGGGAGCTGGGGGGGGGGAGACAAAATGCTGTCCCACTCCCCACATCCCAGCTGGAAGACAGGACCACGGTTTACGGAACGGATATGGGTGTTTGCTGCACCTTGGTTCAATACTGGGAGGGATATTTTGGGGAAGAAGGAGTGGGGAGTGTCCCCAAAACAGAGGGGGAAGCAGTAGAGGTGGTGGAAACACTCCCACAAACACACCAGGAGGGGAGGGAGAAGGAGTCTGAGGAAGGGGCTGAAGCCCCCACACGCTCTCCCCTCCCCCCCCACCCCGGGCCCGGCCTGGCCGCTCCCAGTTCGGCCAGTACAACACGGCCCGTCCCAAAGCGGAGCCAGCGCCCCCGTCCACCCTGAGCCTGGGAACATGACACGCTGTTCCGCGCTCGCCATTGGCCACAGCGGCCTCCCGTCCTCGCTTTTCATTGGCCCCCTGCGCTGTCACTCCGTTTCCGTCCGTGCCCGCCCGATGGAACACGCGCGGCTTTCTTTCACACGCTGTCCACGCTCCGCATCCGCCACTCTGATTGGTCAGCACGGCTGTAAACAAGGCTGTGGCGGCCAATGGGCGCACTGATCACGCGAGCAGCACGCCCGGCCACGCGCCCTCAGCGTGGCACCCCCGGCAGCAACAGGCGCGGGCGGGGGGGTGGGCGGGGTTCCCGAGCCTATAAAAGGCAGGGGCGGTAGCGGTGTTTCCAGAGCGCTGAGGCCACAGAGTGGGGAGGGCTTTGGAGACCTTTCAGCGCCACAAAACAAAGCGTTCAATCGCTCTTTTGCTCCGGACTCGCCTGGTTCGGGCGGCTTTTGTTGCTCCACGGGGATTAAGCCCTGCAGCCGTTGCTTTGTGCGTTCCCGTGCTGCCCCAGCCATGGTAATGTTCAAGAAGGTGAAGAGCTTCATGGTGGCCTTCAGCGAGCCCGACAAGGTCTATTGCAGCGGGGACAAGGTGGCTGGGCGTGTGCTGGTGGAGGTAGCCGAGGTGACCCGTGTCAGCGCTGTCAAGGTGTTGGCATGCGGTGTGGCCAGGGTGACCTGGGCCAAGGGCCCGGCCCAGTGCCGGCAGGAAATGGAGTACCTGCGCTTCGAGGACGTCCTGGCGCTTGAGGAGCAGCCCACGGGTGAGGGCATGGGGCTGGAGCCGGGGGCAAGGGTTGCCTTAAACACCGGTTCATAAACCCAACCCAACCCTGACCCNGAGCCAGGGGTGCCCCTGGGATTCGCTGCGTGGGTGCCATGGTGGGTCCCAGTGGAGCCCCTTGATCCCAAATATGGAGCTGATGTTGTGTCTGGAGTCTGGAAAGATGACCAAATCCAGCAAAACTTACAAACATTGGAAGGTTTGGCCCGGTCAAATCGAAGTTTGGGAGCTAAGGGATAAAATCAGAGCCTGGGGAGCTCCTGTGATGTGTTTTGACACCACAGGGGTTGGTAACATTGGTGGTGCAGTCAGGGAGGGGCACAGGATGACACCCTGGGGCTGGAGCAGGGAGATAAGGAGGAGCTGGAGGTCGGGGTGGAGCTAGTGGGGCGCTGTGTTCTGCCCCGGGGGCTTGGGGTGTTGGTGAGGTGAAGAGATCAGCATGGAGAGGACACGGGGTTCCTGGGGTGGGGACAGATGTTACCCAACACCCTCGGAACTGAGGATGGCTCTGGAGCTCCATCTGATATTTTTTTCCCCCTTCTGTCCTGCAGATGAGGATGGCTCAGTCATCCTGAGACCTGGGAACAAATATGAGTACAAATTTGGCTTTGAGCTGCCCCAGGGGTGAGTATGAGGCAGCACCTGCCTCTGGGGATGGAATTAAATCGGGAAGTCCATGTTTTGGCTCTGGAGTGACCCCCTGTATGTCTGTAGGCCACTGGGCACCACGTTCAAGGGGAAGTACGGCTCCGTGGATTACTGGGTGAAGGCGTCTCTGGAGCGTCCGGCCTGCCCTGCACAGCAGGTTAAGAAACGCTTCGAGGTGATGGATCCTGTGGATGTGAACACCCCGGAATTGCTGGTGAGCCCCCAGTGCTTCAAAGGCACTTGGGAGAAAAGCCCTTGTGGAAGGTCAGCCCAACCCTGTGGCATCCAGGCGTCTTTAATCAGCTCTGGGCCAAGTAGCATTAAGGGTGGGATTAAGGAGTTCTGGATAATTCCAGAAACTGAGAGCAGGTTGGGCGGTTCTGTACTCCAGGGCAATTTGAGCGTTGGTTGCAAAGAGAGAAGGAAGGAAGGAAGGAAGGGAGGAGGGTGGGAAGGGCAGGATGGGGCCAGTGCGTGACTGTTCCCTCTCTCCGCAGTCTCCGGTTGCAGCCAAGAAGGAGAAGAAAGTGTCATGTATGTTCATTCCTGATGGACACGTGTCCGTCAGTGCCCAGATCGACAGGAAGGGCTTCTGCGAAGGTGAGGATTGCTGGGATCAGGGAACTGGCAGGGGGAGTCGGTAAGGAAGCCCCTGACATCCTGAATGTCTCGGTCCTTCCCTTTGCAGGCGATGAGATCTGTATCAATGCGGACTTTGAGAACACCTGTTCGCGCATCGTAGTGCCCAAGGCAGCCATCGTGGCCAAGCACACATACCTGGCCAATGGTCAGACCAAGGTCTTCTCCCAGAAACTCTCCTGTGTTCGTGGCAATCACATAATCTCTGGCACCTCCGAGTCCTGGCGCGGCAAAACCATCCGTGTACGGAAGCTCAAACCCTCTATCCTGGGCTGCAACATCCTGCGTGTGGAGTATTTCCTGCAGGTGAGTGGGGAATCCCCACATCCTCCTCCTCATTTTCCTCCTTATCATAGGGATCTTCATCCCGTCCCAGTACCTCTAAATCCCGGCTCTCCTACAGATCTATGTCAGCGTCCCGGGCTCCAAGAAAATCATCCTGGAGCTGCCGCTGGTCATAGGGAGCCGCTCAGGCATTGGGAGCCGCAGCTCCAGCATGGCCAGTCAGACGAGTTCTGAGATGAGCTGGGTGGACCTGAACCTCCCGGATGCTCCAGAGGGTGAGTGGAGTGGGATCCTTGGGGTGGGGTCCTTGGGTGGTGGGATCACAGCATGGGGAACCCCTCGGGGGCTTGAGAGCCACGCACACGTGAGCTCACGAATCCTTCTCCACATCCCCACAGCCCCCCCGTGCTATCTGGACATCGTTCCTGAGGATCATCGGCTGGAAAGCCCCACCACACCACTCCTGGATGATCGTGATGGATTTGACAGCCCCATCTTCATGTACGCACCTGAGTTCAAGTTCATGCCCCCCCCCACCTACACGGAGGTGAGCGCAGCACCGGCACGGGATGGGCCAGGTGGATCTGGGATCACCTGCCTGGATCCCTCACCCGCTTCCTGCTCCGTCGCCCAGGTGGACCCCTGCTTGGCCAACAACAATGTCCAGTGAGCATCATGCATGGCGGGTCGCTCCCGCTTTCCTGGACTCAGCTCCATGTGCCATGCACCTGGAGGGGAAGTGCTCCCAAGGAACTGCCACATTCCTGAGGAACTGCTGCATTCTCGAGGAACCACTGTTCCAGGGCCATCACAAGCACCAGAATCTTGTGGGAAAACCCCGGCACTCTGAGCCGGCAGAGAACCCTCACGGTCTGGGGGGAGACAAGATGGATCCAGCTGGAAAAAGGCTGGAAGACCTCAGCTGCCATGGCTGTCACGACACGCTGCCTGTCCTTGCCCTGTCGTGACATGTTGCAACAGGCAGGAAGCTCTCGTTTTAACTAAGTCCATCCTAATTCCGTAATTCTGGGTGCTGCTCTGGCTGCCCTGCACTCCTGCCGAGGGAGGGGGGGACGCTGTGACAACGTGAATCTGTCCTGTCGCGACACAAACCTGTTACGCGACTGATGCCTTTTGTACTCTCTGGTTTTGTACATAGTATTTGGGGGG
>VZRL01006513.1:89370-186482 GCA_013397895.1 Origma solitaria | reverse complement strand
CCTGTGTGTGCTCCTGTGTGTGTTCCTGTGTGCGCCTGTGTGCTCCCACATTTCCGGGCCGGCACACGCGGTGTGCCCGGCTCTGTGTGTGCGGCTATGGGAGCTGTTGTTTCCCTGTTGATTCCCGGTGGGGGTAAGGACCGTAGCTGGGACAGGGTCTGCACTGTCCTCGGGGGCCACCCCAGCAGGGCAGTTTGATGCTGTGAGCCGGGATTATGTGGGTGCTGAGTGCATTGTGTGTGTGTTGAGGCACAGAACTATGGAATTTGGGTTTGGGTTGGAAAGGATTTTTAATGCTCATCTACTTTAATCCCCCTGCAATAAACAGGAGAGCAGGAACATCTTCAACTTGATCAGGTTGCTCGGACCCCTGTCCTGACCTTGAATGTTTCCTGGTATGAGACATCCACCATCCCTCTGAGCAACCCGTGACAGTGTTTCAGCACCTTCCTTTTAAAAAGCTTCCTTACTTCTATTCTAGATCCACCCTCTTTTTGTTTAAAACCAAAACCCCTTGTCCTATCACTACAGGCCCTGCCAAAAAGCCTGTTCCCATCTTTCTTACAGGCCCCCTTTAGGCTGCGGTAAGGTCTCCCCACAGCCTTCTCCAGACTGGGCAGCCCCAACTCTCAGCCTGTCTCCATAGGAGAGGTGCTCCATTCCCTGAGCATCTTTGTGTCCCTCCGCCGCACTCGCCGCAGCAGGTCCATGTCCTTCCTGTGCTGGGGACCCCCGAGCCGGATGCAGCCCTGCTGCTGGGCTGTGTGACAGCGGCTCTGTCGCTGTCCCCAGCCGCGGGGCTGCGGGGCCGTGGCGTGGGCGGGGTGCGGGCAGTGCGCGGCAGAGCTGAGTCTGCAGGGGTCAGCAGCGGGTGCGGCTCTGGAGGTGCGTCACTCAGTCCGAAAGCGTCTTGGATGCTTGGATTTGTTACCTTCTTTAGTAGGCGGCTCTGCTTTGGGTTTGTGAGCTCTTCCATCCAATTTGGAGACAGAAGCCTTTGAAAGAGAAGCTGAAATTCATGTGCAAACGTTGTGTCCCCAGCTGTAAGTAACATGCTGAGGGAGTCAGCCACTGAACAGCAGAGGAGATTGCTGTTCTCCTGTTGCTGTGGAGAGGCAGCGTGTGGCAAGGACGTGTTTCCAGAGCCCAGGTATTCGTGTCTATCGAGGGATGCTGTTCAGCCAGCCGGACGGGAGCTGAAAGTGTGTTTGTGTTCAGAATTTAGTACAAGATGAAGCTATGGGAAGCAGCTGTGAGGAAGACTATCTGCTGTCCTTCCTGTTTAAAAACAATTAGAACTTTTTAGCTTATATACTTTAGGCCACAGCTCAGTGACCCCTCTTTCCTCTCCCCCTCTCCTGTCCAGGAAGAAGAAATGCAATAAAAATCTGACATTTCTCCTTCTGGGCTGAAAGCTTTCTATTCTTAGCTATGGTCTTAGAATGGTTTTATTTCATGTGCTTGCTGGTTTTGTTTTGTCATTGTGGTACACACACTTAAGAAAGAGGTCTGTCATTGCTTTGTGCTTCATCTTCACAGAAGACATCATATGGTAATTGTGTGCAAACCCAGAAAACTTTTCTAAATCAGTTCACAATCTGAAGTTCATTCATATCACCTTATCCTCATTAAAGCTCCTCGCCTGCAGTAATGAATTTGGAAAAATGCCAGTAACAGAATTAGCCAAGTAGGTGGTGAGCTGTGTTAAGAGCCTGAATGACAACTGTAGCTTCTCCTATTATATGCAAATAGAGCCGAGTTTTTCCATCCTGCTCTTTTGTGCTTTTTTAAAATTTCATTCGGGCTTTATGCCTTTAGAGTTGTAAGCTCTTTGGGAGCAGGGATTACCATCACTCACATCAGTAGAATGCTAAGAAAACCGGATCTCAGTTTGATGCTATTGAAACATAAATTATTGAAATTCTACAGTATCCAGTTGTGGAGAGTGAAATATTCCACAATAAGAAAAGGCAAGACAAAAAAGGTTTTTACTGCTCTTTTCATGGTCCGGAAATCAAGTGTGGAATTTGAATAAGCATGAAGGGAAATTTTGGCAGAGCTGAAGCCTGGAGAGTTATTTTTTTCATCATCAGCTCTGCAATATGCATTAGAAGAGCGCTTGTCAGCAGCCCTGCTTGCAGTTAGCTACTATTGCCACTCCTAGAACCATTCCCATAAGACAGATAATTTTCAGCAGCGTTAGTAGCAGCAATAAAGCTAATAATCCTCTTCACTGTGATAAAAACTACCTGCATTAAAGCAAGGTACTTCAGAGCATCCAACTCGCATTCCTTCTCTCTTCCCGTTATTTAATTCTGTTAAGTTTAAACCTGATGCTTGTTTTACTTCATGCCTTTCTAATTAAATTTAGTGTGCCAAGAAATAGTGCAGTCTTCTCATGCTGTTTGTCCTCAATTAACTTGATCTTTCTGGGGGTTCATTGTACTCTTTCTCCTTGTTCTTTGTCTCATGTCTGTTTACACAGTAATTGTCCTGGGGCCATATTTTCATATGTGCCTGCCACAGTGAGATTGCAGTCTTAATTATTTGAAAGACACTATCATAATAAATGCAGTTAATAATAACTTTCTTCCTTCTACTTTGCCTGATGTACATCATTCTCTGCCCACCCCTGACAATATAATCAGTCATTTATTTGCTTTTTAATTCCTAAATCTTCATCTGCCTGTTTCTTTGTTTTTTCATTTGACATTTACTTACAAAGCTGTTGTTTTCACTTTGTTATTTTTTGTGCCATATTAAGGCCTGTTCTACTAGACCTTGTGCCAAACTGTAGAGATTTCATTCCCCAGATAATTTTAAATGCAAATATATGAGAAGGGGAAAGGATGGGTGGATGGAGAGATTTCTTGTCCTTGTACATGACCAATGTAGTGATCTGCCAGTGTGGATGTTATTAGTGTCAGTAATTATCGTGAGACTCCAGATGCTACTGGGAAGCTTCATCCACATCAACAACTGATCTTGGGGGATGTTTTCAATGTCCCCTGAGGGTGCTGGAAACTAGTTACAGTCCTTCTGTGTTTTGGGGTTAATTTCAAAATCAAAGAATCACAGAATCATCATCAAAGTTGGAAGAGACCTTCAAGATCATCTAGTCCAGCCATCAACCTGGCACCAGCATAGCCCCCCCCAAAAATCTCCCCCCAAAGCTATTCATTATGGGTAAAGTGAGCAGTCACTTATGTCCAGCAGAGAGTGAAGGTGCCCTTAGCTGGATGAGAGCATGTTCTCCTGGAGACCTGAGGCTATGGTTTACTGTCATTCAAACTTTATCACTCATTTTGTGGGAGCAGGAAGCAAGCTGCCAAAGTGCCTTACACCTGCAAGGAAGGAGCTCCTGCCTGCTGGCTCTGGGTGGAGGACTGGTCTTTCCTTGGTCCACAGTAAATATCTTGCTGCTTCCTAAACTGGAGCTGTACTTATGAATATCTGGTAAAAATAATTTCAAGTGCCAAACATGATCATCAGGAATTTATTACTGGTATAGTTGGGTTTATGCAATGCCTGGGACCCTTGGACATGGACCAGTAGCAGTGGGTGGGACAGCAGGTTTTTTCAGTCTTATTACTAAATCTGTGATTAGTTTCCTGCTCACTTGTGCTTACAAAAATGCTAAGCATCTGGAGGGCTGCTTACCCTGGGCACCTCTGTTTTCCTTTTTTTCCTGTGTAATTCCCTCCTTCCCAGGGCATTTCAGTGGGGAGGCTTTGGGGAAGACTTGGAGAGAGTCTCTCACTCCTCCCCACTCCCCACTCCTGCTGGCAGCTGGCATGGGCCCCCTCCACCTTCCTGCTGCTTATAATCGTGGCTGTGTGTTCCTGCAGACCCCTGGTTCAGAGAGGGGTCGTAGCCTCCCCTTTACACTCCTTTTCCCGTTAGTGTTTATAAAAGACTTTTGCACATAACTCAGATGAAAAACTCCCTTGTGCTGAGCTGAGTATTGCCATATGGCAGAGAACACGTCAGAGTAAACATGTATTTAAAGGACACAGAAATTCTGGGTGTGTAGTAGGTCCAGATTTCTGGATCTGCAGTAGCTCATTTACTCCTTTTCCATCCACAGCTTTTGAAAGTTACTTCCTACACAAATTTCTCTATTTTTGTTCTAGCAAGAGACAGCAAAAAAATTAAAGCAAACCCAAAAATTTTGTTGTAGTGAGTGATAAATGGTCACTGCTAACTGATGCCCTGTACAGAATATACAAATATGGTTGAAATAGATAAAGTTTTGTTTGATTTCTGAGGTCTGCCCCTGTTGTGGGAATTAAAACAAATCTTTTGAAGATGCATGCTCTGCCATTAAATTGCTTGGGCTGAATTACTGAATTCAGGCAAAGAACCAATTTTGCTCCCTGAAAAGCAAGGCTCTGACCGAATTTATTAAAATGTTAATCATAGAGCAAGCCTGTGGGTCCCTGGGGCGAGATGCAATTAGAGTTAAAACTTCACAGTATAGAAAGTTTTTTAACTGTCTAGTTTTACATCTTGACTGTAGGGAGAGGAGTTTCCACTGTACATTGAAGACATTGTTCTGCAGCCTTTGCAAGTTGTTGGGTTCAGCTGCGAAGATTTTAAAAGCTGCTTTTGTTTGCAGCCTAGGACACATCCGTGACCTTATTAAAGTGGAAGTGAAAGCTCTCTTCTTTTTTTCCCCCCTTTTTTTTTTTTTTTTGCAACAGTAAATCTACTAATTTTACAGTCAGTTGAACAGCAATAGATTAATTTGTTTAAAGTCTGCATTCACAAAGAAAATGTGAACTTCGCTGCCTTGAATACCCGAAACTACAGTGTGATATTTAAAGGGTAGAAACTATTACAACTTGCCCTAGAATGGTCCAAGCAGTTCCCTGTCACCTGCTTCTCAGCACAGGTGCTGACCTCCCCGTCTATTCTATCCCTCCTGACAGACTAGCAGCCAGGCTGGGGCTTTGTGTGCAACAGAGAGCGTTTTTCCAATGACTGGGCCAGTTTTCTTCAGCAACCACAGGAAGCAGAATAAAGGAAAGGTTAAGGGCCACCGCAAGGGTCAGAGTGGGTTAAATTTAGTTAACATCAGAGGTTATAGCTTTTAACAAGAGCATGAAGGAAACTTATTCGAAGATGCAATTTGTTTCTTCTTTGTCAACCATTATTTTTTTTTGCTCTATTGATAGTGGCAGCTTAACAAAGTTTTTATATGCCAGGGTTTTCATCCTTTAGAGGATAAAGAACTGTGATGCAAAAAAGAGGTGCAGGTGGAAGACTTTATAAAGCCTCCATGATTTTCAAATTGAGGGTTGAAAGTAGGCTCCCTGCATGGCTAAGTCAAAAATAATTTGTAAATGTTAAAAAAAATACACATTACGGACAGAGGGACTGCTTTTTTTATTTTTTCCCTTCAGTGTAGCTTGCCAAGAATAGTGTTTTATCGGAAGCTTTACAATCTGCTTGATTCTGTATGTATTTTTTCCCAAGGTAATCTTATTTTCTTTTTTATCGCCCTCTAAAGATGATCAAAGTCAAATGCCTTTAACAGCAGTATTCATCATCTCCCTTCAAGATATTTTAGTCTATAATGTACGATACTGGGTTTTTTGTGGTTTTTTCTCCCAATTTAGTGAAGAAGCAGAAACTAGAAAATGCACTCAGTGTAGCTGCACTGTGAGGTTCTCAGTCAAATTCTTGGAATGCAAAATGAGGAGAGTTTAAATCTTTCTGAAAATTACTGAAGAAAAATAATTTTTAAAAGGTTCAGTAGCATTTTTCACATTTTTATACATAACAGATCTTTTGCCAATCATTTTTAAATCAAAATTAATTAATAAAATCACTATTTTTTGTTGTTTTATTCTGATACAAAGTAAAGAACTGAAATAAAAATTTAATTAAGTCTGATAACAATTCATAATTACAAACAATGCATTTTGGTAAGTTTCTTTTTTCTTTTTAACATGTTTTCCTCAAGGGAAAAAAAGCTAATGTGATCATCCTGTCTCCCTATCCATCTGTCTCTCTGCAAGTTCTCTCAGCAGTGTTAATTGCTTGGACATTACAGCCCAGTTTGGCAAACTAATAGGAGCCTGAGAGATATTGTACATTTATAATAACTGTATGTATTTCTGACAAGTTTCGTGAAAACAGTAGAGAGACCTGCAAATTGGTGTCTTGTTCTGGCAGAAGAGTTCATCCAGCTGACCAGACTGGAGATGTGTGTGGGCTGCCCAGGTAACACACAGGTATTACCAGACTTGATTGTGGCCTGTCAGTACTTAAAGGGGGCTTATAAAAAAGAGGGAAATCAACTTTTTATGCTGGCAGATAGAGATAGGACATAGGGAATGCTTCTAACTAAAAGAGGAGAGATTTAGAGTAGGTGTTTGGAAGAGTTTCTTTATTCAAGAGGGTAGTGGGGCACTGGCACAGGTTGCTCAGAGAAGTTGTGGGTGTCCCACCCCTGGAAGTGTTCAAGAGAAGGTTGGATGGGGCCCTGAGCAACCCAATGTAGTAGACAGCATCCCTACCTGTGGCAGAGGGCTTGGAACTAAAGGAGCTTTAAGGTCCCTTCCAGCCCAAACCACTTTATCATCTGTGATGCCACAATCAGCTACAGTCCACAGTGTCTTTTGCCTTAGCAGCTGCTCAGGGGCTGCGCAGGTGATGTGTAAGGCTGATGGGGATTTAAAGACAGGAGAAGGAGCCAGAGCATTTTTATGGCAATGGAGAGGTGTAGGGAACATGCGGGGGGGATTTGGATCTATAATCTTGGTATTTGATAATGTACGTCTATTGTAGAAGATAATATTGGGAACTGACAGCACAAGCCTCAACAATTCACGTATCAGTTATTTCAGTGCTCGTTTGCTCACAGGAGAAATTTCATCTGCTTGGTGATGTCAGTGCTATCGGTGTGACGAGGACTAGAAACTTCAATTCCCTTGCTGCTAACTCAGGCTAGCGCTGGGTTCCCAGCTGTAGAACCAAGGGCTGGTTTTGCTCTCCAGAGGGTTGGATTAGGTCTTTTGGTGCACGTGATCTCTTTGACTCTTCTGGGTGGGTTCTGTTTGGAATCAGTATGAACTCTTTTGTTGGTGTAGAATTAATGCTTCCCTACAGGACAGCTAGGACATCTACAGAAAGTCTGTGCAGACCACAGCTAGGAGGATTTGCACTGGTGTGGTGCACAGGCAAGGGTATAGACGCTTGACAGGCTATGGCCAGAGAAGCGGAGGAGGAAGATGGAGAAATGCAGGGCCTTCTCTGTCCCCAAAGGTGGGGAAAATGGCACAATCCAGCTCAACCAGTTGAGCACTGTGTACCCCCCTCTCTTTGGTCCACTCTGGGGCAGCCTCTGCTGAGGAGGTGACTTTGAAAGGCCTAACTGCGGTGAAAAACACATGAGAAAAATTATGGGTCTCCACAGCCCAGACAGACTGGCCTGGAAAAACACAACAAAAACTCCCACTTACTATTCTGCTCACAAGCTGCCACCAAAACTCAGCTGTGAGGAGAGTAAGAGCATCTTTTTAAAAATGTAAAACTGTCTTTTTTCCCCCCTTCTTCTGAGCTGCTCTTACAGGCTTTAAAGCATTAATTTCAAAAGCTTCACAAAAGCAGCAGGCATCAAACAGTCCAGGCTGAGTGGAAGCTTGGGGAGGAGAATCGTGAAGTAGGTTGCAAGGGTGATGGCTGCAGACACGGAAGCAAGGTTATTTGTTTGTTACAAGTCGGTGATCATAGCTTGCTTTTAATGATGGAGCAGCAGAGAAGGTGAGTTAGAGCAGCCTGAAGAGCCCTGGATCCACATAGCCTAAAGTTCAGCTACATCTTTTGTCTCATGCTTCTGTTGTCTGGGTGATTCTTGGATTGGGAGTCAGGAGATGTGAGTTTTGACTGCAGTGCTGACGTGCCCTGTGACCTTGGACAAATCTGTTAATCCCTGCACTTCTCCTCTCATCTTTTTGCTCACTTAGAATCTCTCTCCCTTTTAGTTTGCAGTGTCTTTCCCTAATTATACATCTGGACCTTGGCTATCAGAATGCAGCTGTGCTCTCAGGTTAGGCACTGCTATAGTCTGAGCGAACCATAAAGAAATACTGCACTGAGCACTTCACTAGGACTCTCCTGTTACCTCAGGGCTTCACTGACAACCTTAATAAAATAAAAGTCCTTCAAAAGACTGAGTGTTCCTGCCTACTGCCCAACTGCTTGCTTTTTCTGTAGCATCTTGAACAAGAAAAAGCATCAATTCTGATCCCTGGGTTGTCAGAAAAGAATGATTAATAGTATTTCATACTTTCTGATTCTTGGTAACATATTTTTTGTTCCTGAAATCTCAGCGGTAACTTCAGTACTTCACAGTGCCCAATTTTCTTCAAAGTGAACTATAAACCAGCATGTTGCTATATATCTTACTCATTTTGATATGTTTTCCCTAATTTTGCTCTTTTGTGTAGGTGCAGTTCATGTGCCTGAGACTAGGGACAAAGTCTCCTTCAGCATTAATTACACAGTACCTCTGAAATCTGCTTTATTTTATCCCCATAAGGTTGGGGTCCAGTGCCAGGGTAACTGGCTCTGCAATGTGATCTCAGCAAAACTGAGTATGTTCTTTAAGTTCAACTTTCCTTGTGTATGCTCCTCTACTTGTCCCAAGATGTCAACATCGTATAAATAAACCCTACTATACTCTCGGGAAAAAAATTACATCCTTCAGCAACAAAGCAGCAATAATCCATATCATCCCTTTGCATCTCCTTCTGTTCCAACCAGAATTCAGACTGCATTTTTCCATGAGATACATAAGGAAACGCATAATCCAGAGTTCTGTGTTTCACGTTTTCTTCCAATATTCTCTCTTTTTTCTTTACATCAGGTGTGCTCTCAGACAGCATCGACAACAGACCTCTCACAGCTGTGTCGGCTTTCAGCATCCTGCATAAATTGTCTGATCCCAGAGTTTGTACAGTTGTGGTTCCAGATCCCACAGTGCATTACCTCATGCTTAACTTTGATAGTCTCCCTCACCTTTCCCTTCTGCCCTCTCTCCACATGATATAGGATTATAAGAACAAGTTTTTGGTTTCAGGAGAAATGGCTGTCAAAGACAATTTAGTACTTTGTGATAGAAGTGCAGAATTGGAGACTAATTCGGATTGGAAGGGGCTTCAGGGGGGTTGTCTGCTCCAATGGTATACTAAGAATTTTGGACTATGACCTCAACTTGGGTGAAAAAAACCTCCTTACTTATCTGAATCAGTTCAGGAATCAGGAGGACCTGAGTTATTCTATGATGCTACCCTTTTACATGCTAATGAAGGGCAGGGACACTTATGTATACATTTTCTTAGAAGCATTTACTGTCCTACAAGCTCGGTCTGCATGACATATAAGAAAATAATCTGTATTTGAGTAGATGGTTGAAAATTGTTAATAATTTTAAAGCAGTTTAGTTGTGCTGAGGCAGCTTTGCATTCCAAGCAGTTTATGTATTTATTTGGATTCATACATCAGTGATGCTTGCATGGTATCAGACCATAAGTTATTTACATAAATTAAACATGGATGATGGAGCCACTGAAATGAGTCATAATTTTTTTTCTTTAAAGAACAGAAGGAGGTAATTGTTTTTATAATGAATTCAGAAACCAGCTCTGCATCAGAACATATTATTGTACTCAGAAATAAAATGAATTATTCCCATATTCAGCTAAGATCAAGTAACTATCAAATATAGATGGTGTTAAAAGGACTGAGCAGAATTTATTCATGCTGTAAAGGCTCATATACATTTATTCTGTTTAAATTTGTAGAAGGAAAATCATTCTGCAAAATATGCTAATGAGAAGTTCTGTGAGTATTATTGACTGCAACAGTATCTTAAAAAATCTGAATTTATTAATCTGCAGCTTTATAGTGTTTCCCTGGGTTCAATGTAGTATAAATTTAGTGTCTGGCCCTAACAAGCAAGGGCATGAGCATACATAGGGAAACTGAAGTTTCTTGTTTGTCTGCTTATTTACAAGGAAATGGAGCAACAGAGCTGGAATTATTTTTTTAAGATGCAAATCTCACTAATCTGAACCAACATGTTTCAACATGTCTCTGAAAAAGATAAGAGTTCTTGTTAGCTATTTCATGTCTGGTTAAAAATAAAGTGGGAGAAATCACAGTATCTTTTCTGAAATGGCCAAAAAAGGGAAAAAGTTAAAAGCAAGCCTAGAAACCGGGCCAGTTGGTGCTTTATTTAGTGGTTCTTTTTCCATTAGCTCACCCTGCTTTTGTAAACTTTGGAGAGGAATGCTGTGTTATAACAGTAGCATTTACTTTCCTTTTACAGTTCCATATGTGGATAATGAAAAACAACGGTAATTTATGAGCTTGAAGTATAATTAACTGATGCCCTAAAAAGTAAACAGTTTCTTCTAATTATGTCAAAAAACCCAGTCATGAGCCAAGCAAAGTTATTCATATAGAGTAAACGTAACAAATGTCTGAATAAATATATAGAGGCTCTCCCACTGTTTTTTTATTTTGTATTAATTGTATTAATTGTAGATATTTTTGTGTATTTCTGATAAAATTAAGTATTGTATAAAATGTAGCATTTCACTGGAGCCAAAGGCTTTGCTCAAGAGGAGCAAAAGTCAGGTTCAAGTTTTCACTCTATCAGCTTCCTATCAAAATTTGTCATCTCTCATTGCTCCAGGCTAGATATGTGAACCTAGTTTTCCATGGTCCTATGCAGCCTTCCCCAGCTGTTCACAAACTGACTGCAAGAGAAACAGAAAAAGCATACAAAATTTCCAAATTTGGGTATATTCAATGAAATCAAATAATTAGCTTTTGGTTGGCGATCAGTGTATTTTTGTACAGTGGACAAAGTTACTGATCTTTTCCTCTCAAATGAATTTGGTCAAATTACAGGCCCGAATGATTTGAAATGCAAATGCCCTGAGGTGCTTCACACCTTCATTGCCCTCTTCAGGCTGGGTTTTCTAGCTCAACTAAATTTCATGAAGTACACCAATTACTAATTTTAGTACATTGTGCCTCGGTAGTTAAGCTGAGCCCTGAAAAGAGAATAGAATAGAATAGAATAGAATAGAATAGAATAGAATAGAATAGAATAGAATAGAATAGAATAGAATAGAATAGAATAGAATAGAATAGAATAGAATAGAATAATTTCAGTTGGAAGGGACCTACAGCCATCATCCAGTCTGACTGCCTGACCTCTTCAGGGCTGACCAAAAGTTAAAGAATGTTATTAGGGGCATTGTCCAAATGCCTCTTGATCACTGACAGGCTTGAGGCATCAACCACCTCCCTAGGAAACCTGTTCTGGTGTTTGCCCACCGTGTGGTGAGTCAACCCACCCAGCCCAAATTATCCCCCTCTGAGTTTCTCTTAATGTCCAGAATAGCATAGCCCCATGGAAATGTGCTTTGTTTGGGACACAGTTCACTGGGACAGAAGAGGGACAATATTCCACTGACAGGATGCATCCTTTCAGTAAAAAAAAAAAAGCTGTTCAGTTTTAACTTGAAGTTTTCCATAAAAACAGTTTCAGTGGAAAATTTTTTGACAAGCCCATGATAATAACTGCTCACAAAGTTTGCCAGGAAAAAGGGCAGAACATCATTGTTTATTGACCATATAAGCACTTGTCTTTGTTGAAGACTATATGGGTTGGAAATATCTGCTGTAGACTAAACAAATATAGAGTCCTAGGGTGGTGTTAGTTCAGTCACTGGAATTGCATAATGTCATTTGCATAATCACTCCTGTAGTGGTAACTACTCGATACCTCTGCAGTTACGGTGGTAGTTTTGTTGAATGCATAAAAGAGGAATTAAAGAACCTGCTTCTCCTCCCTTCTCAGTTCCCCGTTGATAGGAAAAGGGCCCATTATCTGGGGCAGGCACGTAGGGATGTGCACTTCAGCAAAGGGTTATGATCTGTGTTCATTATATGCAAATTTGCTGGAGCATTAATCTGCTAGGCATTAACATAATATCAGTTGGTGCATCGGAGTAATTCTCATCTGATCTAATGCATTCCTCATGTAAGCAAAACAGTTTGGCTACACGGAGAAATTATGAACTAACCATATCAAAATCAGCAAATATGAACCAGAGTTGAATGTGACCTGATTATATGCGCATAACCTCACTGCCTTACAGGCAGTTTATTCATTTAAATAATCAAATTAAACAAGATAGTCCTAAATACATCTTGCTTAACTTGATTACTTAAATAAACAGCCATCTGGCAGGAATGACACAGATTAAGTTCTTCCTTAAATTTTTCTTCTTTTCATTTTTCAGCACCAGAATTGTTTTGCACCTTGTGCTTATTTCATGTTACTTCTCTGCTGGAGTATCTTCACATAGAGATTGGGGGCAGAAGTTAATAGAAATTATAACACAAGTACAAGCTGAACTCACTGTCTCTACAACTTGATTTTAATCAGCTGAAAGGAGTACATTAGCAACCCTATTTATACAATTATTTTAGCCACAGGAGAATCCATTTGTTGCTAGAAGAATACAGCTGAAATCTGTCAGTATTAGAAGGCATGAAAGTGCAAGTGAAAATCCTTGCAAGTTTTAGTAATCCAATTCCCTATTTGAGGTCAGAGACCTGATTTCATTTAAAGTATTTTTGTCTCATTGAAAAAGAAACACTTTTTGCTAGTCTTTATTAAATAGAAGATGCTTTCGGGTTAACAGAGCATTGTTTAAGGTCTGATTCCACGTGTTAGAACTGCTTTCCACATAGGGACTGTCCTACTGACATTGAAAGCATAAAAGGCTTGAGAAAAGTTATGTATGCAGGAGAGTGCTGAAGAGCTGGGACTGCTGAGGGGCTCATTGGCGTGTACCTGCACAAATCTTTGCTTAGAGCTGTGGATAGTTATAGTTACAAGGATTGTACTGCAGTGAAATTTGGAAAAGCAAATGATGTTTAATTGGGGTGGAATGTTTTTTACAGTGACCTTATATAGTCTCTTGCTTACAAATGTGTGCTGTGCTCTGCAGTGTCTCGAGATCCTCAGTTCTGATACTTGGTAATCTATGGGTAGTGTGACCAGCAGTCAGTTCCTCTCTCTTGAGGATTGAGGCCTGTGGAGCTTGACCTAGCTCCTGGCACTCACATCAGTTCTGACATTTGGGTCTCTCATTTAGACCCTAAACTCTTTGGATCTTCAGGTCCCGCCCTTTTTGCTGTGTGACTCTGGAAAGCCTACGTGTGTGGTTATTGCTGTGGTGGTCACACAACAGGTGTCCTGGGGTGGCCAGCTGTAATAATGTGCCCATCTGCCAGCTGTATTTTGCTGTGAATGATCTGACTATTGCCATTCCCCTCCCAACTGCTCCCATTTTGCAGGTGGGGGTTGTCCATGTGGAAAAGTCGCAGGCAATGCTGGCAGTTACAGATGTATTTACGCTTGCACCACAAGAGTGTGATGTAGAGGAGTTGTTAAAATACTTTTTCCTTTGTATCCATGTGCAGCATAAGGTGAATTTCTGAAAAATGAAAAGTTTGTGAGATGCTTAGGGTGGGCAAGTGTGTGTGCTGGCAAGGTGGCTGCTGTTATTTAACCCCAGCTGGCAGCTACGTACCACGCACTTACTCGCTCACTTCTCACACACCCTCTCCCCTTCCCACGCACACACACACACTCCTCCCCTGTGGGATGGGGAGAGGAATGAGGAAAGAAAAGAAAATAGAACTCGTGGGCTGAGATAAGAACAACTTAATAATTTGAACAAAATAAAATATAATGATAATGCTAATTGTATTAATAATAGAAAGGAGAGGGAGAGAGGGTGATAAACCCCGAGAAACACAAGTGATGCACAACACAATTGCTCAGCACCCACTGGCTGACGCCGAGCCTGTCCCTGAGCTGCAGCCAGCCCCACTGCCAGCCAACATTCCCCAGTTAACACATGGGGTATGATGCTCCGCAGTATGGAATAGCCCTTTGGCCCGTTCAGGTCAGCTGTCCCAGTCATGCTCTTTCCCAGTTTTTTGTGCAGCTCCTCACTGGCACAGCATGAGACATTGAGAAGTCCTTGACTTAGGGTAAGCACTACTTGGCAACAACCAAAACATCTCTGTGTTTAAACATTATTCTCACACTGAATCTGAAACACAGTGTTGTGCCAGCTACTAAGAAAATGAATGCTATCTCAGACAAAACCATGACACTGACTCAATGAGGAGTTAAGATGCCTGGATTTAATATTTGCCTCCTTTCACCCCAAGGCCTTTTAGAGTAATTTAATTTCTCTATACAGCCATTTCCACTCTCACCTGTTACCTTGTCAGGTTAGCCAGCAAGCTTCCCGAGGAGTTTTCACTGTGTTTCACTTGTTGTTCATACAGTGACCTTCATCCTGGGAGTATACAGCTCCCATGGCATCAAAAAACACTGTCCATAAACTGAGCCACAGTTCCCTGACTGCTCAGCTGCTCCTGACCTCTGGGACTCACAAGGAAAATCTTTTTAACACAAACCTCAACGTAAAATGTTCATGTTATCGTAGATGATTGGTTCTGTCACAGCAAGAGCTTACCTCATTCACCACTGGCTCACCTCACAGGAGGAATTGGCAGATCAGGATAACTCTGTGGTACGTTCAAGGCCTCTTATCCAGCCAGGAGTCTTCACACAAGCAAGTAGGAAAATATCCAGGGCAAGGATATCTGTAGAAAAGGACCTGAGTAGCATTGCTGTGGGATCGAACCAAGTAGTATTGCACAAATTCAGTTTCCTTTTCCTAGGTCGAGGTACACTTAATATCACAGAGTTATGTAGGAATGGATAACTACAAGACAGTCTTGTTCCTTCTGGTTTATCAGCTTCAGAAGATTTCTGTCATGCTTTGAATGTATTTTTCCACCTACAGCAAAGATTCCAGTATGGAAGGAAAATAAAATGGCAGATTTATCTCATTCCAATGTTCTTCTGAATTTAGATTTTAGTGTAAATGTAAGAATGAGGTGTCCTTTTCATTATTTAGTTAGAATAACCTTTCTTCCTCCCCACCCTGCACATACACACACCCGCTGGTGCTGTTAGTTGTAGTAATTAGCTCAATGTGCTAATGACAGTTTCCAGGGAAAATGCTGACAGGACTAATTAATGGGTGAATTTCACTTTAGTAAATGTATGGGCAATTTTCTAAATGCAGATGGTATGGTCCACCCTAAGAGGGGCCCAGCCTAGAGCTACTTAATGCACCAAGTGCCTGGGGAAAGTGGTTAATTTGTAATATGCTTCATGATACTGTACGGGGTTTGCAAGATGAGGTTTTGGTAACGAGAGCCTACAGGAGTGGTCTGTGAGAAGCTGCCAGAAGCTTTTCTGGTGCCCATCAGGGCCAATGCCAGCCAGCTCCAAGGCAGACATGCCACTGGCCAAGACTGACTCGCGGCAGTGATGGTGGCAGCACCTCTGGGACAACACAGTTAAGAAGAGGGAAAAGAGATGTTGGGCAGAAGTTAATGGCAACCAGAGAAGAGGAGCAGCTCTGCAGACACCAAGGCCAGTGAAGAAGGAAGGGTAGAAGGTGCTCCAGGCAGCAGAGAAAAGATTCCCCTGCAGCCTGTGGTGAAGACCATTGTGGAGCAAAGATCCACCTGCAGCCCATGGAGAACTCCATGCCAGAGCAGGTGGATGCCCCAGAGTAGGCTGTGACCTGTGGGAAGCCTGTACTGGAGCAGGTGTGCTGGCACAACTTGTGACCCCATTGGGAGCAGTGTGATCCTGAAGGATTGCACCCCATGGAAGGACCCATGCTGGAGCAGTTTGTGAGGAGTTGCAGCTTGTGGGACGGACTCACACTGGNAGCTTGTGGGAAGGACTCACAATGGAGAAGGCCATGGAGGGCTGTCTCCTGGGGGAGGGATCCCACACTGGTGAAGGGGAAGAGTGGGAAGAGTGGGAAGAGTGGGAAGAGAACTCCCCCTGAGGAGGAAGCAGCAGCAGACAGTACATGAATTGACTGCAGCCCCCCTTCCCCAGCTCCCTGAGCCACTTGTGGGGAGGAGGTGGAGACTATTAGGAGTAAGGTTAGCCCCAGGAAGAAGGGAGGGGTTGAGGGAAGGTGTTTATGATCTGTGTTTATTTCTTATTATCCTACTCTGACCTGAATGGTGATAAATTAATTTCCCCCCCCCATACCTGAGCCTGTTTTGCCCATGACAGTAACTACTGAGTGATCTCTCCCTGCCCTTGTCTCAACCCGTAAGTCTTTTGTTCCATTTTCTCTCCCCTTCCCAGCTTAGAAGGGTGATGACAGCGCAGCTTTGGTGGACACCTGGCATCCAGCCAGGGTCAAACCGCCAGATACTGATTAGAACAGAAGTGATGCTTATGCTTGCTTTCCAATGCATTATTCATTTCTCAATAGTATGGAAATGCGATGTCCTTTTTCATGTTCACCTTTTCCAGACCTGTCCATTGAATCATGAGAAAGGAATGAACGTGCAGTGTCACTAGAGCAGTCTCACATGTTTTTCCTGCCAGCTTGCACCTCCCAGTCACAAGGTTTATTTTGTGTCATAAAAGGGAAAGAGCAACAGGATGCTCACTTTGGCTATAACAGCAGCTGAGAGTGTGACATACACTGAAACATTTGTTTGCAAGCATTAATCCTGCCCTTGCAGGTCCAAGGAGACTTGGACCCTCCTCCTGATGTTTGCTAGCTCTTATGTTCTAAGCTCCTCTGTAAATATGGTATTTATTGACTTAATTTTGTCATACAAGATTCCAAATCTCCATATGGGGACAGAAAACCAATGTTCTTACCTGTCAGGTCATAGAAAAAATTCAGGATTTTGCAATTTATTTCCTTCTGGCAGGAGTAATGAGCAAATTAATAAATTGTGGATTTTTTTTTTAACCGCGCCCTTCTTGTTTACGCACAGATGCTGTTCTGTGAACAAAGATGGTCACATACAAAAGCACTTTCTCTTTCTAAATGCTCAGGACAGCTGCCAGTGTCCCAGGAACCAGTTGCATGTGAAGAATCAATTCCAGTGAGAGACCTGAGGGCAGAGAACAGTGCTTGACATCTGTGACAGTGATCCTGAAAGGAAGGGGAGGGATATGGGAATGAGTCTTGGGAGAGAGGCAGTGGTCATGGTGGATGTTTACAGAAGGATGTACTGACAGAGTAAGTGGTGTTTCTTGCTTGGTGTACCCTTTTGGATTTGGAATAGTTGTGTTTGTGTGCATTCATATGCATGTTTGTAGTTACATATCCATTCCTGTTTGTGGAAATGTGTATTTCTATTTTCTCGAGCTAAAAATTGTATTCCCTTCTTTCTTCTTTTTTTTTTTTTTAAATAGAGTTTGTTTTTTTCTTATGCTATTTGTATTTTATCCCTTTTACAACTCATCTGTGCCTTTATGTATCTCATATCTTGTGGCAGTTGCCAAATTTACGTATTTTTCTGTTCCTTTTAAAACCTGTTCTTTGAGAAGCAGCAAATAGCCATTCTCTTTTGTTTTCTCAATATTATTATTAATAATTTATTAATAATAATTATTGATATAGTCTTCATTCCTTTTGTAAATTTACGTATCCTCATGTTCGTAGTGACTTCCCATAAAAGTAATTCCATAGCTTTAATGTCCTTATCTCAGCATTAGCGAGCTCTAGCCCATGCTTTTAAGCTAGTGAGATGGGACTGGTGAAGTATCCAGGGTCTGAGTACATCCATACCACAGCATAATGGTGTTTCCTGTTTTGTTCTCTGCGTGCTGCCTAATAACTCCTGACATCATATTTACCTTCTTGACCACCACTGAGTAATGAGCTGTTATTTCAGAGAGCTGCTCAAAGATCTCTTGCCTGGTGATAATACCTAATTTAGAGCCCATCACTGAGCATCCATAGTTAGGATTGTTTTCCCTCATGCACATTACTTGGCATTTTTCAGTGTTGGATTTATTCTTCTGTTTTATCCTCAAAGTCACTGTACAGCATAAAATCCATCTGCGGCTCTTCATATCCAGTTGTCATTGTTGCTCCCAGGCAATTCTGCGACATCAGCAAACTTTGTCACCTCACTATTCACCCCTTGTCCAAACCACTTATGAAAATCTTGGCCAGCACAGCTCCCCAGTGGTTATCTCCTTCATTGTGAAAAACTGTCTCATCTTTTTCACCTTTTGTTTCACATCTTTTAACCACTTTAGATTAGTCATTAATCCTCATAGGAAGATCTTTCATGACAGCCCCACTTCTGTAAGATTCTTCATAAGGGACCTGAGTGGGAGCTTTTTTGGAGAAAGTAAGAAAAAAAAAAAAGGGAAGAGCACAAAGTTTCTTGTGCCCAGAGGGAAAAGTACTTATGAAGGTGGGTGAAGCAAAGCTCCTACTGGCCTACTGTACCTAGAGGTAAGATGGAAGCAAGTGGGAAATGAAATATCTGAGGCAACTGTTTGGATGAAAAGATGCTCCATGGAGACAGGATGTTCTCCCAGGCAGCCAGAGAGTCTCAGTTTTTGCAGAGCTTCAGACTCTGGCTGGAGAAAGCCCTCAGATCCACATTTTAAATCATACTTTTCAGCAGTGAATGCAGAGTCCACAGGCTCCATCCACAGCAATTGCAACTCTTAATGTTTCATTCGTAAAGTTCTCCTGTAACTGTCCTGGCTGAAGATAGCATAGGCCTAACCTGTGATGGTCCCCACGAGCAACCCAAATCATATCTTTGAGCAGCACCTGCGTAATAATTCATTTCATGTCCCTCATTTTAGATGGAAATTATCTTTCTCCCAGTCAAATCTGATATTAATTGTCATTTATTACCACAAATTACTGCAATTAGAGATGGCTTGCTATTAACGGGCTGTAAAAAAGTGAATTGCTGTTTAATTCAAGCTGCCTTTTCATGATTTAGTCAGGACTTGCTTGTGTCCTTCAGGCCAGTGGCAAAGGTGCTGTGCAAAATGCTCTGTCTGGAGAGTGCAATGAGCTCCCCAGGTGGGAGGCTCTGGGGTGCAGTTTGTCACCCTGATACCCCTGGTAATGGAGAAAGGGATTTATTTCTTAACTGAAAGGGCACAGCAGTGTGAGCAGATACGCCCACTGAGGAAAGAGCGTCAGCTCTTCTCTGATTCTCCGTGGACTGCAAGGGCACAGCTGCTTTGCCACGGTCTGCACCAGAGGCTGCAGGGGAATCTCAGTGCCGACACCTGGAGCACCTCCTCTCCCTCTTTCTTCACTGACCTTGGTGTCAGCAGAGCTGTTTCTCTCACATGGTCTCAGCCCTTTCTTCTCTGGCTGCAATTGCTTCTGCATTATAAATTATTTTCCTTCCTAAGTATGTTATCACAGAGGCATTACTACCGTGTCTGCTGGGCTCAGCCCTGGTCAGCAGCAGGTCCATCTTGGAGCCGGCAAGATGTATTTATTAAGCCTTATTTATTATATTAATTTATGTATTAAGCCCTATTATTTATAGGTCTTGATTTTTGAGATAAAGTTCATGGACCACAATATCATTTATATTCCATGTTTATCTCTTCAGTCCCTGTCACGAAGTGTGACAATGTACATCTCTTGCTTCCTTTGTTTTTATCACACCCATCTTAAAAGAAACACAAACTCCTTTAAGAAGCCTTACATCATTAGCCATTCAGCAGATTGCACTTGCTAAGCTTAACGGGGTGTGGGGGTGTTGAAGAATGTTGTGATTATTGTTGTGAAGTCTTTTGTGGACCCACACATCCCACTTTGGTCCTGACTTAGAGAGCTCGGTGGTGTTACTCTATGAAGCAGTCTCGGCAGCTGCTGTAAATTGCATTTCCCTTGTTCCAGCCCATGTTATGTCACACCACCCATTGAATTGAGTGGGAAACTTACGTCTGTGCTGGGAATCGTGACTGAAAAACCGATCCTGTTTAAAAATAAATATTTTGCGGGGGTTTTTTTTGGAGGCGAGGCCAAAAGCACCAGCTCAATTCACAACGTGGCTGTGAAATGGTTGTTCCAGAGCCACGATGTAAGAGGCTAGCAGGTGGGCAAAGGAACGTGCTGCAGGAGCGAGGGGGCAGAGATGCATTGCTGCTCGCCACAAAGCCGCAGCCTCATGCGGAGACAGTTCTCCGCCAGCCGCTGCTCTCCTCTCCTTTCCCTGCCCTTTCATTCCCACCCACCACGCTACCACCTGTGCTCTCCTGGCATGAGCAGCTTTGTGACTGCTGAGCCGAACAGCTGAGAAATGACTTTTCAGAAACGTGGGTTATTTGTCATCCAGGTAAGTACGGTGATCCTGGTCGCCCTGTGCTGCACAAATGGCTGTGCTGGCACAATTGGTGGGCAGACTAGATGCAGAAGCAAATGCCGAAGATGGATTTGGGAGGAAATATGGATTGACTGTCTTGTTAGTGACAATGTAGAAATGTATACAATACAAATCCATCTGAAATGTGTGCAGCCAAGGAATCATAGTCTGTGCTTTCCAAGTTTCCAAGGTCCACATGCAGACACCCGGATCCCCCACGCAGTGCTGGCATCAGGAATGTTTGGACTTATGATACCTCCAGGGTATCCGTGTGCCCCCATCCCTACTCTGGAGCCCAAACACAAAGGCAGCTGCTCCTGACGCCTGAGAGTCTTCGTGCACAGGTATTTGTGTCCCTCATATGGACTCCCTGGCTGCTGAGGAATAAAGTGCTTAGTTCAAATACCACAGTGGCACACTCACGTGGTCATGCTAAAACCTTTCCCTCTGCTCTCCAGCTGAAAGCCATTTCCAGGACCCGAGACAAAAGACAACGTTGCTTAGCAGGTTTCCATGTCAGCTTTCTGTGTGCGTGTGCCTTTCCTCACCTCACCGTGACCAGAATAGGTTGGTGCTCCAGCCTTCTCCGCGAGCTCAGGCGCAGGCACAGAGAAGCTGTGGCAGCTGACAGCCTGTGTGTGCCTCTGAGCCCTCTGTCTTGGCAAGGTGTCTGTGCCCTGCGTTTGTGCCACCGCAGCTCAGCAGGGGTAGGGACCAGCAGGTGCCCTGAAGCAGGCAGGTCAGGCTGCCTCTGGCATGGCAGGAGCTGCTCTTCTTTCCACTTGCAGGCACATCAGAAATCTGCTTCTCTAGACTACTTTTGTGCCACTTCCTTTCCTTAACTTGCTGAAACAAGTTCTGTAGTCCC
The DNA here is from genome assembly GCA_013397895.1 of Origma solitaria. Taxonomy (NCBI): domain Eukaryota; kingdom Metazoa; phylum Chordata; class Aves; order Passeriformes; family Acanthizidae; genus Origma; species Origma solitaria. The sequence continues at coordinate 165,301 of VZRL01006513.1, read as the reverse complement.
CACATCACCCAGCACTGCCCTGAGGGTCTCTTGGACCAAATATTTTTTCAGTATAACTAGTTTGTTCCAAGCTGGCTGTAAATCACACAGCCTGAGTGTGTTGTCCCCCAAATCCCTCTCAGGCCAGGATCACCCAGGTGGAACCTTCTGAGAGCATTCCCAGCCCTGAGGGGAGCAGAGCCCAGTGGCATCTAATGTGGGTGAAGTGCTGGGACATCCCAGGCATGGCGTGGCCAGCAAAGGCACAGAAGCTCCTGATGGTAGCAGGCACCAGGGAGAGGCTTGGGCAGCTTGGCCCTGCCTGTGCACAGAGAGTGTAAAGGAAAAGGCAATCCACTGTCATCCCCTGGGCGTGAAATACACCCCATGGCAAAACATCTCCAAGGTCACCTACTCACAGGGGCAGCAAATGTGGGCTGCAGCCTCTGGACACACCTTTGCAGCCTTCTCAGGAGGCTGCTCTGGAGTGAGCAGGAAGCATTGCTGGGATTAAAAAACTCCAGCAATGCAGGGACAGTAATTACTGCCAGGTGATCCATTCATCTGGGGGGCAACTGGGTTCACTAGTTGTAATTTTTAGTTGGTTGTGTGGAAAGGAACACACTGTTGTCTATCTTCAGAATGGAATGGTGGTGAATTTCTCCTGGGGGAAAGAGAGATGCTTAAAGACAATTAAGGAGACTACAGCTTTTCCTTTGGTATAGCCTGGCACACCCTGTACTATAGATAATTTTCCTGGAAAAGAGGCTGAGTCTCTGCATCCAGCCTGGAGAAGGATGTAATAAGCAACTATTAGCATCATGTCTGCAGGTTGCTGAGCCTTGCAGTGAGCTGGTTGTCAGCTCTGTACCAGGTTCCTGCTGCCTGTGCTCCTTGAGTGGAAAAGTCCTTGAAAATCCATCTGTTTCTTGAAATAGAGAGCTCTGATGAAATTCACCTGACAGTAACTGTGTAACAGGATCAGGCTGATGCTGTTTGGTTTGCTAGTACACCAGTGTGTTGTCTCTGTGCTCACAAACTTCCATTTTCAGTAAGCTGCACATTGATGACTTCGGATTTACCTTCACTGCTGCTTAAATTATCATGCTAGCCCATGCCTTGGAGTGGCTTTTGCCAGGCTGCCTGCAGACTTTGACCACAGACATTGCCTTGATCTTGGCATGCTTGCGTTAGCTGTAAGAAGGGCACAAGAAAAAATAGTTGTGGTAGTGGGAGGAGATTTCTTCATCACTACCCAGGTTGTGCTTCTGGGGTGTCAATGGAAAGCTTAAACGCAAACTCAGAAAAGTCCAGAACAACATAAACCAGTGACCACATGGTTTTCTGAGTTGTTCAGGCTGGATCTGTTGGAAAGCATCAGCTTGATGGACAGGAAATCAGCTGATAATTTTCTGTGCTGTGTGTCATGGCAGAGGGTCTTGCCAGGGACTTTGTGGCTATTGCACAAGAAAAGACAGGGGCCGCAGGGAAGAGCCAGCCATGGCGACACTGCTGTCCTGTGTCTCCTGCTAAAGCATGAAGAAATGGGGAAAAGCTCTGTTCTGTCTTTCTCTGTATCCTCACCAGGGCTCCTGCAGCTTTTCCCATCGTCTCTCTGGTCCCTTTCCTTAACACACACGCACAGATAAAAGCAGTTTTGGCAAGAGGCAGGATGAAGGATCGGAAAAGAATATTCATTTCCCTACTCGGGTCTGTTGCTGCAGAAGAAGTGTTAATTTTTATTACTATTGCATAAAGAAAATGCTGAGCAGCCTCCAAGAGCAGAGAGCAGCCCCAGGTGCCTGGCAGCACAGCTGAGGTGCGAGACGTGGGGCTGGTCGCCTGTCGGGCATCTGACGCTTTCTGGCTGGCTCTGCTGCCTCCGCGGCTGCCAAAGCTGAGCTGACCTCCAGCTGCCTTCATCGGAGGCGAAGATGAGTGTGGGTATCCGTGGGGTTTCATCTCTGTGGAGTGGAACAAGGAGGGCTGGTATTTTAGCGTGTAGCTGGCTCCTGTGGTAAATCTCTCCCTTCCTGCCTCTGCCACAATCCTGTGCTTGCAGAGGACCACACAAAAACGCAAAACCCTGCTTCCCCAGAAACTTCCCAGGATGTGCTTTATTTACAGAGCTAAAATTCGGGAAAAAATCAGCAAATGTGCTGCCGTTGTGGTATTTCCATCACAGTCCATTTTGGTGTGTGTTCTCAGTGAGGACCCAGGTGAGCTCCTTGCTGACCTAGCTCTTCAGCCTGCAGATCCTTCTCAAAAACCTGCAGTGTCTGAGGGGGGAACGGAACCTCAAGTGGCTTGGGCAGACTGCCTGTCTATCGCAGGCTATTACATTTCATTTGCTCACCTCTGTCTGGAGCCCAATTACTTGTGTGGGAATACAGGCATCCAGCCTTGAGCTGGCAGGAGCTATTGCCTTTGGCGCTGAGAGCTAATGGTTAAGCACCCTGGCTGGTGGAGGTTTGCTCTCCACTTCCAGGCTGAATTCGTGTGGCTGCAACTTCATTCCTCAGTTTTTGCTATGACTTTCTCCTCTATGTCAGCTCCTTTGCAACACCTGTTTTCTCCCTGAACAAAAGAAGTTCATACAAATTGTAGCAAGGTCAGCTCTCACTGTTCTTTATAAGCGCTTCAGGTTTTTCACAGTAGTGTTTTCTCCAAGTCTTGAAATGTTTAGGGTTTTTTTTACTGTAACTTGTTAAATATTGGACATCTTCCAGAATTGCAGAGGCCGGAAGTGGATACAGTGTTAGGGTGATCAGTGTGCAGGGTTAAAATATCTCTTTCAGTTCCTTTGTGTATGCAGAGACCATTTAGGCACACAAGGGAAATGTTTTCCTGCTCTTTCCCTGGATTCCTCATCCCTCCTTGGACACAATCTTGCTCCCTTCCATACTGCTCAGCTGCTAGTCTGGCAGGCTAAGAAATCCAGCTTGGCTGTCTTGGCCCTTCCAGCTGCTCCTGGGCCGTTTGGAGAGGAGCTGCTCTCCTGGCCACCAGGGAGGTGGCCAGTCCCTGCTGTCACCCATCAAAGCCACCCCATCCCGCCCACGGCCGCTGAGTGTCCTGGTGCTGTTGACAGCTGCTGGACGAGGGACGAGCAGCCAGGTCATCGCCCCTTTCAGGTGTCGAATTTTAATTCCTTTTAGCATCCTTTTGAGGCAGAGCAATGCAAGTATCTGTCCAGGTAATGAAAAGAGCAGGGCAAAGCACAGGGGCCAAAGACTGTAACAAGATAGAAACCAAAGTGAAGGTTCCAAGGGCTCAGGCATCCATCTGAGTGACTGAACTCACTGAGCCCCTGCTGTGTGATGGCTGCCTGGCTCCAGCTGCTCCTGGGAGAGCTTTAGGAAGATTTTAAGCACTTTTTTAAAGTGCTCAGGCAGTTACTGTAAAAAAAAAATTAGAAAATATCCTGTTGCAGGAGCTCACAGGACCTTTGCTCTTGCATGCCCACACAAACTGAGCATCTCCAGCCTTCAGAAGCAGCTGTGAGCAGGGTGGATGGTTCAGCCTTCCCTAAGTTGATGGATGCATAGTCCATCACAGGGATATAGAGTCAAATTTGCGGATAGATGCAGCTTCTGTTAAATCCAGTGCAAAACCAGCCATATAAACCAAAGCTGGCTTTCACCTGGAGTCTCTTTATTCAGTAATAAATTCCTAAATGGACTGTCAGATTTGATATTCTCTCATAAATGTCTAATTAAGGAAAAAGAAAACCTCTGCTTCATAAAATCCCTGACTGATAGTACTAATAAAATGTCATAAATAACAATGAATGTTGTGATAATGCTTTTACAGACTAATTACCGTTCATTATCACTAGCGCGGAACAGATAGGCGCCCAAACTAAGATATCACGGTGTCATGGTGGTGTTGCCAGATGCAGGACAGGGAATGGCTGGGAGGAAAAGGAGAAAGGAGGGGTCTTCATGTCAGCAGCTGGTTTTGGTGCCTTCCTCACCGGTTCCTGAGCTGGAGACGACATTGTGGCACTGGGGACAGGGAACCCTGTCCTCTGGCTCTTGGGTGTACTCCGGCACAGCTTGTCCCCGCGTTCTCTGGCACAGCTCAGTCCCTTGCTATGTTTGAAGCACGAAGGAGGCTCCTGGCCCAACTTGGATATCCCCCGGGGGGATGAAGGCAGAGCTTTGCTTTGCTCTTCCCCAGGCATCACACCAGGGAGCAATCCTTGCAACTCGTGCTGGCCCCACAGCCCAGCCGTACAGGGGCTTCAAAGTTGGAGATGGTTCCCTGGAAATGATGTGCAAATATGCAAATTTTTTCATTATGTTGCTGGCATGAAATGGTACACGCAGAGCAGATAAAAGCTTGGCAGCTACAGAAATGGGGAAAGTGAAAAGGAGTTCAAAGAGGGATGCTGAGCTGCCTCATCCTCTTTTTCCCTCTGTATGAGTGAGCAAGGTGGGGAGAAAGACTCAAGGCTGGCCAGGGAAAGTGTGGCATATCCACCTATCTTTCCTTGGCTACCTCCAGTGTGCTTGGTTAATGCAGCTGAACATGGATACTTTGGCTGCAATGTGTTCACATACCAAGTGGCATCTGAGCTGTGTTGGCAGCTCATGTGGATTCTTCCCAGCCTCGTCTAGGAAATCCTAAGTGGTAGAGCAGGAGGCACCACGAGCTTCTGTTTTCTTTATCTTCCAAAGCAGAAATTCAAGACTAGCAGTAAGAAAATATATTCTTTTTTGCCTAATTCTTTGCCTAGCACAGTCGTGCCAGAGGTCTGAAGGGATGGGGCGGTACATGTGAAACACCTGGAGTTACAGCATCCAAGAAGTTTTAAAAGAACCCATCGTTATGAATGGAGAGGGTGTCCTGCCACACCCATGTGAATCTTCCCAGGACAGGCATTTTTCTCCCCCCTGGCTGTGTCCCTCTGGCTGTCTGGCTGCTCTGACCCGAGCCCAGATCCTGCCAGCACTGAGCTGGCATTGCTCTCACCCTGAGCTCCGCAGCCGAGCCGGGAGCTGGCCTGCTCCAGCATCCTAACCCTGGCTGGCTCCTGTTGGCCATGTCCAGCCTCATGCTCAGAGCCTCAGCAATTAGATCATTTAATAACCATCTCAATCCGGGCTGTTTTGTGCGAAGCATTTTACCTGGCTTTATTTCTCACATTGCTTTGTATTCCTTCAAACTCCAGCCCTGCAAATCGATGCGGTGCCACTATTGTTGCCTCTAAAATGTTTACTCCTGGTTCTCTTTAGGACCTAAAAGGCTGAAAACTGCATCATAATTGTCCAATTAGTCCTAATGCTGCGTAGTGTTGACTGTTTAGTTACCATATATTGTGTACAGAACTAATTGTGGTGAAAGTAAATGAATGTGAAGGAAACAAACAAGCTACTAGAAAATAATTACTTGGAGTGTTTCTTTTTAGTACCTGTACAGCAGATTTCATTATAGTCAACAGCTTCTAAAGCTGCTTGAAATAGCGGTATTTGTCATTTTCATAGAAACTTGATAATGACATTAATTTATCTTAATGGTCTGTTCTATTGTTATAAATAGTAAAATTAGCTTAAATTGTCTTGCTTTTGCTGGTTTTGGATGGCTCCAAAGGGCCCCACAACAGCAGATGAGTAGATAATTTGGTGTGCTTGACAGATTTCCAATAATTTGTTATGTGGAACATGAGGTAATGCTAGTACCATTAATGTTCATTTTCCTCTAAATTCATTACTGCCCTTTTCCCTTTTATCTTTTTTAATGTCTGGGCCATTTTTCTATATTTCAAGTGGAGCTACAAAGCCTATTCATATTCAGCTATAGTAGCTATTAACATTCTGCACATAGAGAACATCATGTAGGAAAACAACTCTTTATGAAATGATGAGGCTGGTGGCTATTTATGCTGAAAAGTAGGCAAAATGGGTTGTTTGCTGGTATTAGGGATTGGCTGTAATTAAGTCAAATGTAATTTTAAAGAAATTTAAATGTTTTCATTTTTATAGCCAAGGTAAAACACAATTCAGGGAAGTTCTAAGATGGTGTAAATGCATTAATAAAAACTATTTTCCCTGTTTTCTACCCCTCCTGATTAAACTTCGCTGAGGATTTTATGCATGGCTAATTATTTGCACAATATTTTCTACCCAATTTAAACCTAATTAGTCTCAGGAAAGTATTAAAAATAACGGTACTTTTATATGGGTTTGCTGATATGGTAATGATCTGAACAAACAGGAGAGCTTTCCATCAGGGAAGAATAATTTTGCCTCTTGCTCCTTTTCTTTCTTTTTACCTTTGTCTCTAAACATCAGCATCCTCTTCTCCTCCAGGTGCAGAGCCATGGAAAGGGAGGAAGGGATGAGGTTTTGCTGTCCGTATCTCACCACTGTGGACGTAGTGTATACAAAAATCCGAACAGGAGCGAGATGTGAGGCTGGCTGCCATGAGGTGACTATGGAGGGATGCCTGGCACCACAGCCACGTCCCCGTCGTGTGGCAGGGAGCAGCGGCAGGCTAGGAGGGAGGGAGTCTGCTCTGGGAGAGGATGATGCCCTGGTGCTGCCTCCCTGCTGAGCGCTGGTGGGGATGAGCACCATCCAGCCAGGTGGGAGGAGGATGGTCTTTCTGCTGAAAAGTGCGCAGTGAGCTGTGGATCTTTGCAAGCTTCCATGAAAGTGTATTTTCATGGAATTTCAAACACAAAGTGCTCCTGAGTGATGGAAGTGTATTTGAAAACCTCAGTTGTCCTTCAGGAAAAGCTTGATTGAGAACATTCTTAATTTCTGGATTATTTTTAGATTTCATAAGATCACAGCGGGTTTGAGGTGGGAAAGGACCTCTGGGGGTCATTTAGTCCAGCACCCTGTGCAAGCAGGGCCACCACAAGACAGTTCTCTAGGACCATGCCCAGGCAGCTTCTGAATATCATCAGAGTGGGAGTTGACATTTCTCCATTTTAGGTCTGTCAGGCAACATGGGGCTCTGAGAAATGTTGAATTACCATAATAGTCAAACCAATACACGATCTTTGTGTTTAAAATCGGCCACCTTTTATGCCTGATGGAAAAGTCTACCCTCCAAGCCTACATCGCTGCTCGGCTGCGACAGTGTGATGGTAGGTCCCCCCTCAGGCGGGTTTAGGGCTCAGCTAACCCCCTCACCACTCAGAGGGCAGCAAAGCAGCTCTTCTCAGGGGCTTTACATCTGACTTATTTGGAAAACTCCTCCTGTCTCTCATAGGATTCCTCTCACTGAGCTTTAGACACTGCTGTGCAAAAGTTGGGATAGTGGCTGCTCGTTCCTGCTCCCTTTCAAGAGAGGGGAGAAAAAAAGCTATGCCCACAGTGTGAGTCATCTGATTTACTTTTGATAACTACACTAGGATGAGATGAACAGCACCTAAAAGTGCCAATTTCTCTCCATTAAGGAGAAAGGGAGCCCAAGCTCGCTGGTATAAACATCAGGTTTCAACATGATGGATAGCTGAGCCTGGGCAAAGCATCTCTATCCTCGTGCCTCACTCCCAGGCCGTGGGTGGGAGAGGTGTTCATCTGGTGCAGTTCTTCTCCATCATGAAGGTCCCGGGTAGCCCAAAGATTGCACAGCTGCAGCTGTGCTTTACTTCTAGGTGTGGAAGCGCAACCTAATTACACAATGGCAAGTTTTTCCAGACTTCCAAGGCTTGTGTGTCTCTCCAAGTTTGGGCTGAAGCTTACCTGCAGTCCTGCAGTCTCCCTAAACATCTATTTTCCTCTTCCTCTTTTGAATATATGAGTTTTAATACTTTTTTTTTGAAGATGTGCTTATCTAATTTTCAAATTTTGAGGATGTTGCTGTGCATGCTGAATTTTAAGAAAATCCTTTTTTTTTTGTCTGTCACTGCTTCTGTGCTGAGAAATGTATTGACTTGACTGAGCATTTATAATTAAAATATCTGCTACTCAAATCTTCCAGCGTCTCACCGAGTGACAGACGCACCTGGCTGAAGCTGGAACTGGCACATTTTGGCTGTTGTTTGCAAGTGCCTGTCACAACATGCCAGGTTTGCTCCTTGCTCCCTGCTTAGCTTTTATCTGCTCGACAATGAAAAATCACGCTAAACAAAGGGGAAATTTGCATCACAAAGATGCATCTCTGTGCTCAGCCTTCCACCTCGAGATGAAGTAGATAGGTTTTCCATTTCAGCATCAAAACCCATAGGATTGGTAATCAAACTCTCTCAAGCCCAGGTGAGTGTCTCCTGTGAATGGGAGACAGGGGCAGAGCGATGCAGCATCTGAAGGGTAGGGCTGACAGGGCATTGACCCCAAACCAGGGAAGATGTACATCTGCCTGCTCATTTGGAAAATAACAACCAGAGGATGAGCCCAAGCCTCACCTTTCATTCCCTCTGACTGGGGTCCCTGAGAGGGAGCTGTGCCTGGTGCCCTAGAAGGAAGACCCTGCCAGGCTGGGGCAGCTGATGGCCACCACAAGGTCATGACTGTGGTCATGAGAGTCATGATCTCTCACCATCAGAGTGGCTCTGAGTGGCTCTGAGCAGGGGACTGGCAGCATTGCCACTAAAACTTCCTCTTTCAGGACTTTAGCACATCTGTGTAAATGTTGATTTGCCCTGGAGCTCTGCACAGAGGAGTTTGTTTAGGGAGTGAGTTTTTTGTGCAATTATATCTCCAAGAATAGGCATTTGAGTGCCCCAACCATGACCACCAGCAAGAGCTGAGGAGCTGCGGCTTCTTGTGCTGGCAGAGCACGAATTAAGCACAGCCAGTACAGACACCTCTTGCTGATATTCCCTGTGCAGTGTGGTTGTGTGACACGTGAGACCATAACAAACACAAGAAGGCATGGGTGTAGTTGATATGTTTGCTAACAGAATTAATCAATCATGGCAATAAAGGAAGGATTTTCTAAAAGCAGACAAACACGTCTGCTTCATTAGATGTGGCAAGTTTTCCTCTGCCTCATGGAAGATGGGATTGCAGCAGCAGCAGCTGCCAAAATATGTTTCTGTGGTGCCTCTTGATTGATGCCACTCCTGATGAAAAACCCCTCCCTGTGCCTTCCTTGCCAACAAAAATAATGAGACACAGACATAAAAGCAGGTAAGTGTGGACAGAAGCATTGCTGCTGGATGCCTTCAAAGCCTGTCCTGGGGTTGAGCCACCTGTCCTGGCTGTACTTGCAGCAGCAGTTCTGGTCCAGGGTGGTGGGGTCAGACCTTCCCGGGTCTTGGTCCTTTGGAAAAGGTAGTCTGTACAAATAGTGAGGGAAGGGTGAATGAGGAGAGAAGGAAAAAAAGGAAAGCTGAGTGCAGGTGGGTTTTTAAACCCAGTTTAAGCCGATTTACAGCTGTGTAAGGAAGCAGAGCTGTGCCTTGAGGAGCTGCAAGTCTGAAAGTACAAACAAGTAAAGTTCAGTTTTGCCCACTGGGCCACCCAAGAGCTGCAAATGTTTAGGTAATGATCTTTAATTTGTAACCTATATCACACAGATAGTTTTAGTTAGTTATATGGGAAATGATAGTATATGGGTAATGCATAACATATGGGTCATAAAAATGTATTACCTATAAACATGCCAGCAAACTATCTAGAGTTTCATGTCCTGAGGTTTTGGTTAATTACACACCTTCATCCTTGACCACATCCAACCTGGCTGGGAAGCAGGACATTGCCAAAACCTGTCCTTGTGCTAGAACTGCTGTTACAGGTGGTTCTGGGTCCAGGCCAGAGATTTTGGGTTGTTGCTGGAAATTGGTGCCTCTCACCCTTCCCGAGGGTATCTGAGGAGGCAGGTGAATTACATGTTTGCATACACGGCCACCGACTGAGGGAATATTTTTCCGTGATTGTGTGAGTCCCAGGAGACTCAGCTGATAAAAATGATTTCTCAGTGATTGATGTCTCACTGGATTTCTGGCAGACACTTTTGGGGAGAGAAAAAAAAGAAAAAAGAGCAAGTGTTTCATTCAAGAAGCTCCTTGAAAAACAGTTTCTTCAGACTGCAGTTCAGGCTGCTCTGGACAGCTGAGAGATTTTCCCTGAAAACACAAGTATTTCTGATGTCAGGGAAGGTAGTGAAACTTGCATACGTGATGCAATCATCCAGGGAAAAGGCAGTAGCACCGGCGCTGCTGACAGATGAGCAGCTCCTGGCAGGATATGTGGGAGCAAAGACCAACCCTGCACCCTGGGGGGACAGCCCGAGGGAAGGACTGCTTGGGCAGGAGGTGGGAATGCTCAGGGCTCCTCTTGCCTTGCTAAAGGAACCAGGATCAGGGAGCCAGCCCTGGTGTCAATCCCAGGGAGCTGCTCGTGGCACTCAGTGCCCTTTCTGCTGTGGTTTCACGGTGCAAAGGTGTTCATTGGATGGGAGATAAATTTGGGGACACTGAAATACTGTCTGTAAATCTAGGGCGGCCCTGCAGTACATCTGCTCCACGGGAAGAATGGTTTGATCCTGCTCTGAATCTCCAGGATCCCCAGTGCAGAGGAGCAATGGGACTGGTTTCACTGTGAGAGGAGCAGAGCTGAATCCTGGTCCATCCTCTGCCCAGTTCATATGAAAAAGGCACCAGAGACAGAGGGATCACTTGCTTTTCCATTGCCCTGCAGAGTGATGTGCTAAATGCACCTCTCCTCCGTGGGCAAGAATCTGTGAAAGGAAGCTGATGCAGCAGCAGATGTGTGAGCTATTTTTGCCCCTGCCAGGTTAGCTGGGATGCAGGAGAGGGGCTGGCTCCTCTCTCCCTGATATAGGCTGCAACCCACCAGCAGCACTCCAAAGTTTCTCAGTTCTCAGAGGCTGAGTTCAGCTGAGCCGAGTTGGAGATGGGGTAAGGGAAATTCAACAAGCCTCAGAATATTTGTTGTTCTGCCCTGCATGAACTCACACAAATCCATTTTTTAAGGTTTATGGTAAAACCCCCTCATGGAACTCAGACCAGGCTGGAGTTCCTTTCTGCATCATTAATTCCTTGACTTGTTTTTCTTTTTCCAGAGTTCTCTGCAGGTCATTCTTTTCCAGTGCAGCAAAGGATGGAAGAGCACATTGAAACAATTATTGATAAATACTTGCATCTCGAAGCCACATAGAGCCATTATTTCTCAAAGATGCAAACACGAAATGATTTTGCATCGTGTGAATTATTTTCCTATTTGAAACACAGAATCTCTCTCAAATAGCTTTAAAACCCTCATTGTAGTGGGACATCCAGTTTGTTCCATTAACTACTCACAGAGTCAACTGGAGAACCACTGTTATTAATTTCAATGGAAAGCTAAAATGCAGTTCATTTTCTGTAATTGCAGGCCCATCACCTAAAGACCCAGGAAAAGCTTTTAATCCGAGGCATTTTTAGAAGGGTATGATTACATCGGATATCTTCATAAGGTGCATAATTACCAGGGCGCCAATCACAAAGAAACACAAAGAGCCAAACTTCCCTGGCTGTGAGAGGTCGGTCCCCACCCACCAACCTGGGACCACCGGTGTGTGGGTGCTGGGGTGGGCACCAGAGGCAGGCACCTCTCCAAGACCCAGCTGTGATGGGTCCCAGCCTCCCTGTTGGGTGGGAGCAGAAAATCCAGCAGTTGTCCTGGTGCCCCCCTGCACCCCCAGCACCAGCAGTGCCAGCCTGAAGTAGCCCTTACAGCTCCCTGTGTGTCAGAGGATGATGAGAGAGACCCTGTGAGCCTGGGGGAGGCATTAGAGGGCTGGAAGATGCCTTGGAAAAAACAGCACTTAAGACAGTTGTAGTGAAGCAGCCAAACATCACTGCAGAGGGCCAGAGGACAGGGAATATGCAAAGGGGTCAGAAAAAATGGGTGAAAGATTGGGAAGAAATATCTGAAGGTAAACACTATTTAGTTTGAGAAAGACTCTGTAAGGTGCAAAATATTCAGCTGAATGAAATTTCATCCCAAGGTGAAAACCATAGACAGGTGAGTGTGGTTTTCACCCCGGAGTGAAAGCAGGAAAAAACCTACTGCATCTGGAGAGCTGAGCCAGGATCCCTGGAGCAGCTCCACAGGATGGGATGAGGGCTGCAGTGGCATGGTGGCTCCTGGCCTGTCCAGACTGCCCTCTCAGCCATCACCCCGTGCCAGGCTGCCAGCCACGCTCACACTGCAGCCAGGAGGGACTTCCTGGTTTAAATCTGAGGTCTTTGGAACCCTCACTCTGCTCAATCAAAACAAACCACACAGCACCTCCGGCACGTCTGGGGGAAGAGGCAACTCCAGCTGGAGGGAAGAAGAAAGTAAAACCTTCAGTTTTGAATTATTGCTTGGCTGTTTCGCTCAAGGAGGCACAGCCACAATCATCTGCTATGATTCAAGGCAGCTGCAGCCCGGAGGCTTCCTGGCAGGACTCGCAGCCATGGGCAGAGGTTCAGTGCAAGACCACTGATTCCAACAGGGCCCTTTGTACTCACAAACCTGACTCGCAGATCTGTAGAAACACAGAGATGCCAGAAAATCAACCCACTTAAATCAGGCGTTTGAAATGCATTAACATCCCTTTCCTTTGGCTCTCGGCTTCAGTCCTCTCAGGCTTTAAGCACTGCTGGATGCTGAGCAGTGGCTGCAGCAGTGGAGGGGCAAGAGGACTGAAGCTGTTTCTTTCCAGGGGTTTCACCAGTAAAGAGACGCACTTCTTGCTACATCCTACAACAAGGGACACTTTAACTGATTGCAAAAAGAGTTAAGTGTACTTAGCACCTTGGTAGATGAGGGCTAAGGTGGGTAATAGCCATGGCAGAAGTAGCTGCTTGGGAAGCAATTTAATTAATAAAAATGTAAGAAACAAAAAGGTCAAGCCTTGCCTCTGCTGTGCTGCATTTAATCTGCACATGTACAGAGGACTTCAGCCTCGCGGGTGTTGTTTTTTTTTTAGCTGGCACATTTCCCCAAACACGATAACATTTTTTAACTTTAGTGGATGACATTTTGTAATATGTTTAAGGATCTGTAATATTTTATGCTTACAGCTTTTTGCTATTGTTGTTCCAATATGGCACTGATGCCGGTATTAAAGTTTAATATGATTAGAAAGCTCAATTGTATAACCAAGGGGTTATACTCTTTATCTATTCTAATCTGATTAAAAGGCTTCTATTCTGTAGCTTTCCACAATCACTTAATATCAAAACTGGGAGCAAATCAACCAGCACTTCGGTTTGTCCCAGATCAAACAAAATACCAAATGGATTCCTTAACTGTGTACTTCATTCCTTACCCTACAAAGCTGCGCCCAAACTGCAAACCTGGCTTGTTTGGCTTTCGTGGAGCTGTTCTCTGAGAAAGAGCTGTGGAACTCGTCAGATGCCCAGGCTTGCCCTGAGGCTGCTTAAGGCTCAATACCTGCCTGTTTACAGGCAGAAAAAAGGCATTTTAGGTCTTGCTGCCTGGTGGTTTTGCACCAATATGTACTCTGCCTTGGGGGTAAAACAGAGTTGGTGGATGAATGCCCTACCCAACCCAGCTTATTCTATGTGCTATGGATCCATAGCATTGGCCAGCTCAGCTCCAAGACCAGAGTTGGAGAGTGCTCCTGATGTGTTTACACCAACCCTTGCACCGGCATCTTAAAAGTGGGGGGTGGTTGCTCTGCAGACCACCTCCCTCTAAGACCCCCAGGACTGAGCCCCCACTGGAACCACCAACTCCCATGTGGCTGAAGCTGATACTTGCCACCAAGGCAGGCTGCTGTGGGATGCAAAGGGGCCTGAAAGTTATTCCCTCTTCTCTCTAAACCTGAGCCATGGTCTCTACAGGTGGTTGGTGTGGCTAAACCAGGGGAGGAAAAAGCAGGGAGGGAAATTAAGGCTATTACTTGTGAAGGAGAAGGAGAACAAAGAGGGGCAGCCCCTCCTGTATGCGATATTTGCCCTTTAGAGCCACAGAATAGGCTCTGCCCTTCTGTTTCACACCCAATTCCTCCCCAGCCTGTGATGGGTGCAGTTGGCCCTCATGTCCTTATGCAAAACAAATCTGGCTTTCCGCACTGAGGTGCATGCTGTTTGTTTGGCTGTGCTTGCAACCCACAGACTCCTCCAGCCAGCCTTTACCAGCACAGCTTAACAACAAAAACAACCCCAAACCCAAACACATTCCTTCTCCTTCTAAACCAGTTGTAGGCCCAGAGGATGGCACAGCTGATGCTGAGCAGGCTGCCTGTAACTGGACTCCTGGGCCAATTTGATTCCTGAGTTTTCTGTGCCACTCTACAGAAGGGAGTCCATCACCACTGTGTCAACTGCAATGCATCACTGACATAGGTGTCACATCCATACTGCTCTGCAGATATTCAGGAGAGTCATCCATGTGTGCTATGGCAACAAATGGACAACATCAACATTTAGTTAAGATGATGCTTTCTTATCCATATAATGTTATTTGAATTGTCCTAGAAGTATAAAGTCTAAAGCCTCTCATCCTCTGAGCAACAAGGAATTTAAGAATAGTTCTTCACTAGCTTGACAGACTTATTTCAGGTGTGACAAAGTCTCTCCCTTCTCTATGTGTCTCCAGATAACAGACACTTTTTAGGTAAGTAAGCTCACCTAGAAGTTGCCTGAGACAATGGGGACGAGGATGCTCACTGACCTTCCTGGGCATTACACCACCTTCTTTCTTGGGCCATGTGGCATGTATTGCCTTAGCTCCGTATTTGCCATCACTGCTGCCCTGCCTCCCATACATATACTTTTAAGACATCAGGATCTCCTACCTTAGTTTGTTACTAAATGTTTATGATCCATTAAAATTGCCTCAGATGCAAACGGTTAAGTTTCTTTTAAAAAGGAACTTGCCTTGCTTCTGATGTTGTTTGAGTCACACTCTGAGAACCAGGCTTAGATTTTTATTATATCCACCCCAGATCTATTATGGATTTTTCAAATACGTTCTTAATATATATTCTTAATTCTTTTGTGACACTGATTTTTTCTCTCTGTTGTTCATGACTGTAAACAGAAAGTTTAGAGTGGCAAATGAACGCTCTTTAGATTTCACTTTACTGGCATGCTGTGATGCAGAACAAACTCTTTTACATTCTTAACTGCAGATCCCTATGGTTGTTTGGAAAAGGTGTTTCTCCCATGAAGCTGCAGCACACAGATAACCAAGTCAAAGATAACCTTAGACAAAGCTCTGTGCACCTCCCCCTGCAGCAATGTACGCATTCACCTGTCTGTAAATCAAGACCCTGATGGTCTGGCTCCTACCTTACAAGAAGTACAAGTGTTCATAACCTACTGGCAGATGTGGCAGGTTTCTTTTGCATTTCTGTACATAGGCATGGCTCCGTTTTAAAGGAACTCAACCATTTGTAACTACTGCAAGGAGCAGCAACACTGAGTCTGGGCAACTTTACTGCAAATCGTTAAGAAATTGCTTTTAGACTCATTCTAGCATTGCAGACATCTAAGGATAGAGCATCCCTGCCCACAGGAGATGGAGAGGGGAACTGATAACCAGGAGGCTCAAGTTTCAGTTGTAAAACTGATGTTTCCAGCAAGACTGTCTCCTTGCATCAAATCTCTGCTGTGGAAACATTCTCCAGCTGATCAGTACCAGCTGGCATGGAGGGGGAAAGAGGAAACACTACTTGTGGCAAAGCGCCATAAGGCACAGATCTTACCTCCACTTTAGGAACACTTCTCAGGGCTGGGATTAAAGGTTAAACAGCTGGTATGTCACCCTGGCAGGATAAGCATACCCTCAGACCTTTATGGTATATTCACTAACTGTAATTTATCATAAATCAGAGGAGAAAAAAAATTATCTTTAAACCAAGTCTGCACCGAGCTCCCCACATCTTTTGCAAAGAGTGAGACAATACTTTTGGGTTATTACAACGTGTAGAATGAACTTTTATTTTCATTCATCCTTCATTAATACCATACAATTAGATAGCAATATTTGGAAAAAAATAATCTTGAAATAATTTAAAACAGAAGGCACAGAAAAACAAACCCAACTATGTTGCTACAAGAGAAAGAGGAAAAATTATTCAGGAAGTGAATTTATTCTGAAAAGTTTTATCACTAGATATTCTGATCAAAAGCTACAGCACACAGAAACAAAACTGCACAGTATAAGCTAACCCATGCTTTTGTTACATGTAACATATAAAAGGAAAAAAAAGATCTAAAAATATTTTTGCAGGATTTTGAAAGAAAAGTATAATTTTTAAAATAAAAAACACTAAATCTAGTACTTATGTCAAAAACTTCCCTACAGCCTACACACTAAGATGTACTTCACAAAAAAGTCTGCATTAAGGGCAAAGCATACAGTTAAACACCATCTGGGCATGGGAGAAAACTGGTTCTTAAATCAGTTACAGTATCAAATAAATTTGGTGTTTGCTTCAGAAACAAGGATTCTCACTACAGTAATATACTGGAGAGGACATTCTTTTGTATTTTAATATTATGAAATTAAACCAATAGTATACATTACAGAGAGGAATAAAACCATTCATATGAGATATTTACCTTTTTTTTTTTTTTTTTGCAAAAGAGTAACTTCATTTCTTTTGAAAACAAAGCTACTGGAATTAATGACATGCAATAATATGCTCCAATATTATACCAGCTAAAGTCTGAAAATAAAGTTCATGCTTCAACAACTGAAATATGCTGTGACTCTCAAATACATTCTCTGGTAATTAATAATACAATACAGAGGTCATTCATAAAATCAGTTCAGGTTGGGAACCTGGTTTATAAATGAAGCTCTTTTCAAATATTGAGAATACTGACAACACACAGGGTTAGCTCCAGGTCAGCACATTTCTTTCTGTGCTCCACTGCTCTTTTCTTCAACAAGTGGGTGCTTAGCCTGCAAATATAATGGAAAGGCAAAGTCTAGAAGTTACAGGTTGGTTTGTAAAAATACTAAATACAATCCAAGACAAATAGTATTACTGACAACTTAATAGCAGGTGCTCTCTAAAGGAAAAAAAAATATCCTGAATTGCAAAAGAGGTCGTTTCAGCATTTGATATCAAGGCATTTACTCTTTTGTCAGGAGGTGACATAAGAGTGAACTTTGCAGCTTACTTTGCAGTTGGACTTGAAATCAAAGAGCTTTCCTTCTACCCTGCCCACCTGTAAACCATAACATATGGTTTCTTAATAGCTCACTTTTCCCCCTGGAAATAATTCTCTCATTTAGAAAGTACAAGTCAAAGTATTGTTTCCACACTTGAATAAAGAGAGCTGACAACTACAATAGAAACGGTAAAAATGATCTTCATAAAAATGTTCATCAAAATTCTCTGACATAGCAAAACATTCATTTGTAAAGTAAAGTCTACTACTGCAAGCCATTCACTCAAAGGCGACCTTGGGCACATGTATCCTTGCCAGCATTGCAACGGGAATTACTTCCATATTTCTTGTCATTATAGGGTACAAACTCTGTAATATATTAAAGTTTCCTAACAAAGAGTCCAATTATTGCACTTTATAAAAATTCTAGTAATATCAGGCTTTTGTCCTACTTTTCTATGAACATTGATGCCCTGCAAGAAAAATTTGGGGGACGGAGTAATTTTTGATGAGTAAGATGGAATACTTGAATCAGTCCGAAATATGGAATCAAAAAATGGAAAGGCTTACGAAATGTAGAGATGTAACCTTTGGAAAGAGGTTTTGGTTCATAGCAGCAGATAGATGTGTCATTCTGGTACTGACACACATTCTCTTTGCAGGGAATAGCGGGCACATGAATGTTACATTTATATATCACGACACAACTTGAGGACTGTGCAGAGAAACCTAAAGAACTGCTAAGTTCTTCTGCTGACCCTACAAGCCTGGTGGGAAAAGCTCAATGACAGCCATGTTGGAGTGGGGGTTTCTCTGTGAGCTCGAATATATTTGCATTTGTGTCAGCAATAGACAGAAAACAGAAATAGCGATTTCAGGATGGAAAAATAGGTAGAGTAAGTCTGAGAGGCCTGTAAAAAAGGAAAATTCAGCAGTTTTGGCCCTGCTTTTAACCAGCTGTATCAATAAGGAAAAAAACATAGAGGAGATTTTTGTGCCAGCTATCTAGAAAAAGATGCTGCTTGAACCGAAGTTTGAAGATTCACTCTATATGAGGCTTCCAGGCCAGCAAATCACAGTTAAAGTCACTTTGTTCCTCTGCTCCTTCAGCATGGGAACAAGTGCAGAATGACTCATTCCAACCGTGGATAGTCCATTTACAGCAACAATCATATCACCACACCTGAAAAACACAAGAAGAAAAGAAAACACATTATAAGTCCTGCTCTGCAGTAATTAACACACACCAACAAACAGCACTGCTGGGGTGATAGGTTTCCATCAGGCTGGAAAGCGTAGCTAAAAATCCCAAAGAAGTTCAATTTGAAGTCTGTCCCACTACTGAAAGATGCCCCTGCTCATTGTAGGAGTGTTGGACTAGATACCTTGTAAAAGGTCCCTCCCAACCATTCTAGGATTCTCTGAAACTCCTCTAGGAAATTCCCAAATGACTATATTTCAATCCTAATACCAAGATAATTCTGCATTAAGAGCTGACCTGTACAGAAACATGAGAAGAGAGATTTGGAAAGACCTAATGGAGTCAAGAGAAGAAGAGACAGCATGTGCATGACAGAAGCATTTGTTTGTGTGGATTATAACACATTTACACCAAACATGCCTTTACTGTAGGAGGTGTAAGTAAAGATACTTATGGTTACCAACCAACCACATTCCAACTAAGAACCTTGTTTTCAGTGGCTTATGATTTTGTCAAATATAACCATTTGGCTTGAAATCTCCCTCAGCAGATGGTTCAACTGAGAATTGCAGTGTCTCTGCATTTTGAAATGGGTAACAGAAATTTGTGAGGGTGCCATTTGCTGGCCCTGAGAGAACTGACCTGGAAGGGTCAAGTTCCTGTTTTTAAAACCTCAAGAGAAACTTCAAAAATGCACCTAATTTCTTCCTGTATGGAGCAGGTACCATCTCTAGACACCTCTGCTTTGCAACTTGAGTGTGTGACATTCCCCAGAATAGTCAAATGTGACTTGGAGATCAAACAGGACTTCTCCTGAAACTGATCCTCCCAACTATTGAAGGCACCAAAATGGATGGCAAAAAGATGCTCTCCTGAGCTTTCCCTAGGGCAGAGCAGAGGAAGAGGAAGCCGAGTAACCAACACCAGTCAAATGTGCACTCAAAAGTCCTTCTCTGCCTGAACCAAGGAACCCCATCACCCACACCACAATGCTGCAGTTCACTGACTGACATCTCACTCCCACAGCCTTTCCAATGAAGTCATTTTGCCTTCTATAAAATCACACCAGACAGATCATGTAAGCAGAAAATCGTCTAAACTTTTGAACTGTGAAGGTACTTACTCCCTTCCTCTCCAGCCTAACAAAACAGAGATAATTCAAACAAAACAGAACAGCTTTAGAAGAGACCTGCCCCACAATAACTCAAGATGCAGGTTCTAAGGGGCTCTCGCTTGTTGATGGCCCATTTTTAAGTCCGTATTTTCAGTGGAACAGTATATTTGAAAAGAGGGTACTGTATCACATTATCTCACAAGAGCATCTTTTCCATATGTTTTCATCCATATGTTACAACAGGGTAAATGTGACAACAGTGATTCTTCCACTCTTCTTAGGAATGATGCTTGAATTTCCATTTGTGTGAAGACTTCTAGTTATTAAGTCCCCAATCTGAAATTATTTGGGTTGAACTGGGATCTTTAATTTAATCCAAACTCTTCCACAGCTGGGAAAAAAGTAATTTTGTGTTCAGCCAAGTTATTTTTTTCATTTATTTATTTAGTCATTGAACTGAAAAATCAATTACTGTCAAGGCTTTAGGCATAAGTACATTCTTTTCTTAAGTCACTTTGTAAGAAAATCTGCATGCAAAAATCATGCCATGGAACTTCAAGTTGCATATTCCTGACTGCCACCTTCACAAAAAATCAAGTTTATGAACAAGCGAACCTTTAGTAGGAATTTTAAGTCCTAGTTCTGAACTAATCCTACACCAGGCTAAGATGTATATCTGGATACTGGACCTGGGGGCTGCATCCAAATGTAACGTGTAAGTAAAATCATATAATCTTTAAGGTCAGAAGGGACCTCAGGAGGTCTATAGCCCAACCTTGTGCTGCAAGCAAGGTCAGCTGTAAGATCAGACCAGGACTCTCACAGCTTTACTCAGTAGGGTCTCAGAAACCTCCAAGGGCAGAGACCATGCAACTTATGCCACTGCCTGAACATCCTCATGGGGAAATAGTTTCTCCTTATAACCAGTCTCAAGCTCTTTCATTCAATTTGTCAATTTGTTCAGTTTTGCCCATTGCCACTCATCCTCTCACCCTGCACCACTGAAAAGCCTGGGCTCTGTCTGCTTGATAATCTCCAGGTAAGTACTGGAAGGGGCTGCTGGCCGCCCCCGAAGCCTTCTCCTTGTGGGGCAAGTGCTCCAGCTCCACCATCTCAGGGGCTTCTGCTGAACCTGCTTCATTTATCAGTGACTTTCCTGCCAACTAATGACTCTCAGGGTAATGCCATGGGGACTTGGTTCCTTAACAATCTTTTCAGAAACCTACTTTCTTGCCCTTCTATTAAAGCAGCAGCACCCATCTTCAGTACCAGTTTCCAGCAGTGGCTTCAGAAGGCTATGTGAAAGGATAAAGCAGTTTGGCCCACTTTGCAGAAGTTCTAACTTTTAGCTGTTCTATAGGAAGACAAAAACTAGCCAGCTTGCACATATACATTGCACATTATCTCTCAGCCTAAAGAAGAGCTCAACAGGGAGGCAGCAGGTGACATCAGCAGCACAGCTGGGGAGCAGCACAGGAGATGCCAGCACAACCACCACCTCTGAGAAATGCTCCTTCTCCAGCAGAAACACCCCCTGACTTCCCTGCACCCTACTTATCAGGGAGGCAAAGCACAACAGGGCTGCACGATCCAGCAGCACAAGATGCTACAGTGTATTTCCTTAAGCAATTAGTTGCACATAACCATTTAAAAGTGGTTTAATATTGTTTCTGTTATTACTACTATTATTACTTCTACCACTGTTACTTTAGCTTACTTTAATCTTCCATCGAAGTAGGCAGGAGTTCCAAGAACAATCGTTTTAATGAAGAAAGGCTGGTTTGTGTGGTTCTCCTCATAGCCACCGACGATGCTGAAGCCCCAGCTCCCCAAATTGCTCCGCCGCAGCACCACGTCATGGCAGCTATGCAGGCAGCTGTGGAATGGAAGCACAGGGTAACAGGAGAAAAAGCCATGTATAATTTTACAGTAGGCACAACATCTGCTATCTCGTCACTTAACTGCATTAAGCGTGGAAGAGAAGGGGAGGGAAGGTGATTAGACCTCTGTTCCCAGAGTAATTTTACAATATTCAAACCACTTACCAACCCCTCCTCATAATCTTGAGAAAGAAATGTGTTTTAAAAGAAATAACACAATGCTAGAATAATTACTTAAACACAGTTAACTCTGCAAAGTGACAGTAATAGAACTGCATTTTAGGGATTTCACAGGTGGCAACAATGTGGGTGGAAAATCAATACCTGATGTGTTTAGTTTGCAAGTCAAAAATGCACAGCATTTGTTTTCCACCCTCAGTCAGTTTAAGCTTTTTCTACTTTAAGTAAAAATTAAAAATTCATGCACAATCTTCATTACCTCTGAACTGATGCATCACCAGTAATGAAAATATAAATGACTAACCATTTTATTATACAGAATGTAAATAATTCAGATCACGCTTCACTAACTATACTGCTATATATTATCAGCCCTACTGAAAATTAATTCTTGCCAATGAAGTTGGCAATGACTGTAATTTAAAAAACAAACAGACAGAAAGACATAGAAATTAACTTTTTGGTAAAAAGATACCAAGTTCTTTACTGTTGTTCAACACTACTTTAAAGTACAATGCATAGCATAACACTAGGAGCCATACATGGGCATCTGTAGCATTTAAGAAATAAACCACTGCTAAAGGATGAAAAGGAAGTCTATTTACTAAAACTGAGAGCTATTTATTGAGATTAGGTAACTCAGTAATACTTTATAAGAGGATAAATTAATTGACAGTTAAACTCAGAAAAAGTGAAATCTCTGGAGGGCCAGTGCATTGTTATCTTCAGCTGCATTCTGCTCCCAGTCTGTCTGGCTCTTGTTGTGGTTTGACACTTTAAGTACAGACCTGGTAAATCCATCAGAGGGAAAGGAATTAACCTGCATTCCCTGACTGAAGTTCACAACTCTACCAGCTGTGGTAGGAGCTCTTCTTGATAACAAGCAATGGCAGAATGAGCTTAGAGCTGCAGCCGCAAGAGAGTGAAAAAGAGAGGAGTACAAATGAAACACTGATGTCCAGCAGATTGCAGAGTAGTTAAGGGCAGGAAGCTCACTGCAAACCTCTAAGAGTTTTTGTCTTTGGCAGAGACAGTAGTAGATTCTTGAAAAAAACCCCAATGTGAGCCTATAGTTATGCGGCTACAGTCTTGGCATGGGACATGTCAGGAGTCTGTCAGAATGGCCAAAATCTGATGCAATGTTCTGAAGTCAGGTATTCGGTATCATAAACTTAGGCAGCAGATTAGCAAAGAGACAGATGGGTATATATTTGGTGGTTTTATTAGTAATGGCTCTGGTTTCAGATATTCTATAGAAAGTTACAGTACAATAAAACAATAAAAAAGATGAATTGTGTCTGAACAGAAGATTCCACATGGGTCGTTACTGTGGTTTGTGAAGGGATAAATCCAGTCTGTTCATCTTCAAGTTTCCTAGGGAAACATTGCTCCTGTTCACAGCCTGCTTCCTAAGCACACTGCCAACTGAATACAGCTGAGATGGCAGGGCAGAAGTAAGGGCAGACATGCTGCAACTAAGAAAGTCTTTGCCTCTTTATGTGTCTCACAGGACCTAGCTTAAAACAGCTAAGTAAGTATTCTATTGATTAATTCTGTACCTTGGAAGTCCCAGCCACATGACCCACGACGGTGACCAGCTGGCATCGTATTCATTTTCACTGATGGTACTCAATTGTTCTTCATTCGCCTGGGGCTGCTCTTCTACAATCTGGACTTCCAGGGCTTTCAGGGCAACTACGGAAGAGGCAGCACTAGCCTTTAGCATGGCCACGGCCTCGCTGTGGCTCAGGTTGGTCAGGTCAATGCCGTTGATGTTCAGCAGCACATCACCTGCTCAAAGGCACGAGGGAGAGCACATCAGTCTGACAGTCCTTCCTACCCACAGCACCTCCCACCCCAGGGTTTCATTCCATACTGCATTCTTTGGACCTGAGACAGCCTGAAGTAATTTCTGATTCTTTGGACCTGAGACAGACTGGGAATGAGAATAGCTCTGAAGCCTTATTATTGTCAGTTTGAAACTTTAATGTACTGAGCTTACATCAAGTTGGATCAGTGTAATTTATTTCCACATAACACATCAAATACTGTGACTCCTATGCATAATACTGTGACTCCTAGCTTCCTATGGCATACTGCTCTGAAAATCTGAAATAGAAATTAACTAAGCACCTCACCAGCACGGCTGCAACTGCTACTGCAGATGCCATGACACAATTGTTTCCAGAGGTGGATCTTGGGTTCACCCTAACTTTAAAAGTGAAGGAAGAACAATGGCAGGAACAATGCAGGCACCTCAAAGTAACCAATTATTGTAGACAGGTAAAGCTCCATGGAGTGCTTTAATTCCTCTGGTTTTAATAACTTGTTACTCGGGAGAAGAAAACGGAAATCAAAAACTACTGGAAAGTTTGGTATAAAACCCAGTTAATTCAAAGAAAGAAAAAGAACATTTCTACAAAGATAATTCAGAAAGCGTCAAAGCCACTAAGAAAATGTCCACAATTTTAGTTTAGTATTTTTTAAAAGCCTCAGGATGAAAACAAGAATGTTATTAACTATCCAGTGGCAGACTCCTTTTTCACACAATCTCTCACCAATGAAAGCCAGAAAAACCAAGGCAAAAGTACAAACACCTGGGTCACATTTGGAATGAGACTCAGTTTTTAAAAGGTTTTTCCTTCCAGTAGCTTCTGTGGCTACTTTAATGTTACACAATGAAAGAACAATAGTGATTCTTCTATCAAGTGTGTTTTTCATAGTAGGACAGAAAAAGAAAGCATACCTGCTGGTGTGTGGGTGTAAATCTCCCTTTCTCAGAAGCATAGAAGGATGCTCCCACACTGTTCTTTTAAATGTACAATCTGTGAAGTTTTTTCCTAAATTTCTTTCCTGAAACATTCTATAATTCTGTGAACTGTGAATCGCAGAGATCCCATAGGCAGTCTTTGATTCACATATGACATAATATGTTTTAATCATCAAATGCTTTGCTATCAATTATGCAGGACTGCCTTCACCTATGCTGAGCCTAACCTCCACCTCCTCATTCCCTTTTAAAAAGCCAAGAAAAAAGGACAGGTGTTGCAGCACCCCTGAAGACCAGAAAATTCATGCTCTCCCAGAGGTTAAGAAAGCTTTTGGGAATCAGGATCAATACTGCTGCAGCTTTTGGGGTAAACTTTGTGTGGGTGAGCTGTGGCCTGACATCAGAGCTTCTCTGCTGTTCAGATACTACACTGGGGAGCAGAGATTCCTTGGACAGAGATGTGGTCCAATGCACTAAATTAAACACAAAACCAGGATGTGTATGCATCACACCAGACCCTCAGCTCAGGCGATTACCATCAGCTTGGAAGAATTTAACCATACATTTCCTGATCTTATCCACTTCCCCTGCTGTCATGCTCTAAACATCCCCTTCCTATAAAAGGTGAAAGTGCAATACTGAATACTGTATTTCCATTACTGAATCATGAAGAAAAACATCCATAAGCATTTCCCTTCATCTGCGAGAAGACTTTTTGACACCACCTGACTCTGGAGAATGTAGTGATCAAAAAGCAGTCTGAGGTAGCCATGCCACCAGGGAAGCCAAACCCCACCTCGTTTAATCCTTCCGTCTCTTGCCAAGCACCCGTGAGGCTGCACACTTGTCACAAAGATGGGCAATTCGCCACTTTTGCTGCCTCTGCCGCCTGCCACTGTCATTCCCAGAGATTCATGTGGCTCTTTTTTCACAGTAATGTGCTTTTCTTGGCATGTAACACACTGGGAGAGATCCTGTTCAATAAGGATAAATAACATTGTTAAAACTAAGGAAAAAAACCAAGCAAACCAAACCCCAAACCCGGAGTGAAACAACTAAATACATCCCAAAGCCACACTTTGGCACTTTAATGGAACAGTTTAAGAGGACTAAGTAGTGGAAACCAGATTTTGCTGGATTTCTTCCAGGTCAGATCCCTGCCCCCTCCAAAAAAACACCCAAAATCATCAACAAAAACCCCATGGATGTAGATAAATATAGATAGAAAGCTTATAAAGGCCCATCTTGAAAATCTCACTCTCGTTTTTCTTAACATCCTATACTGGAACAGGCTAAACTTTAGGACTGCACACAAAACCATATGGTCATAAGTCTGGAGACAAACCAGAAACAAATCTTTTGATGTCTTGGTGAACATCAGCATTACTTCATTTGCCAGTAGAATATGCCCCAGAACTACAAAGAAGCTCCTAAGAAATGAAAACGTGAGTTTTCATGATGACAATAAGACACCCTTTAAAGTCCTTATGCATCACATTCTCTTTGGCAGCTGGTATGTAGAACCTCCCAGAGCACAAACTAAGGCCAATTGATGCTAATGGCTTGTCACAGGAAATTTAGGCAGCCTCCCTAATGACTATAATGAAGACTCAAACTTGAAACAAGAAGAGATCCTGTATTAAATTTTCCAACAACTGAATGAAGAAGTTCAACTTCTATTTAGTTCTGGCCAATAAAAAGGATCTAAACCTAAATCAAAGTAAATTTTATTTGCTGAACCTTTTCCCTTGGGCTATTAAGTGAAAGGTTCAAACCACTGCACATACACCTGTAGTAGCACCTTAAATTGACAGAATACTTGCAAGGAACCCGAAATAATGGAAGAAATAACCTGGGATATTCTTCAAACTGTATATATGTATATATTCCCCTGCCTTCTCTTGGAAAATGACAACACTGTCTTTGACCTCCAGTGCCATGTGCTCCCTCTGACTGTCTCTGCTCCTCACATACACATTAATCGTGGAAGTAGCTATAGGTAAACACACCATAGCTTATAAACACAGTTTGTTCTTAAGGCTTCAGGCTCTAAGACTGGCTGCTGCCACACAATCAAATGAACATATTTTAAGTGACAATTTCTATTCTAATTCTATTTCTAAGCCAACTACAGGTTAATGAAAGAGAAATGATACAAAACATGAGAAACATCCATTGCTGTTACATGGGACTTCCCATTTTAAAAGAGCCATGGATAGTATTGATCAGCGAGGGAAATCCACTCATCCAACTCTGGGATCAACTTGGGAACTGTGGTAAGAACACAACCCATGCTGGCACATGCGGAGCTGGTTCAAGCTCTGACATCAATGAACTAAGCATGGTGTGGGTATGGCCCAGCACCGTGGCAAATACCCACAGCCATGATATTCAGGAGCCTCACCTTTGCCTGTCAGGAAGAAAACAACCTTCCATTTGTCCTTTTCTGAAATAATCCCCACTTTAAAAAGAAAATACTATCAACACAAGAAAATCATCCCACTAGAAATACAACACTAAATAGTAAAGCAAATAGAGTGGACAGGAGGAAAGATGGATTTGTTGACATGGTCAATGTGGCAATTATTTCACAAAGTCAACTTCTTAATAGTGAGAAGCAGTGTTTTTCTAACTACAAGAACATCTCAAGCACAGGCTGTGTTTCTGCAGGTCTTCCAAATAATTTGACTGTAGCTTCATGGTAGTCTTCATTTTGCCTTTCTCCCCCTGCTTGAAACCCTGCAGTACTCAGCAGTTTTGCATCCAGGACTACTGACTCCTGAAGGAGATGACATATCCCTCCAACATGCTCTTTATATGCTGCATGGTGGGCACTACACCTTCCTGGCTGCAGCCAGCACAGCAGCAACAAAAACTGTAAGCTTCTTGAATGACAGCCCTTCCATGCAGGAGTAACACCAGCCACTGTCTTGGAGACGGTCTAACTACAGCTGAATGAACTCACAGAACTTGCTTCTTTCACTGTAGTCAGCAAATCCAAAAACATACTGAAAACCTGTTGTGTATCTTTTGTTCCTACTCCAGACATGATGCAGGACTCGAGTACTTGGAAGTCATCGCCATTTTTTTATTAAATTGATAAAAAAGAAGATATAGTCCTTTCTTCTACCTTTGCCTGGTTACACACACCACCACATGAGTAAACCAGTATTTATTCCTTTCAGAAGGAAAAGCACCAACCTTATGTGAGTTAGGTCTGCTGTGAAACAGCTGCTGGGACTGGTGTTGGTGTGAGCTGCTGTTGTGAGTCCCGGTGTCTCGGATAATACTGACTGTCTGTGACTTCAGGGGTCTAGAGATGATCAGGTTCACTCTCTCCCCACTAGCCTGTTGAATACATTAGGTCATCAAATGTCAAGTTTGATAGGATGTTGGTTATTAGAAAGGGAGGAAAACATATGACAGAATGTAAAACAAGACAACAGCAGAACTTGTTTTCCAGTTCCTTTCTAGACTGCACAGCGCCTTACTTGCTTCTTCCTGCAATCCCCCCCAGAATGGAGGGGAAATTAACACTCCTCCTTCACCTCTGATGTTTTACACCTTTACCTCAGCTGAAAATCCTTTGTCAGAAGCACCATTTCTCAGTTTGTGTTAGGAAGCTTCAAACATTAAAATTTACCCCATTCCACTTGCAGCCTCTGTGAACTTCAGCAACACATAGCAATAAATGGAAGAAATGCCTATGTGATAGCTCCAAGATCTGCAGATTTTGATCAAAAGCTCTGAACACCTCTGGTTCTTCCAAAGACACTTTCAAGAAAGATGTTATACATGAGCATACCATCTTATTCTGGATTTTGGGGAATACTGGGAGACCCAGTTACCAGATATTAAATAAAACAGCAACTCTTTTTATTGCTGCAAAGCTACACCTCAAAAGGTAAAAGTTCCCCGATGCTGAATTCTAATCACTGTATACAAAAACTGGAAAACTGAAATTACAATTCCCAAGAAGGTTGTTATTTTAATTTCACTTCAAGGAAAGCTACTGAAATGATTTCTGAAACAAGTATTTACTACTCATTTGTATCACAGTTCTCTGTGTGATGCTGGGTTTAGCAAAGACGACTGCACTAGACTGCAGGAACATACCACTGGTATATTCCAACTTTCCTAAAAGCAGAACCATTTTCAATAACGTTCGATCAGCAGGAAGTAGGAAAGTGTTGCATCTGTTTCCTTACAGACTGGGAGAAAGGTATGGCGTAAAGGTTTTCCTGTGGGGACACAGAAGGGTCATATGTCACGTTCCATCAAGCTTTGGGTAGTATTCGCGTCCAGAACATAACCAGACATTAGAAACAGCCCTTCTTTGAACACTCAGAAAATGAGTTGTACCGTGCAATACTCACGGAAAACCTCTATTTGACTTCTCAGCTGCTACCTGTTGACTCTAAGGTCTGACAAATTGCTTACTTGTTTTAACTCAATTCCATGCACAGGCAAATCAATAAAAAACAAAGTCCACTTTATAGAGCTTACTGAGAGATTAAAATACAATACATACATAAATAGAATAACAATAATCCTCTTTTTTTTTTCTTCCCTGCTAAGCAATAGGCTACAGCAGGCTACTCTCCTTGCTCACATGAGCTGTCTTCTAACCTTCAGGCTGCATTCCAGGGAAGACTGACGCATTTTTCACTTCTGAGGAGGTGAAGTTCATCTGGTAGCTGCCAAAGCAGATCCTGTTCTGCACTATTATTTTCAGAACATAAATCACTGTAAATTACACTGACACTGGCTTTTAGTCCTCCACAAGCTGTTCTGTCTGGGAGCACTCTACCCCAGGCTTTGCCCAAGAAACAAAGCTGAGCTAAGGGCTCAGGTAGGGAACGCAAATTACCTGTATAACCTGAGCAGCAAGCTCCGGCGTGCCGTGCTTCAAGTCGTGTCCATTAATGGCCAGCACACGGTCATTACTGCAGAGCCTGCCGTCCTGAGCGGCCAAGCCCCCTTCCAAAAGGTCGAGGATGAAAACCCCCGGCTCGTCTGTCCTGCGCACGAGCTTGATGCCGAGCTGCTCGCTGGAGTCACGCTTGTGCAAGGTCACTTGGAAGCTGTCCTCGCGCCCGGGGCCCGGCGCGTCCGCGTGGTTGTGCGTGCGGCTGCCGAAGCGCCGCTCCCGCAGCACCGTCAGGTGCAGCACCGAGCACGGCTGCGACAGCACGGCTCGGGCGTGGTTGTGGGACACGTTGCTTATGTCAAAGCTATTCACCTGCAAAACAGCAACGGCAAAACAAAAATCACAGTGATGTTTTTGTATGTTTAGCTGTTCCTGGTTGTGGAAGTAAGTCCTTTCCACAGTAAGTTCACTCAACTGCAAAACCAGCCTTGGAGCAACCTACTGACCCTACTAGGCTTCCTGTCTTGTCCTTCCATATTCTCCTGCAAACTCACATTGGCTGCTCAATCCACAAACTTATTTTTAGGATGGAAAAGATCCTCAACATCATCAAGTCCAAGTGTTAACCCCAGCACTGCTAACTCCACCACTAAACCATGTCTCCAAGTCCCACATCTACATGTCTTTTAAACACCTCCAAGGATGGTGCCTCCACCACTTCCCTGGGCAGCCTGTTCCAGTGCCTAATGACCCTTTTGTGAAGAACTTTTTTCCTAATATTGAATCTAAGCTTCCTCTAGCACTGTTTTAAGCCTTTTCCCACAAAGGTGACAATATGTCCCCAAAAATGAACATCCTCTGCCATTACAGACCAAGGTTTTTGTGTATCCTACACTTGTCTTCCTTAGACCTTTACACTGTTTGTTCTCCAGGAGAAGAACACGGTATTTGCTTTCAGTGTCAAGCCGAGCGTAACTTAAAACTGCAAAATAATAGCTATAAAAAGAATGCATCCAAATCTCTGAAGCAAACTTCTGTCTTACAACATGCAGCATTTTCATTATGTGAAAAAACATCAAAAAACCCTGTAATCCAGAATAAGGAAATTGGTTCATTAAGATAGTAGGAAAAAAGGTAGTTGCACTAATTCTCAAGCCTTAGCATGAACTTAGGAGATTTTCCACAGACTTCAACTAGGTCAGAGTTTCAGACTTATAACCTGTATCACCAAAAATTCAGTTGTAAATGAAAAACACATTAAACTTTACCTACAACCAAGAACTGTACTTTTTATGTGCCCCACTGATACAAAGATAAGTAATCTTCAGTCATTTCTTGCACTGTAAAAATAAGAACTGATAGTGCAATGAGATTTGATACAAAAGAGAAGCATGACAAAAATTCAGCACAAAAGCTGTATTTGCCTTGTTCTGTAAGAAGAGGTTCCAAGCTAACACTAGAATTTCATCCTCAGCATGTGTCATTGAGCCTTGGTGGAGGAACCGCTGCCCCATGATTTCAGCAGATAGAAACTAACACCAAATGGTCTATACTGAGCCTTTTAATACTCCCTGTTGCAACTTAAGTAAAAACAAACGTGCAGCTTCTCACCATCTAATAGCAATATTAAAACGTTTAAAATACAGGAAGAAATCTAAGTACAACAGCTGCCACATCTCCATCACACATCTGAGCTGAGAGGCTCCCAGAAGTCTGTGTCAAACCATTTGGCTGTGGTGGTTTCCAAATCGTGAAAGGAGACTGCACCCTCCAGCCCAAAACCCAGCACAAAGCCACTGCTGCCAGCAGCACCATGAGCTCAGACACAGAACCACAGTCATGTCTTGCTCTGCTACTGCCCTGAGAAAGGCTGTAACCTTGGGCAGAGGGAAGAGAGGCATAGCTAGGAGAAATAACATTTAGAGCTGCCTCCCACAAAAGCCACTAGGGCTCATCCATCAGAGCCCTTAAATTGAATCCATTTTTATTTTTAACTGTAGCTAGCTAAAGTAAATACATAAAATATGGGAGCACTCAAAGGGCACAGAAGAATATATGCAATAGAATGTAATTCTTCTTTCTATAAGGCACTTTAAAATTTCAGAATAAAACAGCCTTAGCACTTCTTGGGGAAAGAGATTCTGTTTAGGACATGGTTCACATGAATTACAGTCACAGTCCAGCACAAAAAAGAGACAATTTGTAGAGCACTTTGAAAATGTTAGGCACCTATCTGTACCTTGCAGACAACGCAAGCTTTTATGTAGCTGTTACTAAATGCTGTTCCCACAGCTCTTAAAAGGATAATACCTCTTGTTTGACTGGGCAAGAAAATGCTGAGTTTCATCTCACAGTCCTTTCTGGCTCTTTCTTTTAGACCTTTACTGCTCATAAAAGCCCTTGAGCACATTTTCAGAAATATCCAACCAAAGTATGCATGCTGAGCTGCACCTAACTGCAGCTAGTTACAGATGGCAGAGACTGAAGCTGATCACTTTAATACAACAGCTCAGCACCTGCACAGGTAAATTCAAAGGAATAAAGATATTCTATCTCCCCCAAAAATTTACCCTCTGTACCTCTCCCTTGACATGAGAGGAGGACTCTCAAGGACACCCATTTAGCATCTGACAGCCCCACTACTAGGATGTTGACAGAAAAAACTCACTGCAGCTTGTAAATTCCTATTTACAGTCTATTCACTACCATTTATGGCTTTGGAAACTGTAACTGACACCTGCCCAAACAGCAGGAATTTCCAAAGCTTCACTGGAACTCAAGTTGCCTATTCTGTCAAACAAGTAGAGCCCTTAGTATAAAAATAAATGAGGCAGCATTCAATCAGTGTCTGCAATCACTTGTTGAAAAGACAACATCTTGGAAACCTCTTGGGTTGTTTTCTTGGCCAGCCACTGTGCTTACACTCCAAGAGAGGAAAAAGGCACAGAAAGGTCCCTTTCTCAAAAGGGACTTTATTTCCTGAAGTGCAAACTAATTTCATTCCAAGGGTAACTACTGTAGTTAAGCTACTTCTATCAGCTTGATTTCAGAACAGTGAAAAAAAGAAGGCTTATAACTACATTAGGGCTGATCTTAGGCTGCCAGATCAAAAGCAAACAGTCTTACTGAATTTTGCATTCACAGTAATATATTTGTTTCGGGTGGAACGATTAAAAATAGAAAAAGATGGATGACTGTTCTGCTTATGTAGCACTCAGTTACTGCCATTCTTAAGTGTCCTATAAGCAATCCCTTCCCCTAATCTAAAAACTTCAAAATAAAGAGAATTTGAGCTTTCACTACTGCCTGTGGCTAATTACTTCAAGCTATAACAAAAATACACATATGATCAAAACCAACTTACATTTTAATTTTGTTTATTTTTTTTCTTTAAATACTTGGACCACCTTGTTTTGAATCATTCCATTGAAGGCTATCACTGAGTCTTTTATACATAACTGAAAGACACTGGTGAACTGCCTCGGCTTTTGGAAGGCAACAGTGAAGCCAGCTTAAAATAACAGTTTAGATGAAGCCAGCCTTACAATCCACAAATTGCTCTTTACATAGCACAAGTTACGCCAACTTGCTAGCCAGAAATAACCTTGGGCTCCTTCAGAATGCATGCATAAAGTTGAAATAAGGACCAAGTCCCACAACAACTAAAAACAGAAAAAAACAGACTTGTATTTTAAATGTTGACAACACATGCTAGGGAGGAAAGATAATTCCAGGGACTGGTCCGACAAACAACACAAAGTATGATAGCCAAAAGTGCTAGAACAACAGGCTCTGCTCTGAATATTAATTTGCTTTCCAACTGATAATTGCAAAGCTAACATTGACACAACATAGTCTGACAAGGGAAATCTTCCATCTCATTTTAACAACAATTCTGCAAGGAGTGAATAGAAAGCAAGCAGACAGAATATGTAATTAGGTTCCATACTTGAAGTATTTGGTCTCCAGCAAGAAGTCTTCCATCTCTGGCAATGATCCCATCTCGATAAACCTCTTGAATGACAATGTTGATCAAAGGTGTTTCATTGCCACCCACTATGCTAATTCCTAATTCAATATAAGGATTGGACCGATGAATTTCAATAGTAGTGATCTCTCCTTCAGGCAAGGTAGGTGGCTGTTGATTTGCTGCCAATTATTTTTAAAAAGAAAGACAATTAATAACCTTTCTACCTTATTCAATTTCAATAAAACAAATAACCAAAAGATAATGTAGACATGTCACAAAGCAGCAGTTTAACAAAAAACTAAACAAGTGCAAATGGATCAGTTCCACTACTTATTGAAACCCTTTGCTTGTTAGAAACTGCTCTCTAATGAT
Organism: Origma solitaria; assembly: GCA_013397895.1. NCBI lineage: Eukaryota > Metazoa > Chordata > Aves > Passeriformes > Acanthizidae > Origma > Origma solitaria. Next base: position 131,918 of record VZRL01006513.1, on the reverse strand, counting down.
TTAGTAGCATCCATGCTTCCTGAAATGGGGACATTTGGATTGGAAAAAGATATTCTGAACCCTTTGGATCCCATCCTTTAAAATTAATTTCATACACCTCATTGGGTCACCTGGGGATTCGCATTTGGTGATGATGATAAAAATGTATTTTAGGGGTTACCTCATGATAACCTCTTTGTCAGCTGGTCTTGCAATCGCAGTTTGAGCTGATATTGAGTTACCAGGTCAAGGGAAGGAGCCCATTTCTGAAGCAAACATGGAGATGACTAAAGAGGAAAAAGGAGAATGCTAAAGGATGGCAAATACAGAGGAGAAGAAAGGGGACAGGACCACCTTCCTTTGTGGTAAGGCTCAGCACTTCCTCTCTAAAATCCCAGATGTTAAAGATGTTACTGCTCATTCAGTGCAGGTGGATGCATGAGTAACTCAGCTGCCTTTTTGCTTGAGCAGAACAGCACTCTGTGTGTGTGGGAAGGCTGCTGATCCAGGTGTGGGGGAAAGGGTGAAGAGGGAAAAACAAATCTCATCTTAGAAAACAACTTTTGCAATTTTACAGAACTTACACTCCTTCCATCTCACTTGTGAGGCTAGTCCCACTAGTAGATTAACATGAACCGTGACACAATAAATGATGATATAGCACCACGGTAGCTGGCACATACTAAGATATTTCTTTCCTTCCCGTGACTTTATCTCAGTTGTAAACTTGCACATAATCGAAACCCACTAATACTTCTCCAGAAATTGCAAAAGAAAAGAGCCAAAGATGAAGATGCACATTCACAGTTGGTAAGAGACAAGCTCTGACACCACAAATGTTTCCACATCTGATAAAAGAGACTTGAGAAGATAAGTGATGACATACTGTCTGCTACTGTGTTCTCCTCAAAAGGCGGATTGTCGATGCCAGGCTCGTCTGTCCATGCGGGAAGGGCGGGCGAGGTAAAGCTCTGCTCAGCTGGCACTATTCCCTGATCAGCGTCTGGAGATAAACTGCTGGGCTGCTCCGGCCCGCCGAGACCACTCTCGGCCTCTGCTTCTGCTTGCAGCTTGCTTGTTTTCCTTCTCTCCAGAGCAACCCTTCGATGAGAAGCTCCAGGACACCTGTGAAGACAACATTTATATCATGCTTCAAGCCTACAGCCTTGTTTGCAGCACAAAATGCCCAAGTACTTCATTGAATTAGTCTTCTTCAAAGCCACAGCTTTAAACACAGCATTAAAAATATTAAACACACTGAATTTTAAGGCCAAAATACGTTTTTGTGGACAAACCCCAAGATAATGCTGCTTCCTTCACAAAACTTCTACTAGGTAGTTTTTTGGCCATTAACTCAACGTGCTGTAACACCTTCTGAATGTGGACTTAGTCTATTATGACAGAATGGTTTGGGTTGGAAAGGGCCTTAAAGATCATCCAGTTCCAACCCCTCTGCCATGGACAGGGACGCCTTTCACTAGAAGGTGGATATTCTGTACATTTCAGTTTCCAGAAGATATCCTTGCTGGAAAGATTAAACAAGATGATCAAAAAAAAAAAATCCATGTAAGAGAAGCCTTGTTCAAGGACACAACTGGAGACCCACTGAAGCCAACTCCTTTCACCTTGGTAAGCCAAAAGATGCAAGCACCATATTTTCCTATGCTTATTCAAGGGAGGAAAGAGATGAAAATTTTACCTATATTGCAATCTAAGTGTTAAAATACTGAAAGAAAATTATGCTCGTCTAGGAATTTGTATGAGAGCTTTAGCAAAAGCAACAGCTCTGTTCATCATCTTCTCTTGGGCCAGTAGAAGGTGTTTCACTATAAACTCAATTTGGCGAGTTTCCATTAATTTTAATGCAGGTTTGGGGGTTTTTTGTTTTGCTTATGTTTAAAAGCCTACAACAGTTTATTGCAAAAAAGGGCTGCAATGTTGCAAATTTATGGAAAGCCTTCATTTAGTGAATAGTCTTGCACATGTACATAATTAGATGTGGACATCAATCTTACATCTGCCTCTGTGACAATTTTGCCATTGTCTGAAAAATCACTTCTTACAGTATTTGATGTCCTTAAAGTTCCTGCTTCTGAAGCTGCTGACCATCTAAAAATGCACATAGTGTAGCAGAGTCAGAAAAAAAGGAACCATTCTTGAAAGGACTCGGTGTTTGGGAACTTGGCAGACTGTTATAACAAAAGAAGAAATTATTTATTTTTGCAAGAGAATAAATGTGTCAACAGAGTAAAAGACACCAGAAGCCTAATGACATCCCAACTTGTTAAACCAGAATGTTTTGAGAATCACAATTCTGTTCTAACATTCTGCAAAGGGGATTTTGAATTATATGGTTAGACTGTTTCAGCAGGGATTTTGAATATAACTTGCTAACAAAGTTTTCACATCCAAAGCATGTTGATAAAGATTTTGTGACCCCCAGCCATTTTATACATACGTAACATCGCATATATATATGTGTGTGTGTGTGTGTGTATATACATATATACATATATATATATNCACCCCCTGCCATGGGCAGGGACACCTTCTATTAGATCAGGTTGCTCAGGGCCCCATCTTGCCTGGCCTTGAACACTTTCAGTGATGGGGTATCCACAGCTTTTCTTGGAAACCTCTTCCAGTGCCTCACTACCCTCACAGTAAAGAATTTCTTCCTCTTATTTAACCTAAATCTACCTTTTTTCAGTTTGAAGCCATTCTCCCTTGACCCATCACTCCATGCCCTTACAAAAAATCCCTCTCCAGCACTCTTATATCCCTCTTAGGTACTGAATGGTGCTGTAAGGCCTCCCCAGAGCTTTGTTTTCTCCATGTTTAGAGGAATAGAATAAGGTAACCCAAATATGCCCTGAAATATGCATAAAAATATACACTAGAGACAGTTCACATTATGACATGACGCATTTCAGAAATAATTCCTTGGAGCTTTTCCCAAAGCAACTGCTGGTTATTTTGTTCTTCGAAGTTAAGGAAGCATAAACATGNGCCATTCTCCCTTGACCCATCACTCCATGCCCTTACAAAAAATCCCTCTCCAGCACTCTTATATCCCTCTTAGGTACTGAATGGTGCTGTAAGGCCTCCCCAGAGCTTTGTTTTCTCCATGTTTAGAGGAATAGAATAAGGTAACCCAAATATGCCCTGAAATATGCATAAAAATATACACTAGAGACAGTTCACATTATGACATGACGCATTTCAGAAATAATTCCTTGGAGCTTTTCCCAAAGCAACTGCTGGTTATTTTGTTCTTCGAAGTTAAGGAAGCATAAACATGAAGGATGAAAATTATTTTAAAAGTTTTGCTTTGTGAAAACATTTCTCTTATTTTAATGATGGAACACAACCCTATTTCTTGGCTTTGCCTAGACAGTATTTACTACATAAAACCATTGGTATAGTGGGACTGATCAGCCAAGATATCTGTCTGGTGGTCAGAGACATACAATTACAAGTGAAAATCAGCAGGAAATTTCTATCATTTACCATTTCACAATACAAACCTCAAAACAAGAGTCCCAAAAGACCAAGAAAAGGAAAGCTGCCATCGCTTTCCTCAATATTTCTAAAATACTTAACTTGATGCATTAGCCTCATGCTCCCTCAAATCTTAGTGCTGGCAATAGGGGAAAAAAAGAAAAAGGAACAATCTCCAACATCACTCACTTCTGCAGCAACACAGCAAGGGGTAGATGCTCTTGCAGAGAAAACCTTTTGTCTGCTGGGAGCTCTGACAGACATGCTCTCCCACACTGATTCACAAGAATTTAGGACAAAACCACCCCAAGCTGTGTGCCCTTGCTGTCCCTGAACTGCTCTGCTATAGAAGTGGTGATTTTTCAGCAAAGAGGTAAATAAACAGTTCAAAACCAACACTGTCAGAGAACCATTCTTCAATCCCACTGAGCTGGGAGAGCAGAGTCCAGCCTTACTGGACTATTTCTGTGAGCCAGACACTTCCTTAGATACCTCCTGCCAAACTACTGTGCTGCTGTTGACACTGACTCAGCCATCTCACAAGGCCTGATGAGCCCAAAGGACCCGGTCGAGGTGGCAAAGCACACCTTAGAGTTTTGGGGTTTTTTAAAGCTGTGTCAAACCAGGACAGCGCGAAACTCATCCCTGGAAGTGTCCTATTTCTGTCAAAGCCTCCTAAACCACAGCCAGGTCCTCCTCCACCCTCCTTCACAGAGCACATTCTCCCATCATTACCTGGCAGCTGATGAAAGTCATCACACAAAATATAAATAGATTTGAGGTTTATTTTGGCCAATGATGTTTAATTATCATTTCAAAGGCTAGTATCAAGAAATGTAAACAGCCTCCAGAGCACACCTACTCAGTTCAGTGGAATCCCTTTTGTGCAAGACTGTATGAGGCAAAAAAGGGGAAAACTCCACCAATTCTCCCCCAAATTAACCAGTAATTGTACTAGACTCTGAATTTTAGTCTAGTACAGTGCAACTGTGTTGCCAAGAAAGTAGTTGTCTAGGGGAGACATTAATTCATGGGATGCCAGTTCCTAGGTCTTTAAACACAGCATGCCACCTACCAAGCAGCAAAGCCCCGTATAGGTATTCAAGCACATCTATATGGAGATTTTTTCTTTCCACTTGCAACATAAAAAGATTTTTATTGGCAGTAAGAATGTATTATTCACAAACAGCAAAACCATACGGCAGTTTTAACAGTTAAGAAGCTCCAATAAATCTCCAGAGGTGCACACTTTCACTAATAACAAATATCTGGCATAAAGAGCATTTTGGACTAGACCTTGTAACAAGTTACATACACTGATGGGCATCTCGTGATCAAAACAAGCTTTGACGATTGGATTTCCTTACTCATAAAAACAGTCTCATAAAACAAATTGTATAAATAAGGGTTGAATTCAAACTTATAGAATTAGAATTTCATACATCCTTACAAAGCCAGAATATCTCGTCTAGGAGCAAGAACAAAGGCAGGACTGTTTTTAGAATGTTTAGAAATCCTTTAATTTCTTTCCTGAATCAAGATGTTGAAGAGTAAGATTACAACTCAAACTATTCTATGATAGTAAAACTACCCAGCTAAAGCAACTGAGTGACGTTACTTAATGGGAAGATTGAAGGGCAGTTATTCTAGGGATGTAAAATTAGCTTCTGCTTATGTGCAACTTCTTCTTCTACCCTCTTCAGCACCAGCTTCTGCTCAGTTCTGGATGGCGACAAAGTATAGCTCTTACCTTCAATTTCTCTTAATTCATATCAGACAGAGAAGAAAAATGGGTCTTTTTGTTTGATGGTTTTTTTGTTGGGTTTTTTTTTTTTACAGCCAAGTCTGCTGGATTTCTCATTTAAAAGCTGACTTCTTGGAACACTAGCAGCAATCCCTCTTTGCTGATAAAAAGAGCTTTCATACAAAATTACGATGTAGTTTACAGGGTATTTCTGTGGAATAACAGTAGGAGCTTGAAAAACACATTTGCTCACTGACTACTGAAAAGAAAGACTTCATTGTAACCTATGTCATCAGCTTCTGCCCAGTCTAGTGGTTTGATAAAACCAAACACACTAAATAACCTCAAACCAGTTGCACTAAATCATTTTCCAAGCAGGAGCTGTATATATAAGCAAAGATTGCAAAGAAGCAACCCAAGTGCCTTTGCTATTGCTCATAAAATTTTGCCAGCAAAGTGACCTTAAGCAGTAATTCTGGCAAGATTTACAGCTCCCATTCAAGGTAAAACCTGGTGCTGCTTTGTAAAGTTAAGTGTCTGGGTCCTGGTTTGTATTTTAACAGGGGAAAAAAAAGAGGAAAAAAAAGAAAAAAGTGGGGAAAATGAGGCACTAAGAGTTATATAGGTTTGGGAATCAGAGAAGACAAAGGAAAAGTAAGAAAAGAGTGGTTTTGCTGCATACTTCTCTCTCCCACCGAACAAAGTGAGAAGCTTACAAGGAGTCAAGTAGCTTCAAAGCAGAGAATAACCACAGAGACATTGCTTACCTTTCCAGCAATGGATAGAGTCTGTAGGACATAGAAGAACTACGTATCTGTTGCCTATCCACTCATTCAAAAGAGGGTAAAATCCCATAGATCCTCCTCACTCCTGGTGCTCCAAAGCACCAGGCAGGGACAGTGCTTGCAGCTAACATGGGAACAGGTGGGAAGAACAGGGCTTACCAGCACTGTCATAAACACCAAAATAACTGGGATTGCCATGATTTTGAATTATAAAATTCTGTATCTTTACTACTAATTTTCCCATGGATTTTGTTACTGTAAACCCATATATTAAAAGCATGCTCAGTGACACACAGTGAATAGCTCAATTGTTACATAAATTCCAAAAAATGTAACCCTATATGAAGTTCAAACTTAACTTGACATAAAATTACCTGCAGTGCTGCCCAGTTGGAAAAATGTCTCCACGAAAAATGGTAACTTAAGCTACCATAGGGAAATACAGGAGGCGAAAGCTAAAGCCCAACTCAAAAGCAACAAACACAATACCTAACCCTCTCATTATAAAGTTGTACGAATTTCACAGTGTTTTTGTACAACGGACTTTTTTTCACTTCTGAATAACCCATTAGAATTAATTTAATTAAAATCATACACAGAAAATCTCAATAACTTTTTGTCAGATTTTCTTCTCATAAATTTACCTTTGATATTTAGAAATCACAGAATCACAGCATTAACTAGGTTGGAGAAAACCTTTGAGACCATCGAGTCCAATCCATGACCAAACACCATCCTGTCAACTAGACTATGGCACTGAGTGCCACGTCCAGTCTTTCCTTAAACACCTCCAGAGAATGGAACTGGCAGTTACTTTACTGAACATTAGCCAATTTTCTATACCAAGTAAAAAACAATACAACATTACTCATATGGTCCTTTCCTTTAAAACATATTACAAGTATTGTGTTTAACTTCAAAAAACAAGTTTGCAAGTGAATGTAATGAAACTCAAGAGTTTCAGAAATCAAGAATATTTGCTTTGCGCAATGAGGTATCATGGAGTGCAATTAGTGGCTATGAAGTAATCAGGTTTGTGTCTGATGCCTCTCATCTCCTTGTGGGAGCATCTTGCAGTAACCTCACACTATGTGGCACCTGGTGGATACAAAGACATTTTCTTCCAGCTTTTAAGCTCAAATGGAACCGATTAAAAAAAACACTGGAAAACCCCAGTGTGAAGGTTTTTAGACAGTGAAAATTAACCAACCATACTGCTTTTCTTAGAAATATAAACCAGCTCATGTAAAGGCCTGTTGAGACTGGTTTATATTAATCAATGCTGACAAGTAAAATAACATGAGTTTTGTATTTATTTCCTAAAGACAATGGTCAGTAGTAGAATTTTTCTGGATTCACTAATCCACATAGAATTAAATTCAAACTACGCAGTTGCTGTCATCATTTATGTCAGCAATGATAATTTATAGGTGTTCAGATGTTTGCAAATAAACTTAATTGAAAACTGTAAATCGCCATATACTCAAAATATGTATCAGCCAGGGTAACCAAGACAGCAGAAGGAATTGAAAATGAGCAGCCTTCTGCAACTGAAAGCTTTTTTCCAGCCGACAAACAGGAAAAGCTTGTGACTCAGCTCACTTGGATTCCATAATAATCTTGTGCATTAAGTAAATGGATGTTTCATGTATGCTTAACGAGGGCATACATAGTGCTCTATGTACTAATAAATTACATGACCCTGTTGTAAACAGCCCTAATATCATTCAAAAAGATGTCAACCAAGGAAAAAGGACTGAAGAGGTGAGGGATATGACAGTGGGAGACCAGAGGATGAATCAAATATTTAGCAGTAGTCTTGCTAGCATTTTGCCCTTTATTAAAATCAAATCAGTTTAATATCAGGATTATACATCACAAAACAGCTAGGCCTCCTCACCACCCCCAAGTCATCACATAGATCAGAAATTACTTGCCACAAGGAAACAAGCAAGTGCTTAAGCTAACACGGAAACCATAGGGAAAATTTTAGAAAAAGAAGACAAAAACCTAGAGAGAAAGGCTCCTCATTAGTCCCTGTAGCTCCCTGACATGGACACCATACTACAACAACCAGAAATACCCAGGCACCTCCAGGCTCACCACAGTCCCCAGGGCTGCTGCATGTTCTGCATGCCCAGGGTTCTCCCAAGCTCTGAATCCCCAGAAGGCTTTAGGATGTGTGGAAGGGGGCTCACTGGAAATAGGAATGTGAACAAACTGTTTCCAAGGCAGGTGGTGTCTGTCCTTTTCCCCTTCTCTGCAGAGCACTTGCCTGCACACACACCCACACCGTGCACATGCTCTCAATCTCCTCTGCAATGGCATTCTTCACCCGAAGATGGTCTCCAAGAGTCTCCCAATGGACAAAGACCAAGACTTGGAAAGAAGTCCATGGAGTAGGTCCGTGCATCTCTCAAAAGAACCTTTCTGTCTGTGTGGTCACTGTGTGGATTGGACTAAGGGGCAGACAGAGAAGGCCCACCAGTCCTAAGAGACACCCTGTCCATCTGCTAACCTCAAAGCAGAATCAATTTTGATGTAACTAGATGAAATTTGATGAAATTTCCTGATGAAATTTGTTTAACATGTTCATAAACACTTCTAAAAACAGGGAATGGACAACCACCACCTAAGCAATCTATGCTGGTACCTGACCATTATAAAGCTTTTTTTCCCTAAAATCTGAACTTAATCTTCTTTGTTCCTATTGCACCATTTCTTTCCTCTTTGCAGACAGAGTTTGCATATCTCTAATTTTACCCCTCCCTCAGCCTTTCTTTCCCTACTGTAATCAACCCCCATTGTATTTTTTCTTGGATGAATCATTTTCTTCAGACCTCTAATTATCCACATCATTCTCCCTATGGTATCACCAAGCACACCATTTTCTGGTGTGATGTGCAAAAAAAGGATACTCCAGTGCATTGCCTGTGCCTGGACTGACCATCTCCTAGGGTCTTCTGCTGAGAATTTAAAAGCCACCACCACCTCTCTCCCCTCTCCTGCCCCCAATTTCTACTGCTACACAAACAGGCCACAACCAAACATGAAGGGAACAGGCAAAGCAAACACCTGCAGTTCTCACCTGTTTTTAAGATGTGCTGCCAGGTCACATCGCTGCATCACTTCCTGACACACAGCAGAAAAGGGGCACAAAACAAAGAGCTTGTCTAACAGTTTATGAACAAGGATGCTGGATTTTTTGCAAAGTTTAAAATGGAGTCTTTTTCGATCCAGTGGGCAGAAATCCTTCTCCTGCAGAAAGTTCCTTAGGCACTTGTAGCAGAAAGTGTGTCCACAGGGAGTGTCCAATGGCTGCAACAAGGGCTGAAGGCAAATGTGGCAGACCAAGTCATCATCCACTTCGTTCTGGTAGTTGTACAGATGGTTCTCCCTTGTCCAGTGCTGCTGGCCACACTCAAAACACAGAGGGTTCAAGGAGGCATTTTGCTCCACTGCAGCCATGTCGTCACCTGTAGTCCCCATTTTACAGGTAAGAAGGCTGACGGATCCCTCTCCTCTTCCTTCTCATAGGATGGGGATGCTCATGTAAAGCTCACAGGGAAGTGACTTCTTCCAGAGTGACTTATATGTGCTCTTCAGTCAAGTGTCATTTTCTGTAACAAAGAAAGGAATAGAAATTACTCATTTTGCATGAAATAGGGAAGTCCTTTTCAAAACATTTGACTTCTGGGTTTACCAAAATAAACCCAGAAGTTAGGTAGGTAGAAGCTAAGCTAGGTAGATTAGGGGAATATTCCTTTTTTCTGTAAGTTTGTCATAGAAGAGAACAACGAAAAAATCTACAAATACGAATGCATTTACAACACAAACACTTTACGGCTTCATAAGACCTACAGCACAGCACAGTTTTCACCTGCAAGATGATCATTTTGTGACAGCAAGGACACTGCATTATGCATTGTCACACTAGAGCATGCAATTAGCATCTGGCACAAAAATACCCTACTGTGGAATGATGGTTATATGATCAAATAACTAAATGTGTTCTTTAAAATGAGATAACGATTTTAATCTGGTCCTGCTCTGTTTTTAGGATTTTGACTATACAGAATATGAGATTATTAGTAAAGTTCTAAATACACTGCATTAAAAATAACAGCAAACGGCTTACCCTGGGTCCCTCTATCAGTAATATTGCATATATGTCATCACTTACAACACTACGGGTTTTCTCTGTGGGATGCTACGCAGTAAGAGGAACAGATTCTATCCAGTATATCCCATCTATTTTGTACATAGGCCAGGAATAAAAATATGGAAAAAACCAATCATATGAAGCTAGTGGTTTGAAACAACTTACTTGTTTTGCTTTTTACCTAACAGAGTTACAGCACACTCAATGTGGCAAGAAAGGACTGTAGGTCTGTCACCATGGGATTTATTTTCTAAACTTTTTATGTTATTAAAGTTTGCTCCTCTTAAAATAGCTGCTTGGGCAGGAAGTTGTGCAGTCATCGGTCTGCAATTTCAAACACTAAATCCTTATCCCTCTCAACCTTATTCACCCTTCTCTCCCTTATAGAATCACACTGATTGCCACCTATAAAATGATGATTTAGAAAATAAAATAAATTTTCTCACAGTCTTAAGACACCTCTGTATTTGTTCGTTTCGGTAAATGTTCTCACTTGTGGGGGGACAAAAACAAACAAATGAGAGCAATTCTTACTTTGTGCCTAAATTCTTGACTGCAATTCAGCAAGCAACTCTCACAACAGAAACTTTCTGTTTTCTAGCAGAGTAGTAGTAAGCATATGGAGAAATGAATACTAGCAGTCTAGGTATCAGCCCATCATCTTTATTTCTGGCTGCTGAAATGCACTACTAAACATACAGTCTGAAATTCATGTGGAACACATACCTTTCACCATGTCTTACTTTTTAAGAGATTCCCTATTTTGATTTTTACCCCTTAACCTCACACAGCCAAGCACAAGACTTAGAGCACATTTTACAAGGATTATTATATCCTTTGACGCAAAAAGGATTAAATAGTAATTTGTAATCCAGGCTTCTATTCTGCCGTGGAAATTGATGCTCATCGTTGCCCTGTCTTGTAGTAGATAATATGCACCTTCTGGAAAGGATTTCACAAGGGAAGAGCATAGCAGTTCTTGGTTGCTGGAGACTAGGAATGCAAAATGAGACCCCAAAAGAGATTAGTCAAAAAAACCAGTCTTAAACATATTATGTAAGAGCTCAAAGATTGGAAAGCAGATAAGGAGAGCAGCGCACGGAGCCCTCGTGCTCAAACCACAGCTCTCTCGCTCTGCATTCATGCCGCTGGATTAATGCAGAAGGGATGAGACCCATCTAATGGCTGGTCTTTATGTAATGCAAAATAAACCAGATAAATGTTCTAGAAAAACACAGTATTAATTTGTGACTTTACCAAATTATTTTGTCACTCAAGGCACCAGGGGAGGAATATATGGCACGAGTTGTATTGCACTTGGGGATACCTGCAACAGCAACAGGCCCTGCAGAGCAAAGTGACATGCAGAACTGGCAGAAAAAACCACTATAGGAGTGTGCTGCCCAAACTGTAGACCCGCTCCCACTACAGAGTATGACCAGGATTCTTCCTCCTTCTCCAAGCAACCAAAAACCCAAGAAAGGACCAAGTCCTGATACACAGAATCATAAAATATGCTGAGTTGGAAGGAACCCGTCAGGATCATCAAGTCCAACTCCTGGCCCTGCACAGGATACCCCAAGAATGACACCCTGTGCCTGAGAGCATTGTCCAAACACATCTTGAACTCTGTCAGCCTTGCTGCTGTGACCACTTCCCTGGGGATCCCATTCTAGTGCTCAACCACCCACAGGGTGAGAAGCTTTTTTCTGATATCCAGCCTAAACCTCCCCTCAGCTTCATGCTGTTCCCTTGAGTCCTGTCACTGGTCATGAGGAGTGTGGATACTAGTACTTGCCCCTCCACTTTCCCCCGTGGGGATGCCGAAGCCCATCAGTAAGGCTACGGAAAAACCCAAGCCCCATTCTGTGCACTGCTGTAATGGAGATCCAGTTAGGACTCCTGAGAGCGAGCATCCCAAATTCGCCTCCTTGAAGGCTTCTAGCATTTCTATCCTTTGAAGGCTATGTAACTCACACGGCAGTCTGTGACAGAGCACAAGGAAGTGTCACACAGCAAACATACCCATGACTTTGACCTCTATGACTGGCTATGGTCAAAGATACCTGCACCTCTCTTCTGGAGGTTGTCATTAAATCCTTTTGTGTGTTAAAAACTTTAACAACTTCCTATTAATTTTGAACAAAAAGTGAAACCAGAGAAGTTATTGAGCAATCAGGCATTCACTGCCATGTAAAAAATTGTAACAACAAGCCTTCTCTCTTTGGAAAGGCATACCCAGAAACAGGCTCTATTTACTAAAATCACAAGAATTTGACCCAGGCAGTCACTCTATTGCCCCCCACTGCAGGAGGTGAGCAGATGACCTGTTCCTATGGCTGACCGATCTCAGTGTCTGAATGCTGTTGGTGCAGGGACAAACATCCTGGGCTGTGCTTTGCTGCAGAGGCACCACTCCAGGCCAGAGACAGGCTGTTCCTAGTGGCAGCTGACATTGCCTCAGTGCTGCCAGTGCCCTGGTAGCTTAAACCATCAATAAATGCTATATAAACTAAGCCCACCACCTCTTCTGCAACTGATGTGACCACCCTTCCGCCACCACAGAAGAGCTGTGGAAGAAAGAGATAGTGGATTACAACAGGGAGATTCAAAAGAAGAAAAAAAACCTCATTTCCACGACCCCAAAAAAGCCCAAACAAAACAAAAACAAACAAACAGAAAACCAACAAAACAAATCAAAAAACCACCCCCCACCCAAAAAATTAAAATCTAAAAAAATCAAGATTTCTTTACTTTTACACAGGTGTGCTGTATGTGGGGCAAACCCATTCCCTGACTCACCAGGATTTTTATTGATCATATACCATGGGTTGCCTAATAATTGATCTCAAGACTTTTTATTGTCTGTTCCCAGGGTAAAATATCAATTTATTTACAAAGTTCACAAACACAGTATTTGTGGTCTGAACAACAGCTGGGATGACAGGCCGGGTCTAAATTTTCCTGATGTAAAGCACTGTATCCCTGAAATCCACAATCCCAGAGCACTGCCATTTATAATACCCTACTTCAACCCTCTTTCTGCATCCCTTATATTATTTTCTGTATCTCTTATCACAGCATATCACCAGCTCCACAGGATGATAACAGCCCAGAAAAGCTGCAAACAGGAAAAATAACCAGAATTATAAAAAAATATGAAGTGGGTAAAAGAGCCAGCCAGGCCTGTTATTCAAGTCATATAATTCCCTAGAAAATAATTCTCCCAGGACTTCATTAAAACAGTCAAACAGTGCAGGTGGTGCACCGCTTTCAGCTATAAATTACAATCCACTTGGGAAGTGGGCAAGACTGGACATCCAGCTGTGTGAATTTTTATTTTACTTTTTTAAGCGGAGTGTGCACAAGAGCGATTTTAGACTGAAAAAGACAGCCTTATCCTTAGGCCTCCTCTAGTTCTGATTTATTGATTCAGCAAACATTCTCTGGAGAAGCTTGACGCATTTTTACAAAAGCATAAGATGTCAGGCTTTATACCTACATCAGATTTCACAATGTTTATTCCTTCTGTCTGAATGGGTGCTATTTAAAAAAAAAAAAAAACAAACCACAAGCAAATTGGAATTGTAGCAATAAGTTAACATTTTATTTGTTTTTACATAAGTCACAAATAATTAACACTAGCTCCAGTTTGAAGTTAATGGAAACACATATTTTGCAATTAATGCTCTCAGAGATTTAAGCAATCTATTTCTAAATTATTTTATTAAAATCCTAGAGATTTACAGCCCATTAACTGACTGTTCAAATTTTTTTTTTAAAACCCAAGTATCCCCCAGAAGCAAACAACTATACAAAATATCTGTCTTACCAACTCATGTCTTTAAAAATTACCTTTTATATACCCCATTTTCTACTTTGTTTAAAACTGTCTACACAATTTTCTCAACCAAAAGCAAATGTCAAAAGAACACCCTGAGATGAATGACACCTCTGTTCCTTTCCAGGACTCCATTGTCCCTGTATCCCCAAACAGCTGGGATATAAATCTCAGTTCTGTACCTAGAAATTCTCTAACCAGAGCGGATGTATTCACACTGAGATCTATCTAACCACTCAATCAATGATTAATTTCTACCATGTAGTTTAAACCAACTGCAAGTGAAAAAACTGTCCACCGGTATTTTCCCCTTGATTAAAGGCCACTGGGTATTGGTTGCTTCTTCTCTTCATCCCAGAGGAGATGAAATCCCAACATTTTGTTGCCTGCTGGCATCACAGGAATGCCTTAGTATAACCCTTCCCTCTGCAGTGTGGAAAAAGAGCACATGGAAAAAAAATGTAACAGCTATGGCAAAGGTTTCATGTGACCCTAAATTCAGGCAGTCCTGTCATGAACAGTCAGATTTGACCTTGCAAGGCAACACATAACACAGACTGGTCAATAACTCTAAACAACAGCACAGTGGTCACCCTGGATTTCAGGAAAGGTTGGCTTAATTTTAAAATGTCACAGGATTTCCAAAATCTGTTCTCCAGGGACAATGGCACCTGACTGCCTAAGCTAGCTAGGAAGGGTCTCATAATTCCCAAATTCCCCTGCTTTATTCAAACAGCAGGGCTGTGAACAGGATCTCTGAGCAGTCAGGAGTGGATCGACATAAGCCCCAGGACAGGGAAACTAGACAGTAGTTAAAACCATTGCTTAAAACCACATCATAACATTAATTAAACATTAGTTCTTAGTTCCCAGTCCAGTATTCTTCACGGGAATTACAGCATCAGGCTGATGACTTGTAACTATTCTCAAAGCAGACCCTAGCTTAAGTGGAAGAATAAAAGACAGAAGAAATTAACAAAATACATAATGAGAATAAATAGCTAGCAAACATCACTATAGGGGAAAAGTGTTATTTCCCATCTCCCAATCAGCGTGATCTAGCTCCTTAGATACAATCTCTGCTTTAATATTAAAGCCATATAGCAAACAAGTGAAGCAGTACTAGCAACATGGATTGACTTTACAACATCCACGTTAATTATACTGATATCCGAGGGCTGCACTGCTTTCAAACACCAAACCCCAATTCAATCCCTGTCCAAGTTTATGAGGCAATAATCCTGTTAGACTCTTCCTCTTTTGAAAATGCAAACCAATGAAAAGTTTTGTCAAAACATGGCACCTGGCAGCTCCAAGACAAAAATCTATAGGAGATGGACAGGGCACAGCAATTAGCCAGGGATACTTTTCTGCTAAAGCTGCAGCCCCACTGTCACTGCATGCCAATTACCCAATACACCTATTTTTTGTGCTGATGAGAAAACCTTTTCCATGTTTTTAAGTTGTTCAGCAGAATGACTGAAATTTTTGTATTCAAACTAAATAATATTGTGCCTGAATGGTGACTTTGTTCCACTGAATCACAACCAGGCAACGCTGGGCTTGCAGTAAAACCACCTCTCCAGAGATTATTTTTTGCATCTGCGCTAGTCCTTTTGTTCCATCAAAGGAATGCCCCCACTGACAAGGCATCAGCCCTACACCAGGTGTCGATGTGGCATCATCACTGCAAAGGCAACAGGTCGCAGGTGATGGTTTTCCTTCCCCGCCCCAGGGGTGAGGGTTTTTATATGGAATTCCTCAAAAAAAAAGTGCACACGCACTCCTTTGCTGGGTATTTTCACAATACAGCATTTGTCAAGGATGCGGAATGAAACCCTGCTTAAATATGACAAACAAGGAGCGTTTGGGAAAATTAACAGGACCGTAAGTTGTGTTTCGTATTTGTGGAGTGCTGCGTTTCCGTGGCAACCGGGGGCTACGGGCTTTAATTACCACTGCAACGTGAAGGGTCGCTGCTGTACAGCGGGCATGAGACGCTGCCAGGTGAGGGGACCGCAGGAGCACCGTCTGTGTTGCCCTCTCTGCCCCACAGCTGCCTGCAGAGGTCGAGGGGATCCAAGCAACAGCACACCAGAGAGCAAAGAGAACCAGGAAACGGAGGGGAAGCACAAGACTGACTGTCCTTAGGAGAGATGACGGATGACGCCCATCTCTCAAAACCACCATCTCAAACGCAGGGATGCTCGACACCAGGGGATGACAGGAGGAAAGAGGGACACAGTGCCCAGAGATAAACAAGTGGGCAGAAGG
This sequence comes from Origma solitaria, assembly GCA_013397895.1. Classification (NCBI taxonomy): domain Eukaryota; kingdom Metazoa; phylum Chordata; class Aves; order Passeriformes; family Acanthizidae; genus Origma; species Origma solitaria. The sequence goes on along the minus strand of VZRL01006513.1, from coordinate 115,632 downwards.
TTTTGCTGGAACAGGCAAAGATCGTGCTGCAGCCATCTTCTATGGCATAAATGGAATGGCTTCTATTTTGGGACCAGGAGATTAAAATAGCTTTACTTTAGTCAAATTGGTCTCAAATGAGACAGGGAAGATAAGGACTGTGACTGTATGGAGGTCCCTGCAATGAAATATCCATTCTTTACAGCAAATAGAGAGCTACATCTGATGAATCATCTCAGAGTAGAAGAAAAGGAGACAAGTATGAATCTTTAACAAAGATACAGCTACACATCTACAGATTAAATTTTGCATAGTCCTACTGAACAAGAGTAATGCTGAAAACGGAGGAAGTAGGACACACGAGCCAAGCTCGATGAGAGCCACCCAGGTTTGGAGGGACAGTCAGCTGTCCCAGTCTGCAGGAAGCACAAACCCCACTGGAGAACTTGAACTTGCATCCCCTCCTCTGCAGGCACCACCCTATAGACGTGTTTCTCGAATATTTGCCTTTCTCTGCCATTGTATTTCACAAGAGAGGTGGGAGCTGCCTTTACAATTTGCAAGAAGATCCATTTTCTGTAGGTATATTAAATTTTCTGTTAAGTGGAAAGTGAAGTGCCTGTTTCTGGGGGCTAACCCTGCTTTGAGTCAGATTCTTGCCTCCTGGCAAGAATCCCTAAACACAAGACAAGCACCTGGGGAGGCAAGATGCTCCAGGACTGTCAACAATAAAGCAGGTTTACAACTTTTAGGCCTAAGTGCATTAAAAAAATCTGCAAGAAACCTCCAAGTTCCTAAACCCATTTCCAGATTTTTGCAGCAGTGAAAAAGTAAACAGAAAGAAACAGAAAGAAATAGAAGTGAAGAAACACAGACTTACCTGCCAGGAGACCCAATGACAAATTTCCCTCCTAGCACAAAAAGAATAAGGAAAGCAGTATTTAATTACTGCTGCTGTAACAGGTGGGCTTTTATATCCAGTGGAAGTGAAAAAAGTACCCCAAACAGTCAAAAATCCATGACAAGGAGACAATTAGTGAGGCTTTCTTCTCACTGATGAAGCAGAGGAGAAAAGCAAGAAAGAGTAAAACATTTGCTTATCCGCCATGGATATTTTCTGCCGTGCAATCTGTCCACCAGCCCTTGCCATATGTGCCACCCTTTCTGCTGGGAGAGATGAAGGCAGCAGAAAGCTGTCCATCAAGATGCTAAACCTTCTGGAAAGCCCTCCCCTACGCACTTTGCTCTGAAACAGGGACTTTTCTGGATGAACAGAATACACTTAACTAGATTAAACGCAGCTCATTCCTGGATATGTGCGAATTTGATTTGATTAATTCAAATTTTAAGGAGCAGTAGTGATTCAAAAAAAAAAAAGGAATCAGAGAGCTACGTTCCCTTTTTCTGCACTTCTTTATAACCAGCCCCCATCCCTACGGGTGTGCATGGAGGAAATTCAGGGAGACAGCACTGGGATTAATCACGAAATGGCTTTGATGACGGAGAGAAGCTGGGGGTGGAGGGGTGGAATGGATAAAAGAACTTTCTGAATAGTTAAGTTGTAGGACTTAACTATTTTGAGGGAGAAACACCATCCCATCTCTTCCTTCAGGCGTATGCCACCTTGCGTAACTTGTTACAGCTGGTTTCCCCCATCAATCACAACTTGAGTGATGGTGGAAGCTATTTTCAAAGGTAAATGATGCTGTTACTAAGCAGTTTTTTAGCTTAGACATAGCATGACAAAAATGAAGCTACCTCCTAAGCTAACAAAACCTCCAATCTCTTTGAAAACAAGTATTTCTAAAATCTGTGCAAGGCAGAGCCAAGAGGACATGGTTTAGACAGCTCAGATAAATGACAAGCCACACATTGTCCTCCTGCAGGGAAAGAGGCAGAGTCCTCTGCAGGAGTGAGTGCCCACAGCCTGCAAGGAACCCATGACAACCCATGGCCAGAAGAAGAAACTGGAAAGTACAGCAGAAAGAGTGCGGAGGATGGTCTAGACTTGGTCTGAGGCTTGCAGCTTCAATTTTCAGCCTCAACCTGCCAAACCCCAGAAGCTAAGGAACATCACTTGGTGAGCTAAGGCAACCCCCTAAACCAGTCTGCCTGGCCTAGAGACTGCTTATTTTCTCCCTAATGAAATAAAACAAACATCACCACATCAGAACTCTCTCTCTCTCAAAAAAAAAAAAAAAAAAGAGGAAAATCAGAGCCTTCTTAAGCCCAGTCAAAAGAGTATTTAACTCCGGCTACCTACCTGCAGGCCAAATTATGACTTGCCCATGAGCAGGAGTATTGTAGGCAGAGTGACGGAGAGCACAACTGCCCCACTTGGTCTGCAGCCTGGCACAGAGACCAGTGGGCTGGCTCTGGCCAACCTTTGGCAAGCAAGACCACTCATTCTAAAAGCACTGTCATGCCTGGGAACTATGTTAGGATGCCATGCACTAGCCGTCACTTGAATTAACTCCACAATAAAGGCAAGTTCTTTGATTCTTAATACTTCAGGATGATGGCTGTGACTCTCCCTATTCAGTCTGCTGAAGACATTTCACTTTGCTGCTGTATATAACTTAATTTCCAGTTAATTTCCAGGAAGAACTTTCCTTCTGATATGTGTAAAAAGATTATTTTCAGAGCCTGACCCAGCTTTGGGCACACAAAAAAGGCAGAACATGACTTGTACAAAATACCTCCACATAATTTTGTAGGCTGTTTTTCCGAAATTAAAACCTTTTCACTGAGAACTTCCAGTTAAGACTCCCTGTCACACTGCAACAGAAGTACTCTGTACAGATACTGAAAATAAATGGCTGCACACATCAGCAGAATTTACATAATAAGAACATGTTAGATCTAGAAGTTGTAGTCTTAAAATATACAAATATTATCTTAAATAAAGCCCATTTAAATACTTTGTATGTAAACAGGTCTTTACATACACAGTAGACTAGCGCTTGATCTGAGGCCTCCAGACAGGATTCAGAAAAGGAAGTGGACATTGAGTTGACTATGTAAAATCCAGTCTGATTATACATATTTGACAGACACAAAGAATATGGAAGCAAAGACTGCATTGGTTTTTAGTCCTGCTGTAGGAATCATATATTCTCCACTTCAGACCTCGTAATTACAAAGCCACCAAGAAAGAGTACGGACAATAGTTACTGGATGAAAAAAACCCAGACATTTTTTCCAAAAACACTTCTCTATACCCTAACCTTGTTTGCCAGCTGTTTATTTCAATTACTTTCCCTGTTAGCTTGGCTGATTGCATGTTAAATATGTACACATGCACATACACACACACATATATGTTAAAAAGAAAGAATTTCACTAGCTATTACACAGGGAGGCTTCTATGGTGCAGCTCTTTACCTGCCTGAGGTGCAAAGTTTGGCTGCTGTAGCGTGTCCTCAGAAAGAAACTACTTCAGTAGGAACACAGTTAAAAACCAGTCCCTTAAGATTCAAGTGAAAAATGTTAGCCAAGATGCATAGCAGCACACACACAGCAGGCCAGCAGGCCCTGGTATGCATTCTCACATGAGTGACAGGGGCTAAATATTAAGCAGCAATCTCCTAACTCCCCCTTGCAGAATGAATAATGTGGAGGAGGGAGAGCTAAACTGCTGTTACAGCATTCCTGTCCACTTTCCTCGGTTGTCTCATTCTCTTTAAGAAAAAGTAACATTCCTAAAGAAAGGCAAACAAAGTAAAATCATTACCTTCGAAGTAAGTAGGAAAAATTAAAAGAAAAAAAATTACATAAAAAACAGGTAAGTGGCAGCAGCTATGTAAAATATCAAACAAGTAGCCAAAGGCAGAAATTATATAGAAGAGATGTATTAACAGAACTATAAATCAAGAAATAAACTAGAAAAAAATTGCTCAATAAAAGAGAGTTAAGTCCTCACAGAAGGCTACAAGCAAACAGAGGGAAAGCTCAGAAGTTTGCTGGGCTGGGGAGGCATCAGGACTCCAACTGCTATCCTCATCTAGCAAACAAAACCAACGTTATTAAAAAAAACCAAAGGCATGAAATTATGAAAGAAAAATGCATTTCAGTTCTTAAGATACTTAATCATGAATTTGAAAAATATATACAAGACATTTACTCACATAACAAGCGGATTCTGATTCACCACATTTCGGGAAGACAGTGGTAAGAGAGCAGTGTGCTAAAGAGCCCTACCAGTTCAGATTCCTAACTTCAGGCACCACTTTTCTGTATCCACGGTCAAAATGGTTGCAGCAACAGAGGCTGACAGAAACATGCTACATCGGGAAGGAGCCAACCTTCTCCTCCTCCACCCTGTCCAATCTCTTCTCAGCAGGCTGAAATTTTGCATTTGAGATTCTGTGGGGGATGATACAATTTTCACTTCCTCATTTATTCTATGTATTCAACCCTTAAGAGCTAGCTTTTAAAATACCAGTCTTGCTTTGAAGGATATTATTTCATTAGCAGTGCTTTTGGAAAAAGGTCTTTAAGAGGCAGACGACTCACCCTCTGGACTATCCATCTTCTTTGCACTCCCTAACCACAATCCTCATTTTCCCAAACCAAGCACTTCTCAACAAATTAGGCTAGGTTCACAGACATAAAAAATTCAAACCACCTTTTATTTTCATACTTTTGTTTTACTCCCAACTCATACTAAACATTTCCACATGTTTTATGCCAGATACTTACATGAAACTTTTTTTTAAACTTTATAAACTTTTCTTAAAAATTGCTATATTGTCCAAAAGCCAGAAACCACCACAGATAACACTCCTGCTGCATTGGGAGCTGTGCAAATGAACCCAAAGTATTATGGTGTCTCCAAGATAAGGACGCGCATTCCCATGGGATGTATTTCTTTTCCACAAAAAGGGAGCAGTGCTGTGCACAAAGACTGTGAGATACCAGAAATGCAACACAAAGACCAGGGGGGCTGTAGACACCTGCCTACCCTTTGTACAGTAGCTGCTGTGCTCATAAGGCCAGCTTCATGCAACAGCACTAGCATGCAAGGGATTATTTGGAAATAGCATACTTCCCAGCTTTTTTGCTCCTATCAGCAGCAACAGGGATTCAAGGAATTACCTGGAAGTTCACCTGCAAACTGGTTGTTTGTAAAATCCAGGTCTTTTAAGAAGTAATACAAACATACCATCAAGTTCAGAGCGGTGCAGTGACGCACAGAACAGTGTCTAGTGGGTCAAACAGACAGTGCCACAAGTCATCTTCATTTGGCAGTCACTAAAAAAGCTAAGGAATACCCAGAAGAAAAGTGCACACTATCCTGAGAAGGGTCCCTTCCACATCAAGCTCCTAATACAGAGAGGTATGAGGGAATCCCCACAAAAACCCCAAAACAACAGTCTGCTCTATAGTTATTAGTTTCCACCTAGACACAGGCATTTGGGTCAGAAACCCAACTACCCACACTTCAGTGAAGAACTGTTAGAATACTACAATAAGAAAACAGCCTCGATTTTCACTGACTTTCCGAGTTAAAAAGCTAATAATTTCAATTTAATGAACAAAGAAGTGGGAAAACAGGATAATTAAAAGTCTTTTTCCTGTCCTTTCTGTGTGCAATCTGAAAACCAGAAATCCAGACAAGAATATGATGAGAGCTTCATTCAAAGGAGACAACTTAAAGAGCAGTAGACTCAACTACAAGCAACACTGTATCTAAACATCAGTCATATCGGGTGAGAACACAGAAACAATAAATAATATCCCAGGCAACTTGAGACTGTAAATAAAAGATATAGGGAGGACAGAGTCATGAAAAGGCCATCCTAGCTGAAGAATTTTAAGATGGAAAAGATAAAACTATTCATGGAACCAAGGAGTTACATGAGAAAGTTAATGCAATAATATACAATACTTTGGCTAAAGGAAGGAATTGGCATACACTTCTCTTTGTAAAGTACAGGACTAGAAATGTATTAACTCAGATTTACTGCTTGTCCATGCAGACCGGTTTAACTGAATATAAAGTTTCAATGAAGTTAAATTCTGAACTGATACTTTGCTGTTAAAGCATGTTGTGTTGCTTTAGCTTTAGCCAATATTTATTACTAAATGGAATATAAAACAGAAAGGGTTTACAAAGACTCTTTTTGTTTCCACTGAGTACATTAAAATAAATCACTGCAGCTTTCCCATGTATAATAAAAGGTGTGGGTTTTTTCTAGGTGGTGGATTTGGAGAACAGCACATCTGCTGAGGCTCTGGCTGGCTGGAGACCCCTGTTTTCCACTGGCCTCCTGACTCCCTTCAGACTTGCAAATGCAACCAAGGGGGGGGTGCTTTGGCTTAGAAGTTCCTAGTTAGTGGAAAACTGGGAGCCAAAGGGTGAAATGAAGTAGCTATAAAACCTCATCCCAAATAATTATTGTAAACATTGATACACAGTATGCTTAGGGTAAGAAAATATACCAACAAAACCAATGAACCTCACCAACATTTTCCAATCTTTAATTAAAAAAAACTACTCCTGACAGCCAGAGCTGACGCCTCACTTGCTCTCCCATTTTTTCTTTCCCCTTCCTTCCCCCCTCCTCAAATCCTGGAAAAACAGCAAAATGGGAATTATTCTTTGGGACAAACATTTCCACTTGGAAATATTAAGTGCAGTTATTTCAAAATACCTACACATCAACAAATCCTGAAGGCAAATGGATTTAGTAAAAATAGAAAGAACAAATGCCTGAACGATCTCCAGTTTCTCAGAAGCACATAAGCCCTTCCCAATTTTTAAAAAAGTCTAAATCAAAGAACTCGTGTTACTTAAAGTTTGCATGCTCTGCACAGCACCCAGCGAAATGAGCAACCTTTTTTTTGAAGGTGGTTAAAAAAGGCTACCTGGAAGTTTACAGGATTTCTAGGATGCCCATTGGAAAGCCTTATGGATAACTGTACAACTATTACTACACACGTATCCTAGGAGACCAAAGAGCTTTCACATTTAAGAGCTTATTTCCCAGCCACCCTCTCAATACACATCTCATGCAATTATAAATAATACAAATAGCCATGAGAAAGGAGGACGTTGGTTTAATTTCAGGCAGAAGGTACACAGACCTCTGCTTGTATCTGCATAAATGCTTAATTTCATTTCACTTCTTCTCGCATTCTGACTAAAAAGATACTATGTAAGATATCTCACGTAATTCAGGTAATGTGTTTTTAAAATTGAATTTTACAACTGGGCAAAGCTAGAATTTTTTTAATCTTTAAAAATTCACATACATACATACAAATCATCAGAAAGAGCCTTTGTATCTAGTCAAGTGAAATCTAGACTCCTGACCACAACATTTTGCAATGCATCAGCCTGTTAAAAAATACCCATAAAACAAACATACTAGAGAACCATATAATTCAGGAAAAAGCCTAGGAAAAAGAAATAAGAAAAAATAAACAAAAACCACAAACCAGCTAATATGAAAGAGACTCACTTTACACTTCATGTTTGAATAGCCTGTGCATTTGAAACAAGCTGAATCAAAAGCATCCCCCTCATTTCTTGTTTGTTATTCTCATCACAGGGTCTAACCTGCAGTTAAGGACTCAGCGCCCAGCCTCTGAAGAGGAGCATCCTTAAAATGCTGACCAGAGCCCTGGAAACACCCTGGTGCGATTCCTTGGCAGCCGGTACCCAGGATCTGTTACAAAACCTGCAACACAGAGCACGACAGCCCCTTCCCTTCATCACCTTTTTAGTCTACATTTCCTAGCCTTCCATCCCAGCGGAGGCGAGGAGGGGACACAGAACACCTGCCCAACAGGAAAAGAAGAATACACTGTTGGTCTCCTGGAGGAGGGGATATCACATGACGACAGGGAACTCCAAGGAAAAAGGTTGTCGGCATGCTGGTATACACAGATTTATTCACCAGTGGGTAATTAAAACAGAACCAGTTCCTCCTAAAGCCACGAAGCAGCTCTTGGGGTTTGATTTCCTTAAAGCAGTAAATTAAGCACTTAACCTCACACGAATATGAGTGAAGCCCTAACAGCTGTGGCTCAGCAAATACTAACCAGAGCAGGAGCCAGTGTAAAAGATCTGCAGGCGCTCCCTTTATACCATGTCCTTTTCAAAACCTAAACTTAACATTAAAATTAACTGCGGGCTAAAATGTCACCAGCAATTTCTCATGAATGCATAATGAAACATTGCTACTCCACGTTGCACATCACAGTTTTGTAAGCACACCCGCGGAGTGTGCGCGGGGATGACCCGCGCAGGAATCCTTACAGTAACTCCGTGGGTACAGTGGCTTTACAACACGGACAGGACATTTCGAGTCTCTGTCGTGCTATATGCTATAAATATTATGTAAAGCAACACAATGTTTGCAAGGAAAACAACAAACTGGATTATGTAACATTCTTTTTCTTTCTTCCACTCCTCTAAGAAAATTCTGCTTTTTTAAAGAAGAAAATTAAAGTGAAACACTGAAACTGTTCTCAAAACTGCACATACTTCCTGAAAAGGTCTCAATTTCTGTATAGTTTTATAATTCAGTATCTAAATACTAGAGGTGTATTCAATGCAGAAAGTCTGTTTTACATCCTGAAATTACTTTACTTTTGTCAATTAAAAAAGGAGGGGAAAAAAAATATTTTCTTTCAAATTAACTAAGTTCCTGACTTTTTTGAATACTATAAAATCATGCTTATTTGCAGACTCACAAACTACAATCTTCCACAGCAGCTTTTATAAAGTCTAGTAACTACACTTGCAAATTGAATACTTCAGTATTATTTTTCCCTTATACTGGACATAATACAAGTTACAAACAGGAGAGTCGACAACCAGCTAATGTGATAACCACCTATCCCTCAAGACCGCCCTCTTCCTTCAATTAGTTCCATGAAGTGGATGAAAAATCCCCCCAAATCTACAAACACCATGAAAAATGAGCAGTAGAAGAGTGTTTGCCACCAGCAAAGGGTTCAGTTTGAGGTCTCAGTGGATGCTTCAGAAGACTTCAGGGGGGCCTTTATAATACTCTCCACTTGAGAAAACATGACTGCAAAGTAAATCATCCCTATGAAAAAGTACGAAAACTGTTTTTCTTGACTCTTCTTGGCTTGGCACAGCTTTAAACAAACAGGCTTGGATAAACAACATAATGGAGAGGACTGATGTCGTTCTGGCTCACAGAGGAGCTGCACGGCCTAGATGAGACACCACCCCTGGTGAGACTATCAGACCAGTTAAATAAGTTGTCCAGTCAGAAGTGAGGCCCATTCTGCTCCTTCCTATGAGATAAAACCTGGGATGGTATCTCAAAGACATAGACAGTACGAAGAAAACTTTTGACCTCTGCTAGAGACATTTCCAACTGCACTAAAATGACAATGTCAATGATATTTATGGTAGCCTAGGGGCATTTTCTTTGGGTTTTTACATCTACTTGTAACGCACCATTTCAGGTGAAGAACCAATACAAACCAATCCCAGCTACTGTATTCCCCCATGAGCACACCAATACTACACCTACATAGGCTTCCTTCAGCACATGTCATTAATTAAAATAAAGTCATAGCTGGAAATGGCATTTGCTAAGATACCATGACTTTCACCATGAGGACCTCAGCTGTGTGAAACGGTGTGGTGAAACACCATGCAGCAAAGGAAGGGGGGTAAGCACAGCCCTTACCCTGCCGCATGAAAGCCGCTCCCCAGCCCAGCCCGGCTGCCACAAGCCTCCCCCTGAACTCCCAAACATCAGCACTGCTCCTACTACCACGAAAGTAGAGGAGGACAGCCGAAATCCACCAGTTCAGCCAACAGGCTGAACCAGAATTTTAGGTGTGAGCCCCAGAAGTGTTTTCAGAAGCCATGTCTTCAAAAGACCTGAGTGGCTGAAGGAAGCCTGTTCTCCCGAGCGATGAACCTATTCCCTCCAACAGCATGGGGTTTAACACGCAGACTCTTTAGTAGTACTTTGCAACATGAAATTTAACATTTTAAGATTTCATTTAAACTAAGCATGCCACATGATTGCAAAGAGCAGCTGAATAATGAGATTTTATGGGAAAGAAAGAAAAACCTACCACCAAAAAAAAAAAAAAAAAGTATTTCCAAAGGAAGAGGTTAACAACTTTTACTCTCATTAAAAAGTTGAGAAATGTGCACACCACCACTAAAATATAATTAATACACAGCCTTCAGGAGAGTCCAAAGGAGCAATTTAATTAACCACCCACTGATTTCATAAATGACAAGAACACACAAAGGTAATGGGACCTTATAATTGAAAATATCCTGTTTATTTAGCTGAGCAATTGTGCTGTTCTATGTTGTGCATAAATATGAGGAAACCCATTTTCAACTCACGACATTTTAACTTTGTAAGATGTAACAGAACAACATACTGCCCATGATACAGTCACTGTATACTCCACTTATTTAATGTCTTTACCTACTAATCTCCAAGTCACTGACAATCATAGAGGTTTTAACCTTTACAAATTTTTCTGATGGGCTTTTTCCATGTTCTCTTGAGAAATATGGAAGATCTGGGAGGAAAAAACCTCCCAATTTTACTGGTATGCCACTTCAAACAAACTACCGCCTCATTTAGGGACTTAGTTTATTTCTGTAGCTCTCCCACTTTCATACGAAGGGATCCTCTGTAAGCCCTATGAAATAGTTCTGCTAATGATTTTCTAAACTCATTTTGCAGTTTCTCACTTTCTTTTCTTTCACATTAATAAAGCTTCCTTTCAGCTATTACATCCTTTATAAAGGCTAAAGAGAAGCAGCTTTAACCAAGGTAGGAAAAGAACGTACCAAAACATGTGAAAGACTCTTCCCTGGTTTTTCATTGAACTTTTCAGGGATAAAGCTGGAATTAATATTCCTTTTTGCATTCACAAACCTCAAAATGCCTTTGTGCTGCTACATTACAACCATCAAAGTATATTTCACCGAACATGAAACAAAGCAACATCTGAATTTATGAGCTGTTCATCTCCCTATCTAATGGACACACTAGAAGCATTCAAAAGAGATGTGGAGAAACTGGAGGAGGCCCAGAGAGGGGAAAGATGATCAAAGGACTGGAAAGTCTGCCATATGAGGAGAGGCTGAGAGAACTGGGTTTGTTCAGCCTTGAGGAAAGGCTTAGGGGAGACATTACCAACATGCTCCAGTATTTAAAGGGTGGCTACAAAGAAGCTGGAGACTCCTATTTTACAAGGAGACATATGGAAAATATGAGGGGTAATGGGTACACGTTACCTCTGTGGAGATTCTGACAGGACACAAAAGCAACATTTTTCACAATGAGAACAATTAGACATTGGAATAATGCCCCAGGGAGGTGGTGGATTCCTAAATTCCTGTCCCCCCTTATCAGCTGCCATGCAATGACATCAATGACTTTACATAATATTGTCTCCCTGCCCACCTAATACAGGAAAAGCACTCCTCAATAGAAATTGTAGCATTAAATGCTGATCCAAACAGCATCACTGCACAATGTAACTACCTGAAGCAGTCAGTTCACATTAAATACACATTAAATACACATTTAGTTCACATTAAATACATATTTCTGCAGTTCTGCATCCAACAGTGAAATCTTTACCTAGTGGTTATTAGCTGGTCATGTTTACTGTTCCTGAGGATTTCCCATCATTAGGTGTTTATGATATTTACTCAGTCTGTAGCAAACCAGTAGCAGGCATACCTAGCTGGATTAGCTCCCCATCAGTGATGCCACCAGATATGTAAACATCTTTTTAAAATGATGAAGACTCCCATTACTTTTATGCACTATGGTTTATTTACCAATCAGATGAGGAAAGAAGAGTTCTTGAATAAATACCATAAAGCAGCCTCTAATATTTCTTTCTAAACTTTTTTCTTTTTAAAGTCCTTCCAGCTTTCATGTGTTAACTGAAAGCATTCACATTAGAAACCAGCAGGTCCTGGGCACCACCTGCGCTCCATACCCCAGCAACAGCACCTTTAGGTTCCTTGTTAATAGTCCCTTTGGTCCTCGAAGGACTTTTAGGAACATTACTACAGGATTGAGCACAACACTGTTTTCCAATGGTTAATCATGGTAACTATTCTTTGCTTCTAGGATGCATTCACCCTGTGAAAATGGTTTAAATTTTCTACTTCTAAATGTTACAGAAAATATACTGCTTAAATTCTAATGTATCATTCAACTGCCTGCAGCTTCCAAAACAATCTGGACTGCTCAAACTCGAGTTGTTTCTAATGTTTACTATCATGCCACAAACGTATTTTGAAAGAAAATCATGCTCCAGAAGTCTCTGAAAGAACTCCATTTACCCATCATATTTCTCCTTAACCACTGCACTCGAAGTTCCTCAAGTGGTCTTATCTGCAGTAAGAGCCCACCCACAGTACACAGATTCCATGTGTTAAGTTAACAACGTAAGGAGCATTAGGAAAGAGACTGACCGCAGCTAGGAGAAAACCTTAATCATACATACACTTGTTACAAGTGTGCTCCACTGGTGAAAGCTCTCAAAGATAAGCAGTGCTTTGTAACTCACCAAAAGTCACCTGGAATGCAGGACAGATGGAAAGAAACGATGAGTCCTCACTAGTACAGAAGAGCTCTTAATTTTTCACAAAATATCAGAACTTTCAATTGCAGCAAGCAGAAATGCCAGATCTTGAAGACTACCTTCCTCAAAACCTTCCTATAGGAATTCCTGTACTGCTTGCTTCTTTTTAAGTGGGTTAAATGCTATTTCCCCCCTACTGTTAGGATGATTATTTTTTCTTTAATAACAGCATTCTCCCAAGTTCTCTCCTACACAAGCTTGAAAAGAGCACCAAGGTGGTCTGCAGCTTGTTTATGAAACTGGCCCTCACTATCTCCCCAGTCAGCCCAGAAGGACAGGCAGTAGCTGGCTGTCCTCCCTCCTGGCGTGATCCCTCAGCCTACTTCTACGGGATGTGGGATGGATGCAAGGAGATAAGTTATTAAGTGATCAAAACACACACAGAAAAATATTTCATTTTAAGTATTACATGAGGGATGTAAGTATTAATTGCATCTCCTAGATTAATTTCTAATTCCATCAGGTCATGGCACAGTGAAGTAATTTAAACCAAGGGATTAAACAGCACTTTGAATTAGTTTAATAATGCTAAACCTTACTGTATATATTCAAGTATTTAACTCACAAGTGCTGCATTTTTTTACTATTCTGTAGTATTAGTTTAAAAATCAAATGGATTTCATTACCATTCCTGGTAAAGAACCTTATTTAAATTTTACAAGAATAACAAAAGTAAACAATACCATTTCATGTTTAAATGCAACTTAAACCTTTAAACTTAAAAGCATTCAATTAAACAAATCATATTTCTTATTACTACAAAATTAATTCTCTTGGTGTAGTAATATTGCTTTTTTCCCTTCTGTCCCCACTGCCACCAAAGGCTTGTTTGATTTCTACCACTGAACAGCCCTTCCATGTGCTGGTATTCCCCCACAGCACGTAATTTTGAAAGCTGCAGGGGCTTGCCTTGAGCTTGGATCATTGCTGCCAAGAATCTCATCCTTAGAAAATTTCTTTTGCATTCTCAAAATCAGAATAAATAGAAAATAAAGTATTATCCAGTGTGGTTTTTAAGTTTCTCTGCAAAGCAGTTTGACTACCTCAACCGTGACAGGGCCTGCTCTCATACAACCCACGCAGATTCCTTAACCCAGCAGCTCAGACAGCACTGGTTATCTTTTAGCAAGTACCTGCTACTGACTGCTTGCAGTTCCACAGGCTTTCCCATGGCTTCTGGTTGTATGAGCAACCTTCAGGGTGCCTTTCACTAGCACTATCTCATTTCACATTTCAAGAGAACAGAAAAACACAGGGCTCTACTCAGGTAACTTGTAGCTCACAAATCCAGATCTTCTTATGCCCTCTCCCTGCATCTCTACTAGCATCACAGCTGGAGAGTTATTTTTAAAATGTCTTATGTATGTACATTACCTGGTTTTAATGAAATAAAGAATAGAAAATTCTATTCAAAGAAAAATGCACAGACTATCTGCTGTAAAACTGTCCTGGCAAACAACTTTGAAATTCCTTAAGGACATCAAATGTCCTTAAACACAATTTTCTGAATTGAGAGGAATCCACTCTACTGCTACATTTCCTAAGTAGGTTCTTACAGTAGAATTATATTAAGAGTTGAGGAAAAATTTAGTTCTTTCCATGCCAAAGTCTGCATTCCCTTTTTAGAAGCTCAGGAATTTTTAAATACATGTAAACATCTTAAATAAATAAATAAAACACAAGAAAATTTTTCTTCCAGAATTAATTTGCAGTGTAACAAGAATAGTACTTTACTGCAATATTACATTCTGGTACTAACCCAAAAGTTCACACCGTTTTCATTTCTTTATTGCCACTAGCCATCTAGGAAATGCTGCCATCAATAGTAAATCTACATGAAGTCACACTCCTCTGGTGCATTTTGTGAATAGCAATCAGTTCATAACACAATCCTGTTCAGTTTAAATTCAGTTTCTTCTTCAATTACTCTGCTAGCCCAACTCTAATTTATTATATTTTCTGCTACATTTGGTTTTGAATATTATGACATCCTGGCTCATGCCATTAGAGAGGAAACAGCAAATGGTGAGGATATCTAGGGATGGTTGAGAGTAAGACAGCAACAGCCTGGAAAATTAACAATACCACTGTCTGTGCTCAGCTAGACCGCTCCTGCATTAGCACTAAAAAAATTTGTCACTATTTCTCCAATATAGACTTGACATCCAGGAATAGCCTCAGAGGCCCCATGAAACCCCAGCTAGCACGGCAGGCAGCTGGGGCGGTTGGGTGGGTGGACAGCAGCCTCTGAGCCCACTGGGGCAGCTCAGCTGCAGAAGAAAGGAAACATTGGCCCCTGCTGCTGCTTGGAGCTCACCAAAGAAACCAACACGGTTCTAAATGCCATTGTTATTACATACATTGATTTTATGGTTGGTTTTTTTTAGCCTTGCATTGTCTTAGTCCTAGCAACCATTTCTTTCTCCCAGCACCCAAGGTGAAATGAGACAGAGCAGCCAGAAACCTGCTCAGAGCACCTTTTTTGAGAAGCCCGGCAGAAGGGAGGGCTTTGCCTCCCCCTCCAGCTTGGTGACCGACTGCATTAACCTTCAGGGCACGCTGCCAGCCCCACCTGCTTACTCAGGCTTTTGCCAACACGGGAAGCTCTCACTGCACGGATTTGTCCTTCGAAGATGCATCCTCTTTTGCTTACTTATTACTCCTTCCTAGCATTGGCATTGGAACTCCTGAATCCAGAGGACAGAGAGGCAACCCTGATGGGGAAACATCAGGCCCTTGTATGAATATTTGACCTTTTTCCCTACAACAGATTCTGACAACCTCAAACATGAAAAATGTTTATACGCCTGCATGGCTTGCTCTCCCCTAAGAAATTCCACATTAAGTTTTGAAAAAAAAATGTGTATTTCCCTTCTTTTGTCTGTTGTTCAGAAAGCCTGAAGACAGCTTACCAAAACAACACACAAGAGTGAACACTTTGCAGGGAAACCCAGGCAGGCAGGCTCATGAGGGGCTGCCAGCATTGGAAAAAACTTGCACCAGGAGAAATCTGTCTGGACCCAAATCCTCGCTCATTACTTTGTCGTCCAGAAAAAAAACAAGCAGACTTATCTTCCCCTATAGGATAATAAAGTTTTCCACTGTCTCTAAGCTGTCTTGTAAGCTCAGGCAGTATTGACAGCTCCTTCTAAACCTCAAAAGCTATTAGAATTTTACTAATGATGTAGTTGCTGCCACTGTTGCATTAAAAAGACAATGCCAAAAATTACATGTAGCAATGCCTACAAGTAGCTACATTACATGCAGCTAATTAACAAAATTAGTAAATGCCATCTTGTAGCTTATCCACGGTCTTTCAGTTTTTCTTGTCTTCTCCTGAATCTATGTTGTAACCCAATTGCTCATTTCTGTTCTGATTTTTCCACCACAACCCAATCCCACGCAAAGAAAAGACACAAAAGGGATGAGGGATGCATAAGCGTATTTCCACTGTTAGGCTGCTTAATTTCACACTTAGAGAACCCCACTGAAAGACAACTATTGGTGCATGAGGTACAAGGAGTACAGTTTCAGCTTGTGAAGCCTGATAGAGTCAGAGCAAACCAGATCAGGCCACATTTAGGTGGGATGAAGAACTGAGACAGAGGGGCTCTCGCCTCTTAAGTGCTATCACATGCGCCAGTGTAATGAAATATTACCACTATGATGAGAAAAAAACAGCTCCTCTCATTTTGGTGTGTGGGTACAAGGAAAACACACTGACCAAGTTCTTCAAAAGCTATGACAACTCTGGTTCTAACTATTTTCTTTCCTCAATCCCGTGTACTTGTAAGTAACCTGCCTATGCTTACGCTGCAAATCAATGCACACGCTCTGGTGTTGCCCTGCACCTGCTCTCATTACCCCGTGTTTGAAACAAATCCTGAATTGAGACCGGAGACTCGATTTCACTTCCCAGCAGGCACAGTAATTATCAATAATTGATGTCAGTTGGTTTCATTTGGGGCAGTGCCTCAGGCGTGCAATGGAGAGTTACGGTATGCACCAAGAAAAGGAGGATTTGTATATAAAATGATTTGATAATCTGAAAAAATCCCTCAGTAAACAAAGGAAATTTACAGATAATCGTATTAAAGATTAGAGTTGTTTTAAAACAATGCAGAATGTATTCGAGAACATCTGGGAAAAAAGATGGCAGTATTAAAAACAAAACCTTTGGGGAAAATACTCCCCCCTCAAACAGGAAACGGTAATTAATTTACTATTAAATCCTAATCCTTGTCAATTCATGTTAAATCAGAGCACTTTTTCTAATAAAAACTGTTATCACTATATTTAAACACAACTTTATAGATAAGTACTTAAATATATTTACATACAGTTTTAATTCTGATTAAATGATTGCTTGATTATTCCACTTTTTAATTGCTCCCAATTTACTTCAAATTTGAGAAGCAGGATCATTTTATGTCAGAAAACTGAGTAAGTTTTTTATTAAATAAGGACAGGACAACCTGTGGACTAAGAAAAATATGTCATGATAGCAAAAGCAATTTGATGTCTTTCTTTTTATATTTACTCATCAGGTGGAAAATTAAGAAAATAATTTCTTTTATCTTAAAAAGGTTACTATTTTTCCATCACCCATTACTGTGTTCCAAAGTTTTGGTGTGGCAATTTATGTGAAGATCCCCACAATGAAACCTATAAACTGTTCATGACATTTTGTATAGTCAGTGTTGATAATTAAGAGTGCAGCTCTTCTATTTAAACAACACATTATTGAAGCTCCTCACTGCTACAACTGCTGATGGCATCAGAAGAGTATTTACTTCACAACTAAAAAGTAAAAACTACAGAACTGAACAATAATTAAATTGGTAAAATCATACTGGATCAGATTTCTATAACGTCTTTCACTAGTGTATTTCTACTCCATTCTTCCACAAAAATACTTAATGTCAGAGCTAAATCTGGAAGGATTTCTAAGATCTGAAAACACAAAAGAAAGAAAGGAGAAAGTACAGGGTTTGTTTTTTTCCCTTTTTATGCTGTTTTATTTCTTTACATACAGAAATTAATTTTATATATACACATGTGTTTGTAAAGTTCAATGACAAGCAGAATGTTAACCAGATCTGTAAAAGCAGCTATTGAGCCTGGGCAAAGAAAACCCAACAGGGATGCTTTGCTATAACCATATCATCATAACTGTGCTGAATTCAGTGACTTTCTTGGGAGCAGAAGCAGGCAAAAGGACACTCATGCCCATGAAGGACCCTATGGAGTCACCACCATGGATTCAATTGTACAGTCAAGCTACAGGGGTGGCTAAACAGGACTCAGCATGTCCTGAATACATCACCTGAAAAATAGTATACACACGATAGCAACTGCTCCCAACACACACACATGTGAATTGTAGTGAGAAGTCCCTTCTCTCCTGCACACCAGCTTAACCTGCTTAGCAGGTTTTCAGGTATAGACAAACTCACCTATATGAACATTTTAGAACAAACCATCTTCTTTATGCTCAAAGTCAGTATCAGCTAAAACATAACTCTTTTCTCATTGACAACATGAGGCAAAAATAAAAATCTCAGCACAATGTTGACATTACTGTGTGAAATAAGTTGCCTTCACTGAACGTGAGGCTTACTTAAAGGCTAGAGATACCTGTTGTGAAATCCACATGTGATTGTTTGTAGAAGGTAACAAGTCGAGCTGTACCCAAAAGCTCCTAGTCAAGTATCTTCACCTTAGTAACAGCACAACACTTAGGAACATTTCCTAGCTTCACAGCTTTTCAAACTTTTCAAAATATGAGTTAGGAAAGCATTACATTTCTACAGCATTTCTCTAGTCAATGGCACACATCCCTTACTGCAGAAGAAAGGACTGTTAACAGTTTTCATTTCACACTCCAGTAACCCAAAATCTTGTGTTATCACTCACTTTAGTGTTAATTTTCCCATAGATTCTCTTTTTCTGCTTACACGGCAAGACAGCTCAGGTCAAATGCTCAGACAAGCTGTGCTGCTGATTCTCCTTTTCACCACCACTGAATCACCTTCACTTTTGCTTCACCGCAAAGTTATTTTCCCTGCAAAAAGCAGGCGAGCCACATTCAATAGATAAGTCAGCAGCTACAGTCAAAATGGATTTCAAAGTGGGGAAAAAACCCTCCACACAACTAAATCCATATGGATTATTTATGCAGGATCATTCCAACACTGTATAAATATACCACGACAGGTATATTTGCTGCTGTACATGCGGTGGAGCCCAGTTCAGCTTGTGTCACTTCCAGCTACAGAGTATAAAAGTATCAGTGCTGAACAGACATGCTGAGCCACCCCCCAGAAAACAGGAATGAAGAGTAGTTACTTTGCCAGATAAAGTGGAAAGTTATCATTTTTCTTGATGATTTCAAAAAGGAACACACTTGGCAGCTGACACTGAATTCTTATGAGGCTTTCTTGTGTACATACAGACCTAACTTACAGTTTTAAGCCATGTGCATGAAATGCATGACTGATCCACAAATACACAAATGTATCTGTATTTTTAGCCTAATGGAATCTGGATGAGTCTAGCTGTACCTTTAATATCTAAAAGGAATTAAAATAGTTAAGAAGCTAACCTAAAATCCAAAGGCATTCAATACTGGTTTACTACTAGGCAAGAAACCTTGTGAATTTTAAAACTTCAATCTTCATTTGAAGCAGAAATGACAGTTAAGCAATGGACTAATTGTAAAAATAGTCCAGGGACTGACTTATCCTCATTTTCAATTAACATAAAGGAAGGAAAGAACTATTTTACTAATTCACTGGGTGAGCCTTCATTAGCTTCTGTCAGTAACAATAAAATGCTGAGAAAACTGCTCTAGTGCAAACAAGACATAAAAACAAGAAAAAGAGGCCAAACAGAAGGAAACCCCCATCAACCTGCTCTAGAAGAAGCTTGACTGAAAAAGTTTTTTGAGAAGTTTAAAGAAAAAGTTACTTCAATTCAGATTTGGGGCAGCCCTCGAGGACAAGCGTGGATTTGGCTGAGAGCTGTGGTACACACGCACTGTGCCAATGGTACTTAGAGCTGTATGATCAGGACAGGGTTTATGGAAAACTCTTCAAGCATGACCAGAATGCTTACACAACACATTGGGATCTATGTGGTCTTGTGATGCATCGATCAACTTTCACTTACCGTTAATTCATTCTGGTTATAAACAAATGTTAAACAACTCCATTTAAGAAAGCAATATAAGAGAAAATTACATGGGGCAGGGCAATAGATCCTCTAAGAAGAGGCAAGAAGACAAAGAAGGGTGGGCTACTGGTAAATAAATGCATGAACTTGGAAGTAAAAATAAGAAATCCTCCTCTGCATGATGTGTCAAGAGTAGCAACTGGTTTGTGTTTTTCCCGTAACTTTTAAGCTCCAACTTTAACCAGAGGCAACCTAGTAAAATCCATACTTAACTATTTAATCTATAGCAGATATTCGGGGCACTATCCATGAGGCACATCCAGAAATTCATGTCTCCAGAGTCCTCCTTGAAATGTGACTTGCTTTTGATGGAGGCTACTTGGCCATAAAATGGACTTCGAACATGCTGTTCTACACAGGTTGTTACTGATGGCAGTGGAAGAACCAGCTGTGTTGAAGTCAGAATGTGGTTAGCTTAAGAGTGTAGGGCAAGAAAACAAAGGAGGCTTGGTAAAAGGAGAACAAAGACTGCTTGGTTAAATAAAGGAAGCTTATTCTGCTGAGCTAGGGGGAAGATGTAACAAAGTTTCTAAAAAGTAACATATAGAAACCCCCGAGCTTGCAAAAGCTAAAACAAAAAGGCTTGTTCTGAAAGAAATAATCTCATGCTCTATTCATTTATTCTTTTGGCTGATTAGAGGGGTGTTGTTTTAATCTGAAGGTAAAAATATTATAAAAACTGTATGCTCTTCTAATAAATGGTCTTGGCCTTATCACTGTCTGGGGACAGTACTTTTTGTGCCGATACACCTCAACTTTTAACCTCCAAACATGTAGAGGCAACTTAGTAAGATCCATACTTGAGTATTTAATCTATAGCAGATATTCAGGGCACTATCCATGAGGCACATCCAGAAATTCATGTCTCCAGAGTCCTCCTTGAAATGTGACTTGCTTTCAGTGGAGGCTACTTGGCCATAAGATGGACTTCAAACAGCATAGGCTGTTAGTGCTGGCAGTGGAAGAACCAGCTGTGTTGAAGTCAGAATGTGGTTAGCTCAAGAGCCTTGTAGGGGTTATGGGCTTTCTTCTTCTAGTTTTGGTTTTGCTGGTCAATTAGAGGAACTATTTGGATGACATGGCCATAGCCACAGAAACTCCCACTAGAGGCTCTATTCCACTGCCACTACGATACAGCTCCTTTCGTCTGGGGACTATGAGGTATGCAGACAAAAGCACATTCATTTCATGACAAAGTAAACTGCACCAACAAAGGTGGGTCACTGATACCAGCCAAGCTTTTTTGTTTGTTTTTTTTTAAATTAAGACCTTGTTCAGGAATGCCAACAAAAACTCGATGGCCAGAAAAATCACAACATGCCTGGATTCTGAAAAGTTGCTTTGTACCGTAAAAAAAGCCTCCTGGGCTCGTCCTTTCAAAGCAAACATAACATTCCTGCGGCAGAACATGACAGCTTGTCCAAGCACAAGACAGCAACCATGGAAAATCGCTTTCCACGAACTGGTTTCAGTACACAAGTCAGCCCCCGTTAGCTTTGGTTGAATTACAGATTTCTTCTGTTGTCCCAAAAACCTCTGCACCAGCTTTCTTTTTCCTATATATGAACTCAGAAACAAGAATTAGCACCAATCTGAAGAACAAAGAAAGCCACAGGAAGGTAAGAGCTTAAAATCCTCCATCACCAGTATTCTTCGGTCTTTTGGGGGTCACAGTTTTTGACAATGACACTGCATTAACAGAAGGCTGTCTGTGGCAGATTCAAGCAAAAATTGCATGCAAAGAATAAAACAAATATCTACACAATGAGTACAACTGCATAAGTCAATAAAAGTGTCAGCATTTAAGAACACTGACTTGAACCCAATAATAAACTGCGCTTATTCACAATTGTTTTCTAAAGAGCCAGTCCCTGGGAATGCACAACGCCGGCATCCTGACATCCTCCACTGGGCTTGTGCAACCTCATCAGAGAAGGTCATGGGAACATGCAGTGGTACTGTGATCTCAGGGGCTGGGGAACACAGCCTGTATCACACTTCAAAATCACTCCCACTGCAAGGAATGTACAAAGTAGAAGTAGGAAGTTCGTAGCTCATTTTTCTCCACTGTGCAGAATAATATCTGACAGCACTACACCACTCCAGGCAACCCAATCCAAAAGTCCTGGTTTGCCTTTCTGCAGCTACTGGGTGCCTACCTTTGCCCAGACACATATGGGTTCTCCTTTAACATGGACCATTTTTCATTGTGCTCTATTGCTAGAAAAAGGATAAATAACTCATAGTTTTTTCTGCTCCATTACCTAGAACTACTTATTACTACCATTTACAACATTTTAAAACTAAGTTCATATATTGGATATACTACTTGAGCAAATTGCATTTTGATCTACAAAGGTTTCTTCTGAAAAATTCTGTACAGCCCAAACTGGTTACGTGTGTCAAATCTCTCCAATGAAATACAAAACCACTTCCTCTTCCAAGTGACAGAAGAGCCAACAAGAAGAGGTGCTATGTTGAACCCTGTTCTTACCAACAAAGAAGTTCTATTAGGAAATGTGAAGCCAGAGGGGAGCCTTGGCTGCAGCACTTGGAATGGTAGAGTTTTGAGAACCTTAGGGCAGTGACAGGGAGCATAGCAGGCTCAGTATCCAGGGCTTTAGGAGAGCAAGCTGGCCTCTTCAGGGATCTGCTTGCTTGAGCATCATGGGATAATGCCCTGGAGGGAAAAGGAGTCCAAAATGCTGGTTAATACTCAAAGATCACCTCCTTCAAAATGAGGCTTTGAGCAACCTGACCTAATGGCAGGTGTCCTTTCCCAGGGGGTTTGAAACTAGATGATTTGTAAGGTCCCTTTCTACCCAAACCATTCTATGATGACTCAATGATTCCTCTCTGTGGAACGACAGAAAAACAGCCAGGCAAAATACAACATCCATCTCTCCATCCCAAAGTAAACCAGCTCTTCCTGGGTAAAACTTACCGTCCGTATAACATTGATCTGACTCATTTATAATCTAACAATTACTTTCCTACCCAATTTGGTCCGGTTTATTGTGATGACAGTGAGAAAATTCTAGACATTCTTAACAAAATGCCACAAGTCCAGAGCAGTATCAACTTGCTTACTTGAAGGAAAAATGAGACTGCAAATATTGAGCTATGTTACCCCAAGTTTCCATGTCTAAAACAAAAGCAGTTCCCACTATTCAGATAGAAAAATTACAAAAATACAAAACAATTTGAAATCTTGCATGTTCACATGTTATCTGACTTTATACCTAACAGCTGTGTACTTCAGCTTTTGTGTTCACCACCTAACACACAGCTCAGCAGGAGAGACTCCGCAAGAGATTCCCCTCCTGTTCCAGTCCCCAAATTACTTGCAAAACTGACATCAGTTGAAATAAGGATCTATGAGAACAAAAAGAATCGACATCTCTGGTATCACCAAAGTACTTCAGAAATAAAAGAGATGCCTGTAGTACTGCAGAGCCCATTGCAAGGATGAAGTCAGCTCGGGTACGGCACTGATCCCCCCTGTAACACAACAGCAGGGCTGGGGGCACCTCCACACGTGTCGAGGTGCAGACCAGTCCCCAGTCAGCCACCTACATTATCTCATGCAGAATACAGAGCAGTCAGTATGAAAACACATGACAGGTTTAGCCCATGAATTTTGCGAACATAAATCCTGACCCTGAAAACATTTACATGCAGGCTTAACATTAAGCCTAAGAACAGACCTTCTAATTCCAAAAGAAATACTTGGATGTTTAAAATTAAGCATATGCAAGCACAGACATCTACAGAATTAGGACCAAAAAAACACAGAAAGCACACTCCACAATATTAATTTTTATTGCTCCACAGAAACCTTGACCTATCAACTGTATAACTTAATATTTAAAACCATTTTTATCTTCAAAAGGCACTACAATTTCTAAAGGACAAACTCCACTGAGCTAATAAAGCAATTAAGTAGCGTGCAATTCAATGGTGTCACATAAAAATGCTTCTGCAAAACAAATCAACAAAGAATTTTCAAATATCAGAGAAAAGCCACTGCCATATCAAATAGGCAACCAGCTTCCTCTGGTGCCTTTTACACCAGGGAGCGTTTTAACACCAAGTGAATGTTGTTTTCTTATTAGTTATAGCTCTTAATGTCTAGTAGCTCTTTTAACAAGCAACATTTTGCTGAGGCAAGGCAATAATTTATATTAATTCAATGTCTAGTACACATCATGTCTTTACACATTTCACTTTGATATTGTTGGTATAGCTTCTTCCCAGTTGCTTTCAAATATACTAACATTTCTTAGAAGTACAGAAAAATTAGATGAAAGAAGAAGGGGATATTTTGGCATATTTTCAAGTATACAGTTTTAACTAGTAGCTAACAAACTTCTGCTGTTTTTTTAGTAATACAGGCCCATAAATACATACCAAGATTGAGCCCGTTCAGTATGGCTTAAGGCTCATAAGAAAAGAAACTTCCACTGAGGTGATCGGTGCTTCCATGAGAGCACATAGCAAACAAATGCCAAACGTTGCAATGTCAAAGCCATTTTTGGCAGGACAGGTTTCAGTAAGCTTATTTTTTAACCTGTCTCAGGAGAACAGCAGTTTTCTACCCAATCAGCAACTTATATTCCTCTTGCAAAGTTTTGCCCCTAAACTGTCACTTTTTTTTTTGTTGTTTTGGTAACAGAAAATTTGGGTGCAATGTTAGCAAAAGATACCATGTTTGCAAATCTCAGACCTGAGTCCAAGGCCCTGGGCTCTCTCTCACTGAAGTCACTAAGTAAAGATAAGGGTGAGTACAGTTAGAAATTCAGTACTGAAAACTCTCATTGCAAAATCACGAGCTTTTAAAAATATCCATAGATTTCAGAATTGCAACAGTCCAAGCACTTTAAAACATAATATTACAACCTTTTTTTTTTAAAATTAAAAAGAAAATCTACTTGGGCACAATAGTGCTCTTTGCAGGCTGCTGACTCTGGAGTTAATAATTTTATATTGTACTGTGTTCAGGCAAGAGGAGTCCTTACTCAGTGACCTGACAATTAGAAATAAAATGAGTAATTATAAATTACTCCTATTAAGTCTTATGGTTCTAGTAAGTACACTGATATAGCTTGTTTCCATTTTGAGGAAATTTGTTTTAATAAAGTTGGGCAGCATATGGTACTAACATGTTTACTTTCCAAGTGGTGCGGACACTAACCAAAACCATCTGATGTTTCTTCCTAAGCCTCCTTGATCTGCGGCTGGATTGCAGTTTAGAAAAATGCATTGCGAAGCCAGAAGAACTGGGTAGAGGAATAAAAAAATAAAATCAGTAATTCAAAGTGTTTATTTGATGGGAGTCCAGCTCAGACCAGTTTCTCTTTTGAACAGAAGTTCGAAAGTGTTTATGATCAGAAATTTATTTTCAGAGACTATCAAATGTAGTCCAAAGCCAATCCCTAACAGACATTTTTTTGTTTTGCACACAGACAAAAAACCAACCCCCTAATATCATGTAATTAAAAGAGGAATTAAAGGAAGCTCAGAAGTACTTAATAGTGGATTTCTAGAGAAGTAAACAATCAGCACTATGCATTAGGAACACGGTAAGAAAAGTTACTAGGGACTACCAGATTCATCACTACTTGAGCTCCAGGAACGATTTTCTCAGTTAGTTGACCAAGTACTATGATTCCGTCAAGAGCAAAGATAATTTTAAAGTATGCCCTGTTAAAAAACAAAAAGTTTTCTCACCACATTTTCAGTGCTAGGAGCTAACAAATGAGGGTGGAAAGCAGGGAGTGTGGGTCAGAGCACCGAGGGCTCGCGTGAACGGTTGGATATAGCTGCCAACCACACGGACTCCAGCGGCATTTCGCAGCCAGCCCGAGTTCCTCTGGCGCAGCTGTAAAACACACAACCTGAAACCCGCTCCTGCAGCAGGGGTTCGTCCGCAGCTGTTCCTCTGCCTCCCCCGCACGCAGTAATCTGACTCCTTTCCAGGAAGGAGCTTCTTTAATGAAGCTACACGAGAGCAGCATAGGTGTATCGGGGGACCCAGAGCCCGGCGCTTTCAGAAGGGGTCCCCAGCACCCGAGCCCACAGCTCAGCCTCGCAGAGAGAGACGCGCTGCAGGGGCAGCGCCGCCGAGCTCAGCCCCGCCGCCGAGCCGGGGGCTCCAGGGCGGGGACCCTGCTCCCAAGCTCCCACCTCGGTCCCGCACGGCGCCTCCGGGCCCCAGCCCCTCTCCCGTACTTGTTGCCCCCGCAGAACGGCTCAGCCCGGCCCCGCCACCCCCGCGGGGACCCCCGGCGCCGCTCCCCCTGAGGAAGGCTGAGCGGGGCTGAGCCGCCCGGCGCCGCGGCGGGGCAGGGAAGTTACTCACCGCGCCGGCTCGGCGCCGCGCTCTCCTCCTCAGCCGCACCGGCTGCGCCCGCCCCGCCT
>VZRL01006513.1:22412-88611 GCA_013397895.1 Origma solitaria | reverse complement strand
AGAGAGTCTCTCCTGTGGCTGTGCGGCCAGGGTCCGCCCCGGTGGGAGCGCGGCCTGGAGCTGCTTCCGCCGTGTCTTCCGCACAGAACTTGGGCTACGTGCCGATACCGCTTGGAAGCAAGACTGGAAAGTCTTGGGTGATTCACCCCTCATCGGTTGCAATGCGGTCAGTTGTATACTTGGTAAAATAAATTGTAAAAATCCCAAAACGCCTTGTGTTGTTAGGAATTTCAGTTTTCCATGCTGGAGATGTGCCCATTGACCAATTGTTAAAATTGCTGTGTTCTTGTATGGAAAAATACAAAATGCTTGGCAGTTATTTTGTCTAAAATTGTTTTCTACGTGGCATTTCGTTGCGGGCAGTGGATTCGTCTTGCTTCACGTTTTGAGTTGCAGTGCTCCCAAGGAAACACTGAAGAATAAAACACAGATTTCTATATTTGGATACTCAAAGTAGGCCTCTCTTACTTTATTTTGGGAATAGACTTTTGGTGTTTATATCACAATTTTTTTGCAAAATAGTCCTATTTGTGTGTTTGGATTTTTTTTTTTTTTTTGTTTTGTTTGTAAGCTTGTTTTTAGGTTGTTCGCTTTCCTTACGGCTGTTTAAAACAACTGTTACAGTGAAGTGATGACCAGAAGCTTTCT
This sequence comes from Origma solitaria, assembly GCA_013397895.1. Taxonomy (NCBI): domain Eukaryota; kingdom Metazoa; phylum Chordata; class Aves; order Passeriformes; family Acanthizidae; genus Origma; species Origma solitaria. The sequence goes on along the minus strand of VZRL01006513.1, from coordinate 87,963 downwards.
GAGCTGTTCTCCTGATGGTTCTCTCCTTTAACTTTCAAGAAACCGTACCTGAGAATGCTTGTAGAAAGTAACTGTTTTCTGTTTATGTCTGGCATGTATTTGAAATGGGCCAAAAGCAGTAGCACTGAGACAGTGGAAAGGCTAGAGAGCATAATGCTTTCTAAGAGGCTTTTAATTCTTGCTAAGCTACTTCTGCTCTCAGATCATCAGTTTAATAATTAAAGCTTCTTTCTGTGTGTGCATGAATATTATTTTTACTAGTGCAGTTCTAAACTTAAACCTTTTTTGTTCATGGCAAGTTTAAACTCTGTCACTGTTCTTCCATGCTGACTTCCTGGTTGCTATTGCCATGCTGGGGACTTGGGGTTCTCTGGGCAGTTCAGGGCATAGCTGCTCACTCACCAGCTGTAGCTGACTGCTCCACAGCCTTCCCCTGAAGGATGATTTTCTTCCCAGGACCTACATTCAAAATTTTCCCTTCCCCTTAGGTTCAGTCCATGTTGGGATTTGCTATTCCTATTCTGTGGCAGCATGGTAGATAATGAGGATGAAGCTCAATGTCACTTACTGAGTGGTATGCAGTAGGGTTTAGCTGTCTGGTGTCGCCAATCCATGTCACTGTTCACCTCAGAGTGTTTAGTCGGCTCCAAACACATTATAGCTACGATGTAGTGCACTTGACAATTAACTCTTTCTATCCTGGATCCACTTATCATTAGTTACTTTTTCATAGCTTAAGTTTGCGTAACAGCTCACTTTGGTAATAGCAACCTGAATTCAGCTTGTGCTGTGTGCATTTAGGTGTCGTACTTGGGTATTACTCACTCTAAATATGCTTCCCTGTACAATCTTCAATACAGACCCCTAACAGTCTAATACAGCCCTTTCTTTGTCCTTTGAGTTATAGACATTATTCCTTAGACATGTATTCTATAACCTGTTGGTCATAGTCTCCTGTAAAGAGTGTAGCAATCATAGGTTAGGTTTATAGTTTTTAAGGGGTTTATAATATGACTTTAGCATACAATTAAAGGTGTTTCTGTTCTGTAGCCACAGTGTTAACTATTTTAGGTGTATTTTTAGTGTTTAAAAATCTGTTTATATGGAATATTTTGAGTAGTCTGTCTCTGAATTCAGGCTTGTCTTGCAATGTACAGGCCTTAAATAAAAACTGAACGATTTTGTACATGTGGTTTTTATTTAATTTACCATGAGGGAAAAAGAACTGTAACTGTGTTTGTGCGTGTTTTTTTAGGCCATAAATGAATTTTGTGTCCCAGTGTTCCAAAAAGTGATCTGTTATGTCAGTCGCCCTAGTTTTTTGTTATTATCTAAGGAAAAATCTCTTCATCTTGCTTCTTTTATTTCATCCTTACTGCCACATTTCCTGATATTATTTTTCAATTTTACTGTGTCTGACTCTCACTTGATCTTGTTTTTGATGTTTTCCTCACTTTAATATGAAGTGAAGTTTTCCTAGAAAGCTGAGTACAAACGTGTAAGTTCCTGTGTGACTGTTGCACACTGTGGATTTTAAAACTAAAGGCTGTAAATACCACAGGTGTGTAATATAGTAATACTTGCTACATTCTACTGAATTACGTCCTCTGCTCCATCTCACCCAATAACCTTTGATGGAAGTATGAACTGAGATTTTTTTCTGTGAATTTGCTGGTACATCAGTGAAGTCTTGAGGTTCCATGTGAACATATAATTAATAGTATTGTGAAGTTATGACACAAGGAGGTGGGAAAAGTTGCAAATCAGCTAGCAGGAGCTGTTCAGTTTGTTTCCTTTGCACCTGTATGTGCTTTTCCTAGTTTATTTCAACTGAATATCCACTGGGATATTATGGAGGTCACCATCTTCATTCCTATCTAAAAAAAATAAATAAATTCTTCCCCCTCTCCGTCCTAAATTATTGCCATGGTGGTTCTGTTTGTTTGAAGCAGAGAAGATGCATTGTTTCTCTTGAAATACAGAGGAAGTGGCTTTGTAATAACTGTGTGTCCGAATCCTTCCATAATCCATTCTGTCTTTGAATAGCTACAAATATTTCACAACCTTGGCTATCATGCTTTATTAGAAGTGCCCGCCAAGCTTGTTTAGAGCATCATTTACTTGGGATTAAGTGCTTCCTAAGGAGATGCTGCTCTGACTCACAAAGAATGCTGAAATTCTGTAACAAGAGGTCTGTAGTTGAGTTGCGAATCAATAATCTAATATTTTTGCTGCACAGCCATTCCAACTGCACTTTCTAACAAGCAAGCTTTGTGCCTTGGAGAAAAATGATGGTTCTTAGTATTGATTTTAACAGTTAAAATCAAGTGTCAGGATTCAGTATTCCATACCCCTGTCCAAAAAAAAAAAAAAAAGTGGTCTGCAAGCTAAGATCAGTGTTGAAATGGAGTGGTATGTTCACTACTCGGGCTGGTGAGAATATCAGCACAGGAATGTACTGCAAATAGCACTCACGGGACTGACAAGCAGAATACTTATTTAAGTACAAAACCTGATCAGCAAAGAATGAGAGCATTCACATCCCCAATGTCAAATGTCTTTGCCTTTGAACAAATGTTAGGAAGCTTGTGGCATATTTGTGCCTCTTTTCATTCTTGTTCTTATAGTTGTGACCTAGGTTTTATTCTTGACTTTCTTTTTCATCGGTTTTCTGAGTAAGGGTGAGCAGATAGGACCAGCTCACGAGAGTTAATTTTAAATAACACTGTCACTTATTTGACTGAAAGTCTTAATTATACAGCTGTAATTGGAATACCAACATTCACTTCTATTTCTAGTCCCATGCATGGTTAAAAATAAGTTGTATAGTTAGCGTAAAACTGCTTAGAGAAAATTGATTTTAAAAATTGCCAATTGTTTTTCCTAAGCTTGCAGGTTGCTGTCAGGACCTAGAGTGCTTCAGGAGGTAGGCTTAAGTGTGATTTTTGCCAATTGCAAGAGAGGAGAAGCTTGGTCTTTGAGCTTGAATAGTAGTGGAATAGATTGCAAACAGTTATTAATGCTCTCGTGAAGATGTGTTTGTTAAAGATGTTCTTTCTCTGGCTGGGAGATGTTGACTATGAGCAATGCCCTCCTACTCCAGGTCTGTGCACTTCTGTAGCTGACTGTGTGCTGTGAAACAATTCCAGTAGATATATTTTCATTCGAGTTCTCATTATGATCTTTAATGAGATGATGGCGTGGGTGGAGATGGCAGTTTGTTAGGTTATGTGCCAAAAGCTCCCAGCGAGGACTACAGGGAGACCATGATGGATGGGGGGAGCCCAAATAGCACCCAGTCCTGGTTTCTCTCAGGCCCATGCCAAGAATTACCAGCCCATCAGAGCTCTATCTCCATGAGCCCAGAGAAGCAGCGGTGGGTAGGAACTCACAATAAGGTCAGAGGGAAATGGATGTCTTCTTTGGACCCCACTCCAAGGCTGATCCCAAGAGACTGCCTGTGCCTCCAGGCATGATACCCATCAAGACTAGTCAGTGCTGGAGCATCTTTGGGACTTAAGGGCGTTGCTGCATAGGATTGTTGGAGGGGTTATGGGATGCAGAAGAAAATAATTTTGTGATCGCATATGGCATGTTGGGAAGAAAGGGTCAAAATTGGAAGATTTGACAAGGAGGGAATAGTTTTGCTCAAGTGATGTTGCAGCTGGGAATGCTAAGAATATCAGTGTGGGAAAACTTCACATATATAATCTACTGCTGGTTATACTCTGTCTGGCTTGACACAGTTGTAGAGATAACATAAATGTTATCAGAGAGTTAAGAGGCGTTTTCACAGAGAGGCTTGAGCCTCTTGCTGGGAGAGAGAGCTCAAAAGCCCAGAGATGTTACGAAGTACAGCAAGGTAATGAACTGCGCGTGTGTGAGGCCCTTTGATAAATTGGGGCAGGCAGTGGGCTCCCCTGGCCACTAGGATGAACTGAGCCTAACAGAGCCTGTGTCCCTGCGTGTCCCTGCTGCCTGGCCTTCTTAGCGAGGTAAGGAAAGAAATCCACACTTTGCATTTCAGCTGTGGCATGGTGGTCACCCTGGTTGCCTGTATGTGTTGATTCACTCATGGCTTGTTATGGAATGTGTAGGGGAGGAACCAAACACAGGGAAAGTGGGAAGTTCAAGTGCTTTGGGGAGAGGCAAGACTGGGAAAATACAGGAACAAGGGGGTAAAACTGTCTGGTCATGTGTGTATAGGCTGCTGGTTGATGCTCTTGTCTTGCCATGTCCTGCAATCATCACAGTCTGTCCTGTCTTCCTGTTAAATTCCTTTCTAACTCTCTTGGGTGTGGAACTCCGAGAGGGTTTACATCTCAGTGCTAGCAACTACAGTCAAACTGCGTTGGAGGGACCACATGTCCATGGTGCCAGCAGCTGGAACAAGTGAAGTTCTGGATGCCAGTAGCCAGGCTCAGAACCCTGGGCTGGAGGCCTAGGTGCTGGCAACTGGCAACATTTCATGGAGTGAGTAAAACCAAATGTTAGCCACTGAAGTGGGATTGGGGACCTATTTATCTGTGTTGTAGTACTGGGGCAAATATGGGTGTATGAGGTACCATGTGGCTGCTGGTGCAGATCAAGCTGGAATAGCTGGTAAGTGGGTGAATAAGGAGAGAGCTGGAGCATGAGCTTGTATTTCCAACAGCCAGGAGGAGCTAGCTGTTGGGACCACCAGGGAGACCTGGCCAGCTGCTGGAGAGACTCTAGGGTCAGGGGTGAGACGTGTATGTGTGCCTGTATATCTCTACAGGGAAGACTGCAGTGGGGATAGATATTGGGGGACCAGAGTGTCCCAGTCAGCCCTGCATGGTGGTCTGTACTGGCAGTGCAGTTGGGCTGAAGACTTGGGGGCTCCCACACCCAGCTGGAGAGAAGAGCAGGATGAAGCTGTTGGTGTGAGCACGCTGTGTGTCTGTCTGTGATTGATGTGGCCAGCAGTGTGTGTGGTATGTGCATCTGCAGATTTTCAGCCTAGCTACTGGTTGGACGTGGACGTGGAGCTGTGACTGCCTGGCCTCTTAGCTGTCAGATGCAGCACGATACATCCTCCTCTGACAGTCATCTGTAATCACAGACATTAGGTGGTCTTTGTAATAACGTGGTGTTTTCATTGCCTGTTACCATCAGACATATCTCTTCATTAACAATTATTCATTTTTTCAGTCTATCCATTTGACCTTTTGGAAAAAAATGATGAAGCTCTTTCCCCGACTGAGGAATAGAAAATACTTCTCATGTTGCCTGACTAGGAGCCTTTAGCATCCTATTCTTTTGACACATGCATTTGTGATACTGGTTATTAGGATATAGGCAGTGGGAGCTTTGCCTTCGAATATAGAGAGAGGGAAACGTCTAATCCCTCAGAAATGTAAATAAGTCTTGTACCATACTCTTGAAGATAAAAATATCACTGTTTGTACCTTCATGTTACTGTCATTCTGCAGCTTGATTGCCTAAAAATAATTGCCACAGCAAGTTTTAAGTGGTGCTTGCTTGTAAAAGATGTCAGAAAAATGACAGGGTTCTTAAATGTGCTCCTGTCCCTAATTTTCCCTCCTGTCAGTCCCCCAGTATTTGGATGGTTCTCATGTGAAAGTTGCATGCTGCATTCCCTTTGCTCATGCTGCTGCCCTTAGAATTGAAGCTGGCAGCCACAGAACTGTTTGTATTGTAACCAAGCTGTAAAAATGAAGAGAGCGAGGAATGTGGAGTCCCGCGAGGCCTCTAAAAGCAAATTTTAAAAACTTGTTTGCGTAGCTTTTGGCTTTCTTATGTAGAGGATATAAGTTCAGCGAGTGGAAACACATTATTTCAAAGAGGAGCTGAGCATTGGGTTTCATTTGTCTGTGCAAGCTGAAAGGGCTTTGTAAAGGTGCAGTGAATTAGGGTGACGTTGAAAGAGCAGTATTAGGAAACAAAGTTTGATAATGAAGGTGTGAACCTAGAAGGCTGCGAAGATGGATGCCAAGTCAGTTTGAGCTTTGATATAACAAAAAAAAGTCTCAAATACTTAAAGGCGTGTAACTCCTTCCTAAGTTAATAGAATTGGTGTCACCATATTAATTTATTATTGTATTTTCCCTAAAACTGAGTCACAGATGTTTAAAGTACCTATGTGTGTCTTTTATTAGTGATTTGTAGCTCTGATTCTTTGGTTTATTATTTCAATTATAAATTGTGACAGATTTTATAGTACAATAATAATGACAGGCTTTTCATCTTTTGGTCAGGTTTCTCAAAAAGAGAATCACTATGTTTGCTAACTGCTAATTAAAAGTCAGACACTTTCTTCCCCTCTTTCCTCACCTTTGTTTGACATTGCTGTTTGAAGGCTCAGGGCAAGCTTTTATAAAAGCCATGTGTTCCTGCCGTCGTCATTATAACCTAGCTCATGATGCTCAGATAGCAAATTCTGGGTCTGGAGGAAAAAAAAAAAGTTATTGTACTTCCATGATGACCTGTTTATGCAACATCTCTCATGTTCCAGTGGTACAGCCTGTGTTTTGCACCCCTTTTTTGGTGTTCTTGCAAGTAGCCATCCCACACATGCCAATTCTCTTCCCTGGGAGAGCAGCAGTAACTGGTGAGGTTGCTGACGCTGTGCTTGGCATTTTGGAGCAGGTATCTCCAATAGATGATAGCTTACTTGGGAGATACTCGGTTTCAAGCATACTTCTGACTGTCCTCACAGTCAGAAGTATGCTTGAAAAGGATTTGACATGCCCCAAGCCCTGTTCTTCGTTCAATATTGCAGGTCTTGTATTTGCAACAACTTTAGTTGGTTTTAATATTTCAGAATGTTTCTCCTAATCTTGGTGCGTAGGAATCTGAATTATCTTAAAGTCAAGATGATTTTGGTAGCATCTTTTATTGCTTAATTCATTACAGTGAATAAAGCTATCTGCTTTATTTGCCTAAGTGCATAAAGTGACAAGTTCTTGTGTTCCACAAGTGGTGACCTTTTCCTTTTTCTCTTATTTAGGAAGGCTGTGGAAGAGTTACTTAAAGAGGCAAAACGTGGGAGAACCAGAGCTGAAACAATGGGAGCTATGGGTTGGTAAGTCGTGCCAAGAGGAAATGAATGCTGATGCCCAAATAAATCTTATATTTAAGTCTCTACCTTTTTATGTGTTTCATGTTTAAATAATTTGTCTTCATCCACATATTAATTTGGGGGGAAAAAATTCCAGTCTAAATAAGAAAGAAGTTCAGGTAAATTCTGTCTGCATGAATTTGCTTGTCTGACTGTGTTGAAGACAAAGCAATTGGAAAATTTGGAATATGTTCTTATAATAGATGGAATTGCAAAGTTTGGGTTGGAACCCCATGAGTCTTTAAAATGCTGGTTGTCTTCATTGTGCATGTAACGTACTGGCTACATGCTACTGGGTTACACTCTGTTTTAAGTGAAAAGAATTCATAAGCTGACAAAGAAACCTAAAACCTTATATTAATAAAATAACAAACTATCCTTTAGTAGACAATTCATGTGTAAATTATAGCCAAAAACTCAGTGAACTCGAAAGTATAATCCAGTTTTGGAAGAGGGTTACTTTTTAATACTAAAAAAACCCTGAAACCCAGGGGCTAATTTGTATAGCAACTGGGAAAAGAATCACAGTATTTAAATCTTAGGTTAAATACAGCATCAATTCTTCAATGCAGTATTCCAGATTTTACAGCTAGATTGTCATGGAATGTAATGCATGTAATTGTAATTAGAAAAGTAATAACATGCTGAGAAGAGTCATCATCATAAAATAATATATATGGCTTTGATAAGAAGCTGTTGGATCCATGGATGTTCACACAAGTAGTGCACCAGTTGACTGCACTAAACTCACTTGTAGATAAGGTTTGGCTTCCTCCATCAACAGTAGTAAGAGATAAGCCTGCATTGTTCATGAAGTTCTCAGCTCAGTTCTTGTCTGTTTGTTTTAGTAGCTCCAAAGAGATTAAAATAGAGTCTTGCTGAAAAGAAAAAAAGTTATTCCTTTATGTTTTCAAACAGGTTCAGAGTTTTCTGTGTGTTTTACTCAGTGTTTTTTCTAGAGATGCAATTCATACTCTTTCTGTTAAAACAGGTTAATTGGTTTTATCTCCCAGAGTGGCTATAGCTGTACTGATCCACCATGGTTTGACCCTATCAGCCTAGCCATGTGGCCAGGTAACCCAGTGCATATAATTAGCACCATGAAGTGTTGTATGCATCCTGTTACTGTGAATTTGCAAGCTGATTCCAGATCTAGAAACTAAAAGTTTCTGCAGGGAGATAATCAGGTGTCCCAGTACAGTTTTGCTGCCACTTGTGCAGTCTGGAATACCTGCGAGGAGAGTGTATGGGCATCTGCTCCTGAGTGTGGCTCCTTCTTATTCCTTGTTTGTAAAAGGGTAGTGGTCCTGTTCAGCTGGCTGTGATGATCTGCTTGGGATGCAGTTTGCTAAAGCTGGGTGCCCAAGACCTGCCAGGGGATGGGATAGCCAAGGGTGACCTGTTCTTCAGAGCAGTTGCAGATTGATGGTGTCTGGCTAGGCCAGGGTTCTGTTAAAAGTTGTAGAAGGAAAGAATTGTCAAGAAAGCTTCAGGCAGAGGAAGACTGTTGACATAGGAATTGGCATGGTGATATTCTGAACAGACACTGTTGAAGTCCTTTCGACCACAGAGGTACATGAGAACAGCTATATTGGGTCAAACAGAGGATCCATCTCTGCAGTGCCCTGTCTCCATCAGGGGCCCATACCCAGTGCCTAGGAAGTGCTTTGCTGCATATCTTTGTTTCTGAGTATGTTCTGTAGTACCTTCTGCAAGGTGCTTCTTCTGCAGCTGAGGATATCATTCCCTCAGAGGTGATTCCTTTGTATATAATGCATCTCCAGGGATTTTTACCTCACTGAATTTATCCTTAAAGAGACTGATAGTAATCCCATTTGTGACAAATGTGTTGCTGTAGGGTTTGGCATAGGCTAGTGTATGGCTGGCATAAGGAAGGTATAAAGCCCCTCTATAGGCAAACTCCCAATAAGTATTTGCTGTTCAGTTCTGCAGGCCAAACAGACAGAACAGCAGCTGCAAGCTGCTACTGCTCTCAGCTCTAATATTTTTTTATGCCATGTTATGCTGTTCTGGTGCTTCTGAACTGGCCCAACAGCTAGGTATTGCATATAGATGTGGGAGATGTAATGGGTAATGTAGAAGGTAAGATATTTGGAAAAAAACTTAACTATGCTCAGTTGAGTATCACACTCCAGCAAAAAAAATGCTATCAAGTGTAACTGATCCTGGAACAAAATAAATCCTGAAAGGCTTTAGAGAATACCTCCAGGACTGACATGTAACCTATGACAAGGTGTAAACTACTGAGAAGAAGGTATTTGCTGCTCAGAGCTCTGTGAATAGCAAATGAAATTAACAGAAAAGTTAGTCCATGAAAATTTATATTTGTAGACCAGATCCAGGAAATCATAACTGATAGAAGCAAAGACAAGGTCATCACCAACTTCTCTAAAAGCACAGTGTTAACAGGTAAAACACAAAACCTTCCTTCCTTGCCAAACTCAAAATGCTTACAGGTGTGTTCATGAGGACTTCTGGGATTCCTCAGCCCTTTGTCAGAGGAGTCCTGGAGAAGAGATGCACAAACCCTGGAGACATCTAGTGTAAGGCCATCAGTCCTGCATTGGCACTGGGAAGTTGAAGCAGCTCTGCCTATGAAGAAAAGATTTGTTCTGCCATCTGTCTTTGGGTAAGGAGAAGCAGAGGCTACTACTCCTCATACTTCACTGATTCCAGTTCATGTTGCTCTCCAGAAGTTGTTGAATACTGGGAAATACATTTCTGGAGTCAGTGGCATTTGACAGAAGTTGATCAAAGGGAGGTAGGTGTATGGAGAAGTGGCATTCCTGGGTGGGGTGACTATATTGTGTATACCATTACAAAGGAGTAGTATCTCCTGGTGAATGTTAATGGCAGCAAAACCTGAGACAGCAAGCCTCTGAACACTGTTTTGGGACTGCTTTCAGGTTCAAGCCATTGCTCTGTTACTGTCCAGAGTGATTAGTTCTCCACAGCTCAGGTACACTGTTCAAAAAAGTTCCCCAAGCACCCCTGCCTAACTTTTTGCTGTCTCATTATTTGAGATGGATAGTCAGCTGTTGCTGGAGCCTAAAATACAAGTATCCAAGCTAGCTTAGCTGACAGATACAGAAAAAACGTACAATGCAGTCAACCTGTAGCCCAGTCTCTCATGCAAAGACTGGGCCCTGAAATGTAGGACAGTGCTGTTAGTATTTGTTCCGGTTTGGGAATGTTTTGGTGGTGTTACATTGTCTTACATGTTTAATATGGGTGACATGGGCAGGTACTGCAACCTGTGTGGGTTAGAGGCTAGTGGAAGAAAGACTTGTCCCTCTTTGGGACAAGTAACCAGCAGGGAGGTTTGCAGTGATACTGGGCAAGAGCTTGTGTGGGAAGGGAAATTGTCTGAGACTCTCTGGACGTGTCGTAGCTGTCAGTACTGCCAGTGGGCTGTATGATCTTTTCATTGGTTAAGAGTCTCAGCTCACTGGCCTCCATACTCTCAGGACTGCTCAGATAGTCAGTATGTAGGTGCATGGTAAATGAATCCAAGAAATGCTGGATATTTTTATTTTCATTCAGCAATGCAGTATTTCTAGTTCCTGTGGTGTTCCTTTTGTATGTACTCTGTGACCATAATGATTCTTGCTGGGGGGGGTCTCCTACATCCTTACGATAACACGATGTAGATCCTGCTGCTGATGTATCTGGTTCACGCATTGGTACAGCTAATCACAAATGAGGAAATGTGTGAGAGAAGGGTAAAGAGGAACCCTCTTCTGAATGTGTCTTAATCCTGGAAATGTTGATCAGAAGAGGGCAGAATCTGTGGCTGAATCCCAGTGATGATACCATGATGCTGGGACTTCTGAGATGAGAAAAGACATCAGACCAGCTGTCTGGAAGCTAACATTTGAAGGATCAGTTGGATCCAGGGTGAGAAGTTGTGGACAAATAGTGTAAGAACATTCAAAATGGTTAGCTAAATTTCTTTTTTCATCAGAGGTTATTGGACATAGATGGAATAGGATATTTGGAGGTTTCCATTGTGTCTAGTTAAAACAAAGCCAAAAGTTCAGCTTCCCTTAAGTGTTTCTCTTGGTTCTATGTACATAATTCATAAGCTTCTTTATAGTAGTGAAGTTACATCTCATTTTAAGCAGTTGTTCTTCTTTAACTAAGAAACACAGTCAAAATGCCACAAAAGTTACCATGTGTAAAAAGTTCTAGAGGCCTTTTTTCCCCAATGTATAGGTCTGATCTTCGAAGATGCTGATAACGTGAGCTGAAGCTAAATCAAATGTAGCTTCTCATCGTACTTGCAAAGCTTATGTAAAGTAAGAACTGAAAAACAGGATATTTTTGGATGATTTGTTCAGCTTTGCATTGTAAGAGCAGATGAAATGACAAAAAAACTTTTTTTTGAAGCATTAAATTATTTTTAACTCTACTTTTTGTAAAGCAATTCTAAAATTGCTTTTATTTCTATAGATAGCTTTCTGTTCAATACCAAATCTGTTAGAAGTACAGAAGAATACAAAATGATGATGATGAGGGTACCGGAACTGTGAAGTGCTGTGGTTCATCTTATCTTTGAAATGGGTGTTGTGTGACTGTGCAGAAGCACTGCAATGTGATTCCCCTCATCTTTCATTTGAATATGAGGAGGAGGACAAATAGGGTACAGATAGATATTGCAAAGTTAATATGTTAAAATTTTGTAATCAGGGCACATCCCAAGTCAAGTTGTCATTGGAACAGATTGCCCAGAGAAGTTGTGGATGCCCCATCTCTGGAAGTGTTTAAGGCCAGTCTGGATGGAGCTCGAAGCAATTTGGTCTGGTGAAAGGTGTCACTGTCTGCAGGACTGGAACTCAATGATCTTTAAGGTCCCTTCCAAACCAGATGATTCTATGATCCTGCAAAGTCCTGCCTGCTGTACCTGGCTGCCAAGACCATATTTTAAGGCTTTCACTGTCCTCTGAGGCTTTCTCTTTTGTGAGGTTCCCCATGTCAGGGTAACAGCATAGATTAGTTGGTTTGGCAAAACAGCCTCTAGCTACCTCTTTTTTTCCTTTCCCCTTCAGTCACTCTTCTATTGAAATATTATCTTTTCCATGGCAGTTTGGAAATGGTAGAAGTGTACTTGTCAGTTCATCCATAGTGAACTTTTTTACTTGGAAAGATGGGCTTTACTCTGTGTGATGAGGTTGACTGTGCCAATCCTGTTTTGTATGTCCAGTTACTCAAAAGAGACACAACTGTGGCACATGGCACTGTGCTTTTGTTTCTTAAATGGTGTCAGCATATTTTTACTGTTAAGAATTTTTGTAGTACCTTTCTGTGCTGAACTGCGCTGCTGCACTGGATGGCAGGCACTGGTTGGAAATTCTGTGTCCCTGCACAGAAGTTGACTTAAAGGGTCAAAAGTAGGGTTAAGATTTGACCTGTTCTCACAATGACAATGTTCGTTTTTTTTCTCAAAAGGAAATATCATTGTCAAAAATACAGCAAACCAAAGGCTGGTCTTTGGGGATGTCAATTTTCTCACCATTAGAGATGCTCTCAAATATATCAGTGCATTAATACAGTTCACTTTTAATCTTCACAGTTCCATATGTACCGTGTCTGTATGTAAACATACGCTTTTGTGCGTGCATGTAATGTAGCACGTGCCATATATCTCATTTGCTTTAAAATTTAAAGGCAGAATTTGCTTTGCTGAAGTCTGAGGTCAATAAAACAAAGAACTAATGCGTTTCTTCAGTGCCATGACTTACTGCTGCTCCATGAAAGCCTGGTGGCTCACTTTAATTACTGTATGATGGTAAACTAATGGCATCTCCTAGCTGACTCTCAAGTCCTGCATTTCTCATCAGTTTTCATTCTTAGTATGGCTCAGGCAGCACTCACAGTGTCAAAAAGAAATAAATGCTTCAGCCAGATGAATTTATTTTGAGCAGATTGACTGTCTCATTCTAGCATTATATATATTAGTGCTTAAATCAGTGCATTAGATCTTAAGAAAAAGCAAGAGGAAGAACAAATGTGAAATAGTTTTTCCCTGGATTCAGCCTAGAGGGAGCTGCCCTCCTTGGTAGGAAATGTTGAGGTACAATAGCTTAATGCTAACATAAGAAATACAGAGGACTTAAACGTTGGCTGGTTTGTGTCTTGAGTGGAACCTATGCCATGACATGTTCAGCACCATATTCATCGGTGGTGTAGCTTGAAGTAGAAACCCTATTCTACTGACATTTATTAGCCTTGTGTTTTTACTCAGTAATACAATTAATGGATAAATAGTTTCCCTAATTTACAAAAGAGTTATACTAGATTAAAGATCTTACTTATTTAAAAACAGAATTTGAGAAAAATAATATGGATTTATATGAAGAAAGTTTTGAAAATGCTAAATTCTATGCTATGGAAGTGTTTCAGTGGAAATAAAACAGCATGGCTGTAGATTTCTAAAATTGCTCTTCTAAGTTCTTCAAGGATTCAGGACAAGAACAATTATCAGGAATGCTTAATAGGCAGTCCTGAAGCAAAACAACATGGTACTTCCATGTCCAGATAAGTCATGAAGTATGCTAAATAATTGTATGTGATCTTTGTTGTAGTTTGCTTGTTGTTCTGATAGCTCTGATTGTTTAGAGGTGTCAAAGGTTTTTGAGTAGTTAGGATATAGTTTCTACAGTTACACAAAATACTCAAGTGGAATAGATGATCATTGTGGTGTTAGGATTCCATGACTCTGTGCATGATTCACGACATGGCTGTGATCTCTAACGGTGATGATTTTTAAAAAGTAATCCCATAACTTGTCTCAAAGATTGTTGTGAAGACACACACCACAATGACTCCAACTATAAATAAAGTCTTCAGAGTGATTTCTGCTTTCTGTAAGATCATATTCAAATTTTTTTCTTATTCCATTCTTTAAAAGATGATAAATTTGGAATAAGTAGAGTACAGCTGATACTAACAAGATAAATGAAATTTACAGTACTTGTTTACTAAATCTAGCTAATAAGTTATGTGCAAAAGTGTTAAGATGCAAGAGGAGAAAGTAAAAGGAAAATATTTGGATAAATATCTTTACTGTTTAAGAAAAAGAAATAAAACTCTTTGGTGGTTGCTAAGTATAAATTTAAATTGGTATGTCTTCTATATGTTTATGCTACAGCTATCTGGGTTCTTCATGCACGCGTATCTTACTTTCTGAATATCACAGTTCACTAGATAATGCTGACTTTAGAAGATCATGATCTCTGTAAACCATTGACTTAAAATATGTTACTAAATGTTTGATTTCTGAATACCTAAGTTAGGCACCATCAACCTTAAAATACATTGTCATCCTTTTCTTCCCCCTACACACACTACCTTGTGAAAATCATGTGGATTTTCACTGTGGTGAAGTAAAATAATATTCTTCCCATAAAGAGTAAAAAAAAAGAGAATGGAGATAATCTGGAACTTATTTTTCTGTACTGAGAATTTACACTAGGTGGCATGCAAGGAAAGCCAAAATCACAAACCTGTCTTAAAGTCACTGAAGTTAAAATCTTAGACTTGTTTTGGGATGTTTTTACCTTCTCTTTTGATCACTTTTAAATGTCTTTACAGGTTGAAATGTCCTCTTGCTGGTACAAATAAAAGGTTTCTTATTAATACCATCAAGAACACATTGCCATCTCAAAAAGAACAAGACCAAGAACGTGAGCAAAAGGAAGACAATAAGGAGTCTGAGCCAAACAAAAGCAGGAAAGAAGAAAAACCAAAGAAACGCAGAATTCACCCATATACACCGAGCTTTCAGTCCAGAAGGAGAGTCAGCTACTCTCCTCCAAGGCACCGAAGCAGGAACCAGCACACAAAGGATAAACATGAAAAACGATCAAGCAAACGATGAGGAGAGTGACAAGTATGTGTTGTTACAAGTGAGGAATGTCATTAAATATAGGAAAGCAGGGGTGTCTCAGTTTTTCAGGAAGAGTTGGTGTTCAAACTTGAGTTTTGAACCAAGTTGCCTGTGTGAGAAGTAACTTGAGGTAGCTTTAGAAATTTTTCTTTGGGACCTTCAAGAGATAAGTACAGCGTAAAACTTCCAGTTGTTTTAGAACAGACATTCCCTTTGCTCCGTTCCTCTCTCCCCTTCTGACTAAGCTTAGGGTCTTGGTGATGGAGCGTGATAAGTGTGTCACTGTCTAATACAAATCATTTAATCATGTCACTCTTGGAAATAAATTGAAATGAAGCAGAATTCTATTTATTGTGTGAAGTTTGCAGAGCTTCTTTGCTGCTAACCAATAAAGAAGTTTTGCTTATTTGGGTTAAAATGTAGAAGAGCAGAAAGCTGGTCAGTGCCTGGCCAAGCATATGCATTTTGTTTAGAATATAAGAGATTGCTTTCTTTAATATAAAAAGAACAAATTTAAAATAGGCAATGCTGGTTTTGCGTTCCAGGAGGAACTGCTGGGAAATACTGATTTTGCTTCTTAATGTATATCCACAAACCTATCATAGATAACAATAAACATTACCCCTAAAAAGCTGCAACTGCAATAATTGTCTCTGTTTAGACTTCTGTCTGTAAGGAAGTAGTTTGAACAGTCTGATGTCACGGTGCTTTCAAATCAAACCCTGAAGACAAAATTTTCATGTTCTGTCTACTGCTAGGAAGTTTCCAAGTAAATATGTAATACTAGAAATGCAGAGGTGATGCTTAAGCAGTCAAATGCTCACTTTCCAAGCCTGTGTGACAATTCTGTAGTGTTACAGTTCTAAACTTGTGACTGTGAGCGCAAATAATATACATTGGCATTTTCTGTGTCTCACTTCTGCTTGTGTTTCAATAACGAACTTCTGTGTGAAATATTTTGTATTTTACTGTTCTCAGAAATAATTGTTTTCAACATAGGTTTGGTTTTGAGTGTGTTGACAATAAAATCGAAAATGTTCATTGAAAAGTGCCCTGTGGAATTAATGCTTTTAATGGGTTTCCTAACTGAGGTGTACCTCTCTCCTCCGAGGGCCGGGAGGAGCAGGGCTTTGTGGCCCTTCCGTGTTGAGTCAGAGCAAGAGTGCCACCTATAGGCGTGTGAGCACCTCGCCTCTCTGCACTCCCCTGCCTCAGAGAGCTCGTGTCAGCTGCTGGATGGGAGCACCGAAGTGGAGCTCTGCTCTGGCTGGATTTTGGTGCATGAGCTGGGAATTGCTCTTCTTAGTATTGGGAATGTAGTCATACTGGCATTGAGCCCGCTGGACACTGCCAGGATGAACATGTCCAATGAAGTGGGATACTTTGATATTTCCCCAGAGGAGTAATGCACAAGTCCTCTATTTCCCTGCAAGATCCACAGCACTAAAAAAGAAGCCTCAGCCTTTCAGAAAATTTTCAGCTATTTAAGTAGGATCAGTGAAAAAGTAGCATCTTTGGAGAATATAAGGACTGTTTTTGGTTTAAATAGATGGTGTTTGTAGTCCTTATTTTGCTGATTGCTGGTTGTGCACTCCTTAATAATCCTTTTTGGAAGTACAGCAGCTATAATACTGGCTGGGTTCTGCTGCAGTGGCACTGCTGGATGGATGTAACTTTGAAGCAGAGATTTCATCTCACCATTGGTCAGGATTTGGACTGGAGATGCTCCACAGAACAAATTTTTGTGACCTCTTGCTGGTCTGGCTTGTGCTGGTATATGCTGTCCTGAGAGCTTTCAACTCTCAGGCCTACAAACGTCACTTTAGGATAAGGGCTGTTGTTGATGCTCTATTAATTTATGCCAGGCTTTCAGATAGGGAAACTGATTAGAGCATGCTCTCAAAATTAGTCTAGATTGCTGATAATGCTTGCATACTGGAAATGCTCAACTAAAGGATGGCATGACCTGCACAGATAACTGGAGAAAGCTTGTTTTCATTGGTGGTGGTGATGGTAGGTTCAGATTTAATTCCACATTTTTCTGACTTACAGAATATACATTAATTATTAATTCTGCATTGGTTAATTCCATCTTTTAATGCTGTCTTTCATAAGTGTACTTAATAAAACCAAAATCCTCTGCTTGTCATTAACTGTTCTTTAGTCAGCTCTTTGTAGAATCACAGAATGGGTAAACTTGGAAGGGAAGCACAGTGATTACTTTTTTAATAGGGACTTGGGCGCACAAAGCCAGGTTTATATTTTGTCTGCAGTTGCTCATATTGTGCAGCACCAGCATCATGTTTATAAAGCATCTTAAAGATAGGATTTAACCCTGAAAATTAAGACTTGGATATTACTTTTTCAAACGTGTTACTAACTGCTGTGCACTTGTTACTTGTAAAAGTGTCTAAATAAATAAAAGTCCTTAAATAAATATGTAAATAAATAGTATATTCTTGTTCTTGGCTTCGCTAGGTACTCCTGTGGTAGGAAATGCACCATACCTTAGTGTAGCTGCAGTGGTACTTCACAGGTGTTTCTTGTTAATCTGTGAGCTACCAATGTTGGCTGTGTTTAGTTTCAGTGCAGATTATGTGGATAAAGTTTATTCAGGTGAGACTATTCTCTTGCCATAGCCAGAACAATTTGCTCATTAGACTTTATTATTAAGTTGGATAGAAATCCTCCAAATGTTCATTTTTATCAATCTGCTACTGAATGTAGATCACAAAACAATGTGAAAGAGGAGAAAACATTTTATGTAGCCTTCATGAAATGCTTTTGTTAGTTTTGACTGTCGGAGAGATTGTAACATGCAGTTCTTACATTCATTGTACAGCCCCTTCTCTTTTGTAAATCCAATTTGAATTATTTACAATGAATCATGAACATCCAAGAAAAGCCCAACAGACTTCATGTATAACACAACTTAAAGGCAAAACCAGGCCCTCTTTTTTAGACTGGATCAGTATAAACCAGAAGTTTCTTGAGGTGCAGTTGAAAGAGTGTTCCTTAGTGATCGTGAAATTTCCACAGAAAACTAGTTAACAAAGGAGATGTAAATGTTTGTAGATCAATGGAATAATGTAGCAGGAGGGGGTTGCTTTTCCTGCACAGAACTGGTTTGGGGTTTTTTTTTGTTGTGGCTGCAAGTTGATCACCAAGAAGCATGTTTCCTCTCCTGTCTCGTTGAAGCTCTCACTAATAATTATGTGCTTTCAGTTAATTAAGCTGGAACACCACAAAAGCAGACTTGCTTGGATAAGTAGCAATAAAGCATATCTGGATTGTGTTTGGAGAAGGATTTTAGTTATTTTACCAGTGGAGTCACTGATCCACCAAATCTTTATTCATGTGAGTGATCTTTGCACTTGTAAATAATCCTGTTGTAGCTCATCATCCATGAATGAAACTCCTGTCTCCATTTATATACACTTTGTTTTAGTGACTGTCAATAGGAAATAATCAAGAGTAAATGTGAAAGAGCACATATCTCCAATTAAAAGAAAGTCTTAAAAATTTTACCTGCAGGGAGTGCTACAGCAGCAATATGACACTCATCCCAACATCAATTGTGTAAATACAACCAAAGTTTTATTTTGGGAAACATGAGTGGGCATTCTGTTCTGCTTGAGACTCTGTGTTCTGAATTCTCCAGCTTTTCCTGGAAAGGAATTGCCTGTGTCTTTTAAAGTACCATGAGGGATGAAAGTTTGCCTAATGCTAGTCTTCTAAAATTTCTCTGAGAAAAAAATGCCAGCAAGCAGCTAATCCATTAGGACCAGCAGCAACTGACAGTTGCTGGTAAAGTTAAGTTCAATAATAAGAATATTAAGAAAGGAGCATAACACATGAAGGAAAACCAAGGCCCCACATGAGCTGTTACCTTGTCTTAATTCTGTCTGTTATATCCAAATACAGTTTACCTACCGTATCAGCAGACAGTGCTCCTCTAGGCAGTGCTGGGTGGTCAGTACCTCTCTGAACCTTCCATGCAGAGAAGGCACTTGCTAAGTCCCTGGAGAACAGAATATGTTTTGTCTGGAAAAGTTTGTGTTACCCCCTTCTTTCTCTCCTAGTGTCCATTTACGAAGTTGGGGGATGCCCCAAGGAGAGGCAGGTGAAGTTTCCCATGCTCTGGCCCTCCACCTCCCTCCCTGAGGACTCCAGCAAGATGCTGTGTGTGGCCTGGCTACTGGAAAGACCTCCTTCATGTCAAGAACTTGAGTCAGCCTGGTTAAATAAATATCTGTGAGAAAGCAGAGGCTCCTGGGGAAGTGGCTGGGACTGTGTCAATGAGTAAACCTTCATCTGGTGTGAATCAGGGAAGTTCTGCTGCCCTGAGCTCCTGCACGCGTCCTGCAGGTACTCCTTGCATCGTCTGCCTGGCAAAAGGACTGAGGATCAACCCCACTGTGGGGGAATCCCTGAGGGTAGCTCTGGGTCTGCCTCATCACCAGCTCTCTTTTTGACTTGGATCCCTGCGAGAAACTTCTTGCAACAGGAAAAGGACCAGGAAGGCACAGCACTACCTTTCTGTAGCAGGACCTACTGCATCCTGCTCAGTAAGCTCCCTGCTAAGAAATGAGTTAAACTAGCAATAAAAGTCCACTGGAATGAATTTTATCTGAACTTCATTTTTCTTTGCCTGTTGAAAATAATTTCCCAGGCCTCTCTGCCCTTGGGAAGGAACACAGAGCCCCCACCACACTCCCATTACTTGAGATTCACCTCCAGCCGTTGCTGCTAACATTTTTTCCTTTTTTTCCCCTCCTTTCTAGGTTGAGTTCTTTAATAATTTCGTGTCTCTTTCAGTCTAGGCTCCAGCCTGGGAAAAACAAACCTGCTAGCCTGGCGAAAGCCAAACACACGGCCCAATTACCAGCTTCCCCACTGTTCCTTTGGGCTGGCTGGTATTCTCCCTGCCTTTGTTTCGCTGCCTGCTCCCTGCCTCTGAGCAGCTTCCTTTGACTCTGCTCCATGCAGCCAGGCAGAACAAGATCCAGCAGGTAAACTGAGGAAGGGCTATTGTCCGGCTGCCCCTCGCCTGTGGATCGCTGCGGTTTATCTGCCAGCAGAGCTTCCCGCAGGCACCCACCTCTGCGAAGAGCTGCTTTGCTTGGGAATGAGGGCGAACACCTTATTCTTCGCAGCTGAAGTAGTCGTGTGCGGGGAGGGAAGCGCTGGTGTGTCTCAGTAGCAGCGCACCAGGTGTTGCTCATGGGGTGCTGGACACGGGGTCGCGTCACTCCAGCTCTGACTGTGCCGTGCTTGTCTGTCCTCCAGCCGCTGCCGTGGCTGGCACTCGTCCTGACAGCCTTGGGAAGAGCCCGGGAGGATGGATGGCATTGTCTTCACAGCCGCGCACTCCCACAGCTCTCCTGGAGGAGGGAATGTGTGGGAGCAGCACGGCGAGGACCTGGCCTGGCTGTCCTCCGCCAGGTGGAAGATGGTGCCCATTGTGACCTGTCAGTACCGTTTAGGAGGGGGACAATGGCAGGCCCTCAGGGTAGGTGCTCACCGCGGCAGGGCCTCAGCTTGTGCCTCTGCCAGCCCTCCCTGCTGCAGCTGCAGGAGTGCCCACCTGGAGGGGATAGGAGAGCAG
This sequence comes from Origma solitaria, assembly GCA_013397895.1. Taxonomy (NCBI): domain Eukaryota; kingdom Metazoa; phylum Chordata; class Aves; order Passeriformes; family Acanthizidae; genus Origma; species Origma solitaria. The sequence goes on along the minus strand of VZRL01006513.1, from coordinate 67,344 downwards.
ACTGTTCCCCAAATGAGCTGAGCCAACCGGGATCCCCAGAAGAGCTCTTGGGGTGACGAGGAGTGCCAGTCCTATGCCCAGTGTCAGGCAGCAGCAGCTTGTCCCCCTGCCCCAGGTACCCTGTGTTGCTGTGACCTGAGCTGCCCTGAAGCCCAGGCTGTCCAGGTGAAGAGTGCACGTGCTGAGGACCAGCTCTCCTGACACGTCAGTGCCATCCTTCAGCCCCAGGAATGGTGCCTTGCTCTGCCCGGCTGCAGTGCCTGGAACAGGGCAGCCCCAGGCAAGCTGCCCACGCTGAGCCAGAGCTGTGCCAGGGTCACACACTGCGGTGAGGTGGCTTTGTCCTACTGACTCAACCAAGCAGTGTAAGGGTGTGAGGTGTCAGCCCCATAGCTGGCTGCTGGTACCTGTCCCAAAGAGCAGGGATGCTTCGGGAGCTGCAGTGGATGCCCTGAGGCAGAGTACCCCAAATGCACAGCAGCTATGGGCTGCTCTATGAGTTAACAACCAAAAATCGACTTTGAAGGGTGAGAGCTGACTGGAAACAAAATATCTTCCCCACCTTTCATTAGCACGACTAATAGAATAGACTTGCCGTGCTGAAAGGATTTACAGTTCATGAAGGATTTGTGTGTGGGGAGGGAGTCGGCAAGGGGAGCGCTGGGCAGAAGTTTAGAATTGTTAGAATGTATCTCTATCTCAGTGCTCAGTTTGTAAAACAAATTCTTCAGACAGGTGCTTGAATTCACAGGCTCTTCAGAGGGAATTTATCAGCCTTCAGGAATATACTGGTTAAGAAAAAAAACCCCTATCACCATCAGCTGCAAGGAGGGAAAAGCTAATCATCTAAACTTTAAGGCGGGAGAGGTGCAGCTGTCAAAGCAATAAGGTAAATGAGTCTGAGGCTGAAATGGTTTTTGCAGCAGAACTCTGCTCCCTGTTAAATAGGGGAGATTGAACTATAGCACCATTCCACTATTCCCTGGTAATGCACCATTTTGGGGCTGACTGGGTGGTCTTAAGTCCATTGCCACAGTGGTTATATCGCTGATACCAATCAAGGCCCCGCAGCTGAGACCCTGAGTGACCTGCTTCAGCAGCTTTTTTCAAACCCCAATTCACTCATTTGTGTGGGATGCTTTTCTGCTACTTTATTTATGGGATTACATAAATGAGCCATTAAAAATGTAAATCTTCAGAACAGTTGAATAATACAGATTTAAACAATAAGCTCAGGGCGGTACAGTACAGAAACTTCCCTGAACCAGCAGTACTGCACCATCGTGGCTATGGCAACAATAGCGGGTTAAGGGAAAGAGAGAGCAAGGAGGAAAATAAAACGTCCCGGCATTGTTACAGTCACTGGCACCGCAGAAAGATTAGGGATTTTTTTTTTTTTTTCAGAGTATTAGAACAATAATGAAGATGTGTCATTATGCACCACAAAGGAGACCATGCCATCCCTCACATAGTGCAGGTGTCAAAACAATCGGGCTGGCCACAGAATTGAGTTTAAGTGAAGTTTGTCCTACCTCACCACAAAACATTTAACCCTTCCAGGGCCAGAGCCAACAACAGCCATGCCACGTCTAACACAGGCTCTTTTCCTCTCTCCTGTGCCATTAGGCATCTGGTCTGAGCATCTTTCTTCATCAGCAGTGGCAACGGAGCTGTACACTATGTACCTTACTGGGAAGGAGTTAGCTGAGGGTTTTATTTGGCTTTCTTTGTGCATCTATCAGGTTAAAGTACCTGGTGAGGCAATAATGCAGAGAAGAATTGTACTGAGGTTTGGTAAAGTCCCACAACAACCTTCTGTCTGCAAAGGATAAAAATGTAGTAGTTTCTAAGCTGTGCTAAGTTCAAAATATCTGAGATACAATAGCAGTCTACTGATTTTCCCTGTTTAGAGGTGTATTTTAGCCATAATAACCTTAATGTGACAGCTGTAGTGAAGAAGCGGTGCACACCTTGAAAACAAGCTCTGAGACACATCAGTGCTCTCCCTAGAACCAGATTACACCATGTGTTGTGTTAATTCAGTAAGCTTTTCCTATTATTTGGTTCTGGAATTGATTAGGTATTTTATATAAGTGAATTTGAGAAAGTAAATTTGGGAATTTACTTAAACATTTCACTCCCAGAATTTTAGTGTTGCTAACCTAAAGACAAATGTATACTGCTACCATCCTAATTCCTATGCTGTAAGAAGGGCAAAGTTGCTGCCCAGTGAATCACAACTCACTTGTGAAAAGGACCATGATCCCACCAAACCAGAGCTGTGTTTATAGGTCTGACCATGATGGAAACAGCTGCATGCAGATAGAATATTTTTAATTGCTTGGGCTTGTAAAACTTATAAATGAAGTGCCTTGTGGGAAAAAAAGCGGTTAAATTCTTCTGCAAATAATGTAAGTAGGCAAGGTATGAAATGGCTTCCAAGTGAAGCTTTCTACAACAATGTTTTTTCATGCATTGCTGTATTTAACTGACCTTTAAGATACCTTATTTCAGAACTATGGGATTTGGACTGCATTCCTTTTTTACATCTGTGCAAACCATAAACAGAAGAGTTACTGTGAATTTATGCTGGTGCAAGTTAGAAGTGAAGCTATTTCATAGTCTCCTTTATCCTTAAAGTTCAACATCCTTTGTTGATTTTCTCTACCTTTCCTTTCTGGAGACTGTTTACAGAGGTTTATCAATATCATAAAGAGTTTTTAGCAGTATTGTAACATTCAGCATTCAACCTAACATCACAGAGGAGCTGAAGTTGGAAGGCATCTCTGGAAGTCACCTGGTCCAAACCACCTGCTCAAGCAGGGCCACCTAAAGCTCATTTCACAGGACCATGTCCAGAAGGCTTCTGACATGGCAGATATTCCAAGGAATTATGAGTATCTCCAAACATCCCATTGTGATGATTTGTTACGGGTTCAACTGCTATTGGTAACAGTGTGACTGATTTCACTCTGTGTGGGTAATGGACACCATAAAAGCATGCCAACTCCCTAATATTTTTTACCTGCTCTAACGGGAGAGGAGGGGATACCTGAATATTATTCTTAACCTTTTCAATCTGAAAGCAGATAGTCCATGAAAAATAGAGGCTTAAGAAGATAAGCCACGCCATCATCCTAAAGTACATTATTTTCTATTTTCTTCATTCTGCATCAGCTCAATTAATTTATTTCTGAGAGGAGACGAAAGGTTGATCCTGCAATAAATGTGGCCAAAGAGATTTTTCCCAGTGGCTGGTGATCCTAATTCCCATTCTGGTCCTTAGGGGTGTGGCTTGGAACTGCCTGTGCGGTGGCACAGGGCACTGCCATTCCTGGGGCTTGGCTGGGTAAGTAATGGCAGAGACTGTCAGCTAATGGGCACCACCAGGCAGTTCCGTGGTCAAACACCTCAAATAGGTCATAGCTGCACTCCAGGTGGTTCCATGTGGCAGTATGGGACATGCCCACCAGTCTCACAGCTATGAATTCACTCTGGAATGGAAAAGCAAAACAAACCAAATTCCGAATCACTAAACATCATGGCACGTGCAGAAAAGAATCCCTCTTTGAACCACCACCTTTGGTTGATGATGCTTTTGAGTATTGTATCATTGCTTCAGTGTCTGTGTGAAAGCAAGTAATTTTATTTCATTTCTAAAGTAGGTGGAAAGATAACTACAGTCTTCATTGGCTTTTCTTCTCTTTTTCTCACCAGCAAGCCAGGATTTGGATCCTGAAGATAGTAGGATGCAGGGTTGAAGAAGGTCTAGTGTGCAAAAATGCTGGGTTCATGAGGTGGAGTGTACAATGAGTGAAATGTTTCCTATACTTCATCTGTCTAAGTCAGACTGTAGCCCCTCTGGTGTTATCAAAGTGGTTTTCCTCTTTGTTTCCTCAATCACCAGCACTGAAGGAAGCTTTCAGGTCCTATCTAGCTTGGAACCTCTGTTATGATTCAGGAATGAGAAGTTTGAACCTCACTATGGGGGAGGGAGGGAGAGGGAGAGAGGGAAAAGGGGAGGGAGGGAAGGGAGAAGAGTAAGAGTAAGGGAAGGGAGGAGAGTAGGAGGGAGGGAGCTTTCTTAGTGATCTGATATTGTGTAAGGCAGCTTCTGTCCTTCAGGCAGGATCTGATGCCGAGCTTGCTGTGCTAGTGTCACCATGAGCACTCTCCCTTCTCCCTTCCCATCTTGCTTTTTCTGCAGGCAGCTGCAGGGCACTGCCAAAGGTCACTTGCACCAAACTTCATGCTGCTGTCCTGAGTCAGAGAAGCTCATAAATACGAGCTTCAGTGGGGGAGAAGGGTCAGGAGGACTGTCTCCTCTAGGAAATATCTCAAGGAAAAGAAAAGCTGAATTCCACCTCTGGCTTTTCAGAAGGAAGTCTTCCTTTATAGCTTTCCCAGTGTGCCAGATTTAGGTACTTTGGCTGGTATTTAAATGGAGCTGGAACTCCTCTGCGAATGCAGAGTCCTATGTTGGAGAGATGTGTCAAGATAATTTTGTGAGTCTCTCAAACCCCTGCTGCAGGAGCAGGAAAGTCAGGAGAGGAGCTGGTGGGAACATGAAACTTGTGTCCGTATCCTAAGTTCCTTGATGACTTCAGGGCAGCCCTGATTCACCTTGGCCTTGCTCCTGCATTACCTCAGGCAGGAGGGCCACTGCTGCCTGACTGAAATGGGAATGTCCTGTGCTTACCTGACACCAGCATGAAGGCTCACCAGGGCCAAAGACCACGAGACCTGCAGCTGCAGAGCTCCCCTGCTTTCTCTGGGTGGAAAACTTGCTGTCAGGATCAATGAATTTTTAACTTGCTTCAGATTACAACTGCAAACCGATACAACAAGCTCTTTCGGGGGAATGGAGGAATGAGGGGCCAAGGGTGTCTCAGCCTCATCAGAATTGCTCTGGTGGGTCGGTCCTTTCCCTACAGCCCTGAGGTCAGCAGAAAGTGTGACCATGAAGTAGCAGAAAGCTGAACTCCCTTTGAGATCAATACATTGAAGGAGCCTCTCCAAAAGCTGCAATTTTCCTCTCCATGTCTGCAGCAGTGCATCTGTCTGCAGTCCTCTGCTGGGACCCGTTGCAGAAGGTGGCTGGGAGACGAGGTCTGTGGAGCTGTTGCCTCTCAGTTAGGGCACAGTCAGGTGAGAGCTGGGATGCTTTGGAGTAGCAGCAGCTGTGGGTAAAGGACAGCCTGGGTGGGTGCATGCAAAGCATGGTGTGCTGGGAGCAGTGGTGTCTGTCACAGGCTGGAAACACGGGAGGGTCTTGGAGCAACAAGTCCATCTGCTGACACTGAAAAGAGACAGAAACCTTCTCTGCATGAAGCCTGTGGCTCCTGTAGAGGTCTGAAGAAAAGCTCCTAGAGCTGAAGGTTTCTTTCTCCATCTCTAATATTGGTTTAATAAAAAGCATCCACTATACTGACATAAAATGCTTTCTTCACTTCTTTCTCCTTTCTTTTTTAACCTGTTTCCCCCCAATGAAGGTGGTAATTTGACACCCCAAATAAGGCTAGATTTTGCCCTCTCATAAACCACGAATGTAATTGCAGGAACAAAGTTGACCACATGGTTAAAGAAAGAAAGAATCAGACAACCAAAAATAACCAGTGTGAATTCAAAGTGAAAATGAATGGAGTCTGTCTCATTCATAAATGTCATATGAGACTTCAGTTAAAAAGGCAAGCCTGTCATCCCAAGGCCAGCAGCTGTTGTTATGTTGAACAAAATGGATACAAATGGGTATTATTTTAAAGTGAAATGCTTAATCCCAGGCCTAACAAGCCCACTGTCCTCTCTGTAACCCTGTGTCATACAAGCCATGATCTCCAGTAGAGGGCTTGATTGCACAGGAAATAAAATTCCCTGGCTGTGCCCTACCAAACCGACAAACACCCTGGCAATGTTTGAGTTACTATGGCAATCACAAAATAGGAAGGCCTTTTCTTCTTTTCCCCATCTCTGCATGCAGCCGCAGGCTGCTCCTGAATAGCTCACATCTGCAAAAAGTTTTAACACGGTACTCAGATAAAGAAAAGGATCCCAAAAATGGGCATTGACCCGTCTCAAAAAATGTTGCAAATTTTATATACAAGAATTGGGGAGCTGTGCCACTTTGCGCAGGTTATGTCATAATGTGAACAAAAAGGGATAAAAGCTGATGAAGGCTTTTGCTGTCAAATATGGAGAGAGGGGAAAAAGCAGAAGTAAATGACAGCTTTAATGCAGATGTAAGAAGAAAAGTCAAAGATGGGTGACAGAAAGTTGCTGGTCAATGAATAAGGGAAAAATTTCTAACACAAAAACCAGACAAAAGAGTAAAATACAATAAAAATCTCACTATAGAGAATACTGAGAAAAGTCCCAAAAGCACAGTGAGCAAAATCTTGGAGCTATCAAACCATGTGAAACGGACATGTGGTTCTTTAGAGTGGCCCATTTCAAGCATTAATAGCTCCCATTATAAAGGGGGAACCTGATCTCTGGCCTGGAAAGCTTTCAAGAAGCAGACTTTTTACAACAAAATTGAAAAGCAAAACAAAACTGAACCTTTCTGCCTTGCACAAATTAACTAGGATTTTGGTCTTTCTAGACAAATTTAGTCCTGCATAATGAACTGTTACACATTTTACCAGTTTTCCTTGGACAAATACTTTCTGGTAATGAAGAATAATTATGTATTTAAATGGAGATTTGCTTTCTGGCAGATCTGGCAGATCCTGTGCTTTCTGACAGTACTCTTTCCACCATTAAAATATACTTACTTTTGATGATAGAAACTTACCTTTACCAACAAGCTGATTTCAAACACTTAATTTAGATGCCTGCATAGAGTACATGGACGTGTGTTAAGTGCCTGGTGGTCTCACCAATCTGTTTAATCCCAGTGAGGGGAAAGATATGAATCCAGAATTTAATGTACGTGTCTGCTGCTCTGAGCTAGCTTTGCCGCAGATGTCTGGATCTGTGAGGTAGAAGCTGGAAAGGGCCACCACCACCTTCACGTATGGTAGCTCCATCTCTCAAGAAGGTTCACTAAGAGTAAATTTATTCTTAATTTGTTCTTAATCTTAGGTTTGATTGACAAGTTATAGCTTCTGAAAGTATCATTGCACTTTAAAAGCTCTTACTGACAAGTCACATTAATCACTGGCTTCTGAGAAAGGCTTAATGTGAAGAAATGAATGAAAATGGCATAAACTGTTCACAAAAAAAGTCCAAAGGGCCAAAAGAAGCCCCAAATCCAGTAAAAGTGGGACTGCATTATACATTCATTGACTCTTGTTCTTTTGGGGGTGTTTTGGTATGAAAAGAAAGAGACAATGGAAGACAATAGCGGTACCTTATCAAAGTTCATTCAAGCAGCTATTTCAAATACTTTTAACGGCTTGTCACTGGGTCTTGCAAGTCTCCGAGAGTCTGAACACTCTGTCACATTTGTGTACTAACCACTTAAAGTGCTGCTAAAGCCTTTTGACCTGGACTGACTCTCCTTTATCTAGGTCAAAATGCAAGGCAAAGCCTTTGTGCTCCATGGCCTTCATTAAATTCATTGATTTGACCTGTATTTTAAAGACCAAAAGTCAAATGGAATGGGAAGTTAAAGTTCCCATACAAAATCTTCCACTGAGCACTTCACTGCCTCCTTGAACTATGTAACATACAGAAAAGGCCATCTCACGGCCATTTGAAGTGTGGGCTATAGCTGGAGTGGCAGTTTTGTCCAGTTTTTTCAAGAGCTTTGAAGGAATTCATCAGAGCTTTCCCTCTCTTAAATGAAGACAAAAAAGTTGAAGCCTGCAGACAGTCCCACTGGCCATTTTTTCTCGCCCCAAGTCATCCGTTCAACAGGGCACAGCAAAGTTCAGGGGTAGATAAATAATACTTAAATCTCTTTAGCTCACAGACAGGCAGAGAAGAGGTTTGTTGCTTTACATTAGGCTCTTGACATGCTCAGGGTCACCTGCACTATCAGGGAAAATGAAGTGATCAGCTTTTATTGTGTCAAGAAATAAACCTTCTTCTGCATTTGGAGGCCAAATTTCAGAACTAGTGTTGACTCTACCTAAAATCACAGCGTAAAACCTAAGGCCTTTAGAGAATAAGCACAAGTGTAAGTCTTAATTCAGTCTTCAGATCGGACTCAAACATCAAACAGCTGGAAACCTGGGGGATTCATTCAGCCCTAGTAAAGATGGACCCAGAGATGTTTCTACATGTGGCTGACCCAGCTGATGCTGGGGTCTGAGAAAGAGGAGAATGGCTGTAAACTTGCAGGGGCAGTCCAGGGTAGCCAGAGGGGCAAGTCCTGCCCTGTGAGGATGGGGTTGAGAGCAGACACCAAGGGCCCTGTCTTGCCTCTGGGATGCCATTGTGCAAGGCTGGATTGGACTGGTCACCTTGCTTGCCTGGCAGATGTTCATGGCTTGTTTACAATGGGAAGAGTGGAGTGAAATCAAAATAAATTACAAACATGAGAGTAAACTTCAGTCAAATGACAGGCCACACAGATCTTCAAAACAACTTGCCTTGAGAAGATCTGCAGTTTTATAATGTGGATAAAAGTTATCATGCAAGATCCAAGTATTTGGCACAGCCCTCCAGAAACAATTATTTGCCTGACTGGCTTTAGGAGTGAGATTCAGCTGCCTAGAGGTATTAGGTTATGTGGCTGAAGGCTCATCGCTGTGAACACAAAGAAGAAGAGAGGAACAGTGATGACAGGGCAGACCCCCATTATCCAATCGGAGTAAACCAAGATAACCTGATGGAGAAACCTGACTTTTCCATGGCTGTCACAGCCCAGGCAGCAGGCCCAGGTACTGGGGATAACAGCTCCTGAGAGAGTCCCTGCTCTCCTTAAAGGCTGAGCGTGTTAGTGCCTGTGGGGATGGGAGACTGACTATGAGAAGAGGGGGAAGACAGCAAAAGGAATGAGCAGAGACGAGAGATGTGAGCCAGTGTTGTGTTTGGATTCCTACTCAGTCAAAGTTTGGCCATCCCACCCTTTCTCCTCTTCCTCTCTGAACACAGCTATCTCTTCATGGTCCCCTTGGAACAGCAATGATCTCAGGAGCTTTGAAGAATTTCAAATGCTTTCTGAGGAGCTGCCAGCAGAATGCATCCAGCTCTGAACTGATGCAGAGCCAGGGTGAACCTAGTGCTGCAATCCATAAAATGAATGACCTCAGTAAACACAGCAGCTCATATGGGGATCACTGATGAGTTTAAGTGTTGAAAAGAAAGTCCAAGACCGTTTTAAATCCCCTTCATCTAGCAGTATGTCTATAAAAGAGTAGGCTCTGTTTCTATTTCTAGGTTTAGGCAATTGTGATTTTATATATCTCACCACCTCAAAGATGAAAGGAAGCAGCAGAAACAACACATGGAAAGTTTTTGATATTGGGTAGTGGCAGGATGTCTTCTTATAGAAAGTCTGGCTGGGAAAATGGAGGTATAAAGGAAAGTTTCTTTAACTTTTGATTGAATTCTCTAGTTTCCAGATCTCTTCCCCAGGCATAGTGTTCGTTTGAAAGAAGCAATTGCAAATTTATGAAAAACACCCACCAGACCTGAGCTAAAACAGCCCTCTGAGCCATTGTTTTCTTTCATTCCAATTCTGTACAAAATCAAGATTCCAAAATCTAAAACAGGACTCCTGACCAGAGCTAGTTTACTTGATATTTTCTTGTTTGCAAAATTATCTGTATTATTTTGTTTGCCTTTATTATTCCCCGTAGCGATCTGCTCAGCACTGGGCAGTCTCTGGATTGTCTGCAGATTCCTTGTCTCTTGCTTTGCACAGTTTTAAGATTTTTTTTTAATGTTTTGTGACTGGGTCGTAACTGGTAACTTAGAGATGCTTTTTTCTGATGTCCAATTGGGCAATTCCTGGAGCTTTGAAGATTTACCAGATGATCCCTCCTACTGTGACTCTTCATGGAGGAACATGTTTGCCAGACTCTGTGTCCATGAGCATCCTAACAAACCATGTTCCCTTCACATCTCTGGAAAGGAATGCAATGAAGAAGGAGTTGAATGCCACCAAAGAAGACTGATTATTTTGTACTTGGGAAAACATTTGCAGAAAGCTGTTTGGAGTTGGCTGTAAACAGGGTCACTCTAAAACAGTGTTTCTATTAAAGGAGTATTGTTTCTGACCACCAGAGCAGAATAAAAGTAACTTCAGGACCACATTGAGAGATGTGGGAACCTTCTGGTCCATGGCACGCTCCCCCTTCCTACTAGTCCAAGGTCGTCCCTTTGCAGTGAGAGCTTTCTTTGGGCTCTGGGGCAAACAAGAAGCTGTTGGGGAAGAAAACTGCAGAAGGTGAACTTGAGACACTCTAGTTGGTCAGGGCAGAGATCCCCTATGCATCTGCTCATACTCTGTTGTGGGCAACAGGAGCTGGAAATGACATTATGCACTATATAGAGTTATTTTATACTTTGAGCACCACAGTAATCTCACTAGTAGGGTCCTGTGGGTAGCCTTGGTTCAGACTGGATTCACAGTGGGAGAGATTTTGTCCATGTGACATCTGCTAGGTGCTCTGGTGGCTGCAGCACACATAGGCTGCCTCCCAGGTCAGAGGCTGCTTAAAAATATGAGACTGGGTAACAACCCCTGATCTCAGGCCATCCATCTCTGAAGTACAGAAGCATGGGCAAGCTTCACACACTCCCCAGGTAGGATGTGTAACTGATAGGCTAAGGTATTTATCCATTTAAGTTACAATTTTTTTGTGTCCTATATATTTTAGTATTTGCTGTATTTACTTGGATGTTTGAAGTGTAGAAACTGTGAAGATTACAGCTAATTCAAACTATGGCTGTTTGAGGGGCAGAAAGGGAAAAAGAAAGCATTTCAGGTTCATTTTATTCTGATAAACCACAATCAGCACTAGAGACAGGTTATGCTGATTCAGACACATCGCGAGAAACTTTCTCTGCTCAAAGAACTTGCAATCAAAGTGGTCAAGGGAGGAAGAGGGGAAACAGGACCAGTGAGGTGAAGAGTGATGCTACACATGGGACTAGAGAGATGTAAATCCTGGCTCTTTTACTGTAAGTTTTATAGTCTTAGAAGAAAGATTTTTCATGCAAGAAAAGTATCTTCAAATAGTCCTACCTTTGTCCTCCCTGCTCCCTCTAATCTCCTTCCAAGACATCTCACAGCTCCTTAGAAATTTGCTCTTAGAATTCACCTGGAGAGTATACCACAGTAACTCCTGCTTTGTAGGAGGATGCAGTGAAACAACTTGAGGTGGAATCACAGCTCAGGCTGCTAACCCCCATCATCCAAAGGTGCAGTGCTGTCAGGTCTCATTCCCAGCTCAATCCCCATCCCACTGCAGCAGGGAAGCTGCTCCTGACCACAGCAGCCAACCCTCTGCTCTGCCTGAAGGAATGTGAGGGTCACCTCTGAAACCGCTCCGTGCTTCCCAGGGGACCCAGCCTGGCACAAAGCACTCAGGACCACAGTGGCCATGGTCACAGGGATGGCCACTGGTATCTCTGGGTTTGCTGGGGGCTTGTACAGTGTTAGCAGATCAGGGTTTTCAGTCCTTACAGACCCTTAGAACCTCCTCTTTCTCCTTGTTCTCATTTCTCTTTTCAGGCCCTCTCCAAAGGTGTATGGCTGTACTTTTGCAGATAGCACAGACAGATTTTGTGTGGGAGGAGCTCACATTTTCAGTGCAACTGCAAAGCACGGCACTTGAATGCCGACATAAACACCTGAAATGGTTGGGTTTGGCTCTGCTGCCCTCATGGGTGTTCCTGCTGGTCTCACTCTCCCGTGTCCCTTCTCCCAGGCCACCTGTGGCTGCTGGCATGACACCCAATCGACACAACAGGAGTGCAAAGCCCTGCTATTTTACCTTGTCACCTTAACATCCCCGGGGGGAGGACACTCCCTGCAGAGCCCCTGCTCAAGCCCCAACAGGTGGGAGCCCGTGGCTTTCTGCATCACAGGGTTCAGGAGCGCTGTGTTAATCCACCGCACAGCCTCGTCATCTGACGGCTTCGCTGTGAGCAGGCACACCAAAACCCAATGCTGTACTGCCAGCACCCATGCCAAAGACAAGGACATTTAGAGCAGAGACACAAGCTGAGTTAGCATGAAAGAAGAGGCATCAATCACCATTCCCCCAAGACAATGGTGATAATTTAATGGCTGTTTTTTAAGAAGAACTGACACTATACAAAGATTGAGGAGAAAGGTCTGGTAGGCTTCACCTGCAGCTGAGAGCTATTTGTTCCCATTGTGCCAACCCAGAGCGGGGTTTGAAATAGCAATTTCTGCAGCTGGCATCATATGCATCAAGTTATGCACACAGCTAAGGGTTTACTTTAAATCACTAGATTTTCTGGCTCAGACTGCTATTAGTCAAGCTTGAGTGACTTTTCTAATGAATTAACTTTCTGTTGAATTTTAAGTTAAACTGCCGAGCTGTGTAGCATGATTTTTCTTCTGTTAAACTCATTTGGCTTTTGTGAAATTATTTTCCCTTTATTAATTCTATAACACCTTTTCTATTGGGTTCACAAAGATCAAATTCAGACTTAGGACAAGAATTTTCAACCCTAATACATTTAGCTGAGTTGTATCCATGTACGAGAGCACCGTGCCTGACACTATTTTGTTTTTAGAGAGGTGAATCCTTGCAGACACCCTTACATAGGGTCTAAGATGATTCTACAAAATAAAACCAAAGGTATCCAGAGAGCTGAAGTCATCAAAGTAGATTTGCTTTCAAAGGTTACAAAAATAAAGCTGGAGGGGTTTTCAAGCAGTCTTTTAGTACAAACCATTGCCATAAGACATGATAAACCCTTACCTATCAGATGGAGTATTCTGCAAGCTGTTTGGACAGCACACGCCTCCCCAGCACAGCTCTGTTCCTTCCCTGTTCATGCTTGTTAGTAAGAGTTCCGAGTGTCTTATGGGAACCTCTGCACTGTGCCTAAGTATGTTACTTCTTGTCCTGTATGGACACCAAGAGCATTTTGCTCCTTCTTTGCAGCAGCTCTTGATATATTTGAAAAATATTATCAGAAAATCCCTGGCATACAGTAGAGAAACTCTGGTTCTTTCATTTTATATCACACTTCTGGACTTACTGACAGTCTTATTGTCCTCTTCTGGGCTCTCTATTTTGCCTGTGCCTTCCCAGGTGTGCAGGTACCAGGCTGAGCCCTGGTGTAGCATGGATCAGTGCTGAGCAGGGAGGGAGAATTAGCCAGGGTCCAGCTCAGTCTGTAGTTCTCCTTGCTGGATACTTGAATATACATTCTCTGTTTTGCCAGAAACTTTCTCAGGATGCCAGCATAAACAACAAATTTGCTTTGGCAGTCTTTAAGGAAAACGTAGGTACACTGAAATGCAGTGAAACATATTTAGAAACCAGTGGGGTTCAGGGTCTTGCAGTGAGAGCCGACTGGACTCAGTGTCAGACTCAACTGACACTCAATCACAGACTCAGTGACTTAGTTTATCTAATAGCTTTTAGTATTATTTTAGCTTGATTGAAATGAATCTTTCCTGCAGCAGCCATGGCTTCTGTTCTGGTAACCCTTTTTAGTGATAGCTGCTGAAACATGTGCCAAGGTGACAACAAGGCTCTTTTACCATATCAAATGATTTCTAAAGAAATTGCTGGTTTTCACAGATGGTTTGTGGTTTGGTTGTTTTGGGTTTTTTTTTCTTTTCCATATTTTAGCACAGCATTTCTACTGTGCTCACCCAAACTCCTTCAGCATGAGTTTCATGAGCATGGTGGCACAGAGAACAAGCTCAGTCCATCATCTGCCCTGTGGGCATCCTTCAGGGCTCGTGAGTGTGACTCGGGAGCCCCAGCCTGCTGCTGCCCTCATGTGTGGCACAGGGAATTCGGTCCATCTGCACACCAGAGCTGCCCTGCACAGAGTGTTGACCTCATGCTACACTGAAACATGAAACAGGGGACTTGATGGTGAGCGTGACACACACTGCAGATGAGACAGCTCTGGAACAGCAGTGCTATAGCTACAGTTTAAAAGCTCCATCTTAATCTCAGACCTCTTTTCTTCTGCCTTGTCAGTATGAAGAGTAGGCAGTTTTGGTTTTACATCTGAATTTCAGGCGCCAGTCAAAATGTAGCTTGTGCACCAGGGCCTGGTCCATTCAGTTCTAGCACTGACTCCCTATTCAGTTGCAAAGTTGGATTGTATCTGCCCTGAGAAGGCTCCCAAGGAGACAGAAGCAGCAATATCTGGGAGTTAGTTTGTCCAAGTGATGTTGAATGTGACACCTGATCTTTCTATGTCTTTCACTCTGCAACGTTGCTGAGCCCACTGCTTCTCCCAGGGGAGAATCCTGTGCTGAAGCCCCTGCTACCCTCACTTGGAAAAGTTGTTTCAAACATTTTTAAGAAGCTTCTCCTGTGCTTCAAGGTTTAATGTGCATCATCTGAATACTTCAGGCCTCCACATGTTCTATCAAGTCCTATTACCTCCCAGCTCCTAAGTGGATAGGAGGATGTGTGCAAATAAAAGTATTAACCAGCTTGCTCTTCCAAGCAAGCCAAGACAACTCCTATTCAGTGTGCTCAAACCCTGACAGATACATTCCCAAGAGTCAGCATCCTTCCCTTCTACAGTGGAGGGCAAGCAGGGGTGTTGGAAGCCACATGGAAAGTACTGATCTCTTCAGAGATGATAATTCAAGGACTTGCAGTGCCAGAAACTCTTTCAGCCACTTGCAGTGTGGAGAGTGGCTATGCATACTGCCTTACAGTTCCTAGGTATGATTTTTAGGGTGTTACATCTTGAGTATTTGGTCTTCAGAACCACATAAATCTTGTCTCCCTTGTAAATATTTGTCTCTAAATAGTCCTAGGTTACTAAAGAGGCCACTGCCAGATCAAGAAGCTAATGACCTCCTATCATTCTTCCATTGTTTCTTAGCTACTGAAACATTAACAGGGACATTAGGAGCAGTTTGGGACTTCTGATCGTGCTGGAAATGGAAATTATCCCAATCTTGTTTGCATAGAGGACTGAGGACAAGCTCTTTGTGTTAGCTTTATAAAATCAAAACTGAAGTGTGATTGTCAGAACGATGGGAAGGAACAATCCTTGAGACAACTCATGGCTGAGTCACTAATTCTTTGGAAGACAAAGAACAGGTCTCTGCCTCGATTGTAGCAGGGACCAGGTGGTATGTTTGGGTCACCTTGGAGGTGTACCCCAGGACTTGCCCTGGGAAGATTTCTCTGCTCATCTTCAATAACTCTCCAGGCAAGGGTGGTTATCATGCTGCTGGCTGAAGCCATGCAGAAATGGGAGACCGGGCAGTTCCCCCCTTCCAGGGAAGGGTGGAGGTATAGGGCAGAGCCTTCACTGGTGCAGTGGTATCTTTACAAGAAGATAAAGGATCCCCAGCCATTTCTTCCAGCTTCATGCACTCCTCGGGTGTCATGACAATTTCTGTCTGGAAGTTTGCCGATAGGAAATACTTTATATATATATAATCACATATATATATATATATATATGATTACGGTGATGCTTTATATCTTCCAGTTAAGTGGATATGCCATCAGCTGGCCCTCCATGAGGTTGAAATGTCACAATCTTTATCAAAACAGTGAAAAAGTAGGTGGAATCTGAAGTGTCCTTATTTTTATCAGTGCTTTAACTAAGCTTTCAAAGCAAAATAGGTGAAACCATGAACAGATGGTGTGGAATCAAACGACACTTGTGCAAATATCTAAGCTTTGGATGAAGGAATAACAGTGGCACCAATATGGTTCATTTGAGCAAGCACATGGAAATATTCAGCTTGGACAAATGCATAGCAAATTATTTTAGCTTTTTCTAAGGAAGTTTATCAGATTTGGCAATCAATCATCTAAACTGACCAAGAATACAGTGTCTTTGCAATAGATGTTCATGCTTGTCATCATTAACATCATTTAGATTTTAGACTTTTTCTAATTAAGAAAGGTTCCCACCAGCAACAGCAAAAATCCCCACCACCTCTTTCATTATCTCAGCTTTTCTTCCCTTTAATTACTATTGAGCTCCTGGCTGATTAAATTAGGTTTTTTAGGTCTTTCCTGAAATCTTAGGGAAATTATCTAAAAATCATGAAATCAATTCCCTTACGCTGTTTTAATCTTTTATGTTTTGGGCTCCAAGAGGGACGGGTGGACAAGTGCAGCCCCTCGGAAAAGTGTGCAGCACTAGACTGCTTGCCAGCCTTCTATTGCCTTTGTGGACCATCTGGGTCAATTTCCTTCCAACTAAATGAAATGCAAATAAAAATTCCAGCAGTTTTTCAGCTGCAGGCTGCCCAGCTGATTAGCATGACAGAGGCCGGGAGATGAGGCCTGACCCTGTGCACTTCCCCTCATCTCATTAAGTTGTAACTCTACCGTGGCTGCATTCATGGTGTTTATTGACGCTGAAAGGCGTCTTTATCCAAAACTAGCTAAATTCACATTCAGAGTTTTTCCATGAAGGCTTGCCTGCTACAGCATCCACATGAAAGTGAACCTATTGTAGCTCGGTGATGTGTCCTGCTGATTCCTTAACAATCTGAGCTTTCTCCAAAATTGTTAGATTCACAAGCTTAGATTCCAATAAAATAACAGAAAAAAATGAGCCCCAAACATTTCAAGAGTTCTGTAGTTTAAAATGGAGGGAGTATAGAGAAGTCTCGTTCTGGTGGTGACAGTGTGTATAATAAACCCAGGAGGAGACAAACCTGCCAAAGTACAGTAGAGTGCAAGTGCCTGTACCGTGTAGGACTGCAGACAATGGGGTATTGTACATATCCTCACATCCATCAGCAAGGAGAAGGATGTGATATTCGTGAAGGCAACATCTTCAGCAATTTATAGCACTCTGAGAGTCACAGCCGGACAATGGAGAGAAATACACCTTCCATCTGCCCAGTATTTCATGTCTTGTCACAACTCTACATTGAAGAAAGTGGAACCAAAGTCTGGTGGAAATGAGCATAGCAATGACTGTGATCCTTTCACCTTTCCCTTTAGTGCCGTAGCCAGCACCCCTGCTGAAGGATAGCAGGCACAGAGCCCAGACACTGCTGCTAAAGCACTGCTGCTAAAGCTCTGCTGGGCAGTGCGTGGTCTCTGCTGTAAAGTCTGAGGGCCAGATTGTACCTAAGGGAGGTGGACTATTTCTAGGAGGCATGGAAAGAAATAGAAGCTTCTGCAGTGTTTTGGAAAGGAATAGCCAAATGTTCATGCTCTCCCTGCAATTTCGGTCTACAGAGGATGCACAGTAAAGACCAAAAGCTCTCTTACAGGGCTCCCAGAGTAGGAACAGGAGTCAGGGAGGGTCCAGCCCTGACCTTGATGTACCTCTAGAGTCAAAGTCTCAGTTGAAATAATTTCGGCTTGTGGTAGCTGAACAGGAAAAAGTGAACAGCAGAATTTTCACTAGGCAACTGCCAAGTCTCTCATGAGATATTTTATGATTGCTGTGGGAACGACAGGATATGCCTTTTTCGGTTTTGGAAACCAGCGCTTTCTTATTCCTCTGTGCTGAGGCAGATACAGGGGAGCAAATGTAGGAGGGTCAGTCAGATCAGCACTTCGGATGGAGTCGGAAGAAGTGGTTACAGGTCTGTGAGCATCCCATTGAAATGATTTCTACCTGTGCAGGGCTAAAAGGTGAAGTCAGTGCATGAGGCAGACTGGCATCACAATCCATGAGGCAAAAAAGGAAAAAGCTTACATCATCTCTTCCATTCAATAGCCACATGGAGCAGAGAATATTGAAAGGTGATTATCCCATGAAGAAGAAATTCAGTAGTAATTTGCCTATGGCTCCTCCCTAAACTTTCCATCTCATCAGCTACAGAGTTCACTTTGCTTCATACAGTCAGATTTGTACAAATGCTATGTTGACCTGAGAAATAGTACACAATGCTTGGGCAGGAAAATTAATTTTTTAAAATTCAGAGTACATTGACGTCTTTGTGCTGAGTCACACAATATTGTGAACATCAAAATTACATTTTGGATCTTTTCTCACTATCTTACTGAAGTCAGAAATGTTCTGTTATTTTTCATAGGGTTTTGATTCTATTCGTTGATAGTTTGGCTTAGTTAATTGTTGCCACTACTGCTCCACTCCACATGAGATTCTAGACACCAACTGAACAAACATCTCAATGCTTGGCTTTCTTGTTGGTCCAGGTAAGTGTTCGCAGGACAGATGAAAAGCTCTCAAATGTATTCTCACTCAGGTGTGAGTACTAGCTGGTTCTTTGTTCAGGAGCAGGTAAACAAGGATTTTACTATACAGGCTTCTACTTGAAAACCAAGAAGAGGAACATGTGGCAGAGCAGTGGGAGAATGATGAGTTTCAACCACTCATGTTTCAGTTTTGCAGAATCCCAGAAACACGTCCTTTCTACATGTCAGCTCAGCCTCATCAGTGACAGAACACAGCTAAGGCTTGCCTGAAATCAAGAGTTTAAACACATTTAGTCAAACCTGTGCAAAGGCCTCATGAACATCCTTGTTTGCTTTAAATGCACATCCCATTTCAACAAAATTTAATGAAGAATTAATATCGTTAAATTGAAACCAAAACCTTAAGCTATAGTGAGTGTGTCATCGGTGCACACTGCCTTGGTGAAAGAAGATGAGTTCAAACATTTTGGTGTTTTATTAGGAAAGTTTCATTAAATTCTGATTTTCAGAAGTAAAAATAATCAGAAATGAGGCAGAGAACTGCCTTTTTACCTACTCTGCACCGATGTGAACTTTATTTGCTTCCGTGTTTTCATTTGAACTAACATCAGGTTTTTTTGGTTTCATATCTCCTGAGCACAAGCTGGTGGCTTTTCCATCAGTAGCTCTGTCGTGGTTTGTGCTTGATGCAGTTTGTTGTCAGCCATGTCAACTTGAAAGTCAGCCTAGGATGTTACCAGCAGCTCATGAAGAGTGTTTTTAAGTGACAGCAAGTTTTGGTAACTGCTGCCTGTAAAAGGAGTCCCATGACAGATGAGAGCGCACTCAGAATGGCAAGGAGATGAGGGTGCCATTCCAAGGAGGCTGGAAGAAAGGAGAGGAATGCTGTGTATGCTGGTTGGTGTTTCGTATTGAACTGTATCTAAATGCAGAGCCAACACTTTAAAATTTCTGATGAATACACATTTGAATTTTTTTAAAAGTATGGCTTAAGATCCTTGAAGGATTTTGCTTTGGTAATTTGGTACCTCTTCATTTAATAAATCATTTAACTTTAATGAAGAGAAGGCATTATAGTAAGATGTTGGGTAATGACAAAACATATGCACTACAGTAGCATGAGAACTGGAATAAAAAGGTCAAACCATTATATTTTGACCTTATAAAAATGGAATATTTTGCAATATCCATTATTCCATACTAAGGAATAATAAAAACAGGATAAACCACTGAAAATTCTTCTAAATGAAAATTATTAATGCTTGTTATCTTTCTTGGACACATTTTGGTTTTGACAAAGATGCCTATATGATAGGAAATTGTCTTGAGGAGTTTTCATCCAGGTTCAATTGCCATTCAATAGAATATAGGAGTTGGGGGTTGCTTCACTTGAGTTGAGAAGATGAAAGTAGTGACAGTTGTGTGCTTTTTTTTTTTTAATGTGTCATTTATTTGTTTATGAAACAAAAGCTAAATATAACCTTTTTTTTTCAGACCACTGCAGGGAAGAGAAAGTAAAAAGTAAAGGAAGAGAAGTGGAGAAAAAGATAAGCTTAATTCAAAAGCTGAATGATAGAGCTGGACTTGTCCTGCAGATGAACAGCAGAGTAGCTATAAGCACATACCTTGGGTCCAAGGTAAGAGAAAGGAGGGACCACGTGGAAAGGGGCAGACAGGGAAAACACTTGGGGACACCGAGAAAAAGAGCCCTGTGTGGGGAGTCTGAAACAGGACAGAAAGTCCTCACCTGGGTTACTTTTTGCGAGACCAACACAGCAAAATGGACAGCAGCAAGAAAAGTGAGCTTTATCATTTACCAGGTTTTCCCTATTTGATGAATGTCTCTTGACTTCTAATTTTGTTCAGTCCCAGTTTTACAGTTCTGAGCTATATGAAGTTCTCAGCTTGGGCTAAGAAACAGCCATAACACCATACTGCATGTGATTCAAATTGCAGAGGGGAGTTTGAAAAGGTGGCTGCTATTGGGTAGAAGACACCAGAAAAGAAGACAGGTTGAGATTTATTATTGCAAACATACTATTCTCTGAGATACGGAGCTCTCTATATTGCTTATCTTTGATGTGAAATGCAGAAGTGATGTCTACCCTTCTTCTGAACCTGAACAGGATCCTGAACCTGCAAAGACACTGTCTTGTTAGGAAAACCGAACTAACCCCCCAGAATGCAATGAAAGGAGTTTACAGGTATAGACTTAACCTCAGTAGCATCGACCAAAAGAAATCATACAACAAAAGACCTTAATGCTTCTTAAAATACAAGTTAAAAAGAAAGGAATACCTCAAAGCCAGTCTTTGAGGATTCTGGGGAAAACCTCTGAGGATTCTGGTCCAGCTTGCTGGGGGGACACAGAGGAGCAGGTCAAGATGCCCACAGCACGATGGGTGCAGAGCAGAGTGCAGGCAATGGCCAACAGCTGTAGCTCTGGGGTGCCATTGCCTTGCAAAGCTGCCACTATAAATGCCCCACTGACATTTCTTTCATCTTGGTCTGAATCATGTGGGCTAATGTCCTTGTGCTTGGGGACTGTTTTTGTTCCCTGCTGTGTTTTGAGGTCCACATCAATACAAACATGTTTGTTTGCATCAGACCAAACATCCCTGCCTGGGACTGAATCCAGCCTTCTTATTCCTCTGCATTCAGCTTTGGCAGCTGTAGGGCAACATTTGCACTGAATTGCAGTTTAGCAGTTCATGGGTCTGAAGCGCTTCTTTCTCCCTTGCTTTGCACAGAGAGTGCCCTGCAGGATGTGCATGAGAGCCCAGGGTATCAAGCCAGGCTGAAAGCTCGTGGCGTCTTTTCCCATCCATGTGTGCCTTAGGCACAATGAAGGAGCAGAAATTCCATTCTATGGTGTGATGTTAATGCTCTTCTGCCCTCATCCCATTAACTCCTTAGCACCCCAATTCCTAGTTCAGCCATTTTTTCCCCCATTTTGTGTCTTTTCAAGCATCTTGCCAGTCATTCTCACAGGCCAGTGACAGTGTTTGTGTCATAGGTTTCTTCACAGCCCCCCTCTCTGATCCAGTCTTCTGCGGTGCCCAGGCTGTCTCGTGTGCCAGGTCGCAGTCCTCACATCTCCACCACACATCCAGTCCAGCTGAGGCAGCACTGCTGGCTCTGTGCACTCCTCCCAGCCATCCCCTCCTGCCTGATCCTTACCCAGCCCATTCTCCAGCTGTTTCTCCTCCTCAAATGCATCAAATCCACAGACATGACTGAGTGTCTTTGAGCCTGTGTCCCAGGATGGCCCTCTCTGCCCCAGAGATGCAGTTTGCTCTGTAAGAGCTGTTCAGCCCTGCAAAGCCTACTGAGTATCTCCAACCTGTTTTCCTTAAGAACTTGGGGCAAAATGAGGTGATAGCTAATTAAAATAGAGAAGACATCATAACACCCTTTATTTTCCTTCCTCTGGGACAACTTCCCAGTCCTTTCTCCAAAGTATGGCTTCTCAGTGAATAAAAATTTGCATCAAACATGGATAGAAGTACGTATTTTTCTCAGAAATGTCCAACTTGCTATTATGGGGCCATCTGTACTCACATGTCACACAATTTTGGGTAGTCAAAACTTCAAGATTAAAGGCCAGTGGATCAACAAGAGGTGGTGCCCAGTGTTCTTCAAAGGAGAGGTACCAGGAAATCTCTGATACAGACACATTTGTCAGTGAACGTTCCTGACAGCAAGCACAGCAGACTGCCTACAGGACAGCAGACTTACTTTAATTTGTTTGGTTTCTGATATTTTCCACAACTGTGTTTTTTCTCATTTGACATTTGACTTTTGAACCTTTGCATATATTTCATAGGACCACATTGCTGGTGGTGGCTGGGAAAGACTGGGCAGGAGGGTCAAATAGTTCTGAGCTCAGTGTGAGGGGAGATGCACTCAGGACCCTGGAGCCTGCAGGACAACCCTCACTTACCTAACATCAACATTTCCATTTATTCCTCTTGGATCTCTGTCCACTACTGCCTTGTTCTCAATCTCCGTTTCTCTTCTGGTGAAGATTTCTTTCTTTTTCAGTTAAGTTATATGCTGTTTTCAGGCTGGACTTGGACCCCAAAGACATACACATTTGCAGAATCAAGGAAGCTAGGAATTTTTAAGAAGGCCAGTATTCTAGGAATACATGAGGTCACCTATCTAGTCCATTACATAGCATAAATTTAATCAAATAAGATAAACTGAATCATTCAATTGAATAAAGCATGAGCCCTTTTTAAAGATACCCTGACTTTGTGGAGGGCAAAAGGAACTGAAGTTGTCGTAAAGGCTCTCTATCCTATTGCCTCTGAGAACTGATGCTGGATTGGCAATTCCGTATCAAATAAAAAAACAAACAAAAATTATAAGCAAATAAAGATTTTTCTCTCTTCCTCCAAACTTGGTTCACTTCATTGGTTTCACTGATCCCCACATTCAATCACAAAGTGAAGATGGCCTACCTACAGCATTGTTCAATGCATGAAAATTGTCACATGTATCAAAACTAACAAAAATTTGTATCAATATGAAAATTAATCAGATCAAGGTCATCATAGTGCTAAACATAGGACCTCAGTATTGCATGAACTTATTTATTTTCATAGCTTTTCTGTAGGAACTGTACTAATAAATCAGGATCGATAATTTAATCTTCAATAAAGCAATGACTGATGCATATTGTTAATACCACGTGTCCATGGGTGGAAAGTCAGGCACGTGCAGGAG
Source organism: Origma solitaria (assembly GCA_013397895.1). Lineage (NCBI taxonomy): Eukaryota > Metazoa > Chordata > Aves > Passeriformes > Acanthizidae > Origma > Origma solitaria. The sequence continues at coordinate 44,392 of VZRL01006513.1, read as the reverse complement.
AGTTTTCAGCCCTGGGCAATGAAACTGCAGTGTGGTTACAGCCACTGCTCAGGGGCAGAGTGTGAGTCTGACAGGAGATACGTGTGGCTGAGTTTTGGGATGTGCTGCTAGGGAAATGAGGTTGGCTGGAGCTCTTGCAGAGCTGCAGGTCACAGACGCAGCTCCCCTATGACTGTAGATGTGTCAGCTGGCCGCTCTTCCATCTCCCAGGACTGAGGCCATCTGTCTTCAATGAGGAGAATCCACTCAAAGAACTGATGGAATTCACTCAGTTAATCTCTTTGAAATTTTACCACCAAGTTTTGGCATCTATCTCTTTCCAAAGTCCAGCAGCAAGGTCCCAAATGTCACACCATACCTATGAGCCTGACACCAAAGCCCAAAATACCTCAGAGATTTTGTCTCCTGTGTTGCTCAGCATTCTTGACCTACAGTCCCTCGATAGCAATCCATAGAGAAAAGGCATGAACTGTCTTTTCCTATGGAGCATCTGTTCTCACTCTCCCAGCAGAAGCACAAGTAAAAGTGGTCTTGTTTGCATTCAGTTGCCAGCCAGACCTTCCAAATGCCTTGTCACAGACAGCTGATATTTCCTCTCCAGCCTCCATGAGTTTTGTCCATCAAAGCGGCAGCCAGCGTTGTTTTATGACATGTTGCAAAACTACCATGCTGCCCTGAGTGTGCTCAGCGTGGCTGCCTCATTTATCACTGCTCAGCCTTCACACTGGGACATCATCCATCACTGCCTCCTTAGAGCTAAGAGTCAGAACCTGGTCTGCAGTGCTGCCATAGCTTGGAGTCACGTGAACACTCATCAGCAGGTCCCTTTGTCCTCAGGCTTTTTAAATTTTTTTCCAGGAAATGTGACTTCTTCTTATATTTAGTTCCCAACCAAGACTCCAGAATAAAAAAAACCAACTTCAAAATTCAATTGACTGTGCCTAATGGAGGGGATTTTAATGGGTAGCCTTTGACTCTTACCTATTATTGAAGGAAATAAAGACTTTTTTTGTTCTATATTAGAAGTTAATGGCAAAAGAAAAATTTGGAAGTTTTAATTTTTTTATTCCAATAGTGACCTCCATGTCCATTGTGAAACCATGAATAATCACTGTTTGGGAAAGGCATTTCTATGAGCAATCTAGAAAGTGGACAAAGAAACCTTTGAGACATATGCAGAAACGAAGTTCAGGAATATGTTTGTGTCTGGCTTTCATCTTCCACCATAGAAAGGCAATTATACTTTTATTAATTATATTAATCATTTGCATTGCACTTTCATATTTGCATCTCTCACAAGCTGATTCTATTCTAATGATACTAACAAAAAAGCCTGTAAAATATCAGCCAATGTAAACCCTGTAAATTCAGAGCCTTGTCCTACTCCTAGTGTCTCCTATATTAAAAACGCTAATATAAACACAAATGTAAGCAAGATGCATTGCCTGACATTAGCTCCTACCTTGGATTTAATCACACAGGACCTACCTACTCTTGAAGGTCCCTAAAGTCTGAGCACAGCTCAGCAGTTTTTGATGCTGCTGGTGTTGGCATTTTTGGGATGTGAAGAGGACGTCTGGACTGCGCTCCCTGATGTCTGAATGGGAAATGGAGGTTTTTTGAAGATAAACCATGAAGTGGAAGGAGAATCAGAGACTGTTGAATATTTTTACTCGTGCTGGTGTGAAGATTGGCACAAAACTAATTCCTTGAAGAGGGGACAACAAATCCTGGAAAATATGGCAGAGTAATAGGTGCTCAAAAGCCTTTGGAAACAATGGCAGTTCTTCCACTGACTTCAAAACATGTCTGGCCAGGAACCTGAAGATGTGATAATATTTCAGAAATAAAGTTTAATTTGAGGCAAGGAAGCATAGATGCAGCAGTTTTTCCCTTGTAAGGCCCACAGTCTCTCAGCACTGGTCCTGTTTGGAGGCTGAGAAGTGGACAAATGCCAGGAGCCATCCGCCATGCCCAACTGCCCAGAAGCTGAGGTGAAGCAACACAGGGGAACAGTGACAGAGCTGGTATGACATGTTAATCTGAGAAATAAAAAACAGATGGGATATGCATCATAAATGGCAACATTTTCTAAATTTGCCATTTAAAAAAAGATGCTAAATGAATGGGCTATTTTGTTGTTGTTGTTGTCCCTTGTTAGTTTATAATTCTAAAGAAATATGTGCCTCTCTTTCCTGAGCTATTCTGTGAAACTCTGCTGGGGACATTTTTCCATGACTAAGGGAGAATTTCTCTTGATTATTCCCTCATTTTTACCATAAAATTTTAAACAGTAAAAATAATATTTGTTGAAACTGGAGGGGGTAGAGCTCTTCCCCTTGAGCACATGCACATCCTGCCTGCCCTCCTCCCATCTCATGGGAGCTGCAGCAGAGATGACTTCCCCCAGTTCTCACTTGCAAGCGTGAAGGAGCCACAAAGGGGACATGTGTGAGGGGTGTTGCACTGGTGCTGCTTTGCCCACATTGCCTGGGTTGAACAAGCCCATATAACCAGGTGAGATACAATCCAACAGAAAATAAAGTATTCTTCAACACCCAAAGAAGTTTCCAAGCGGTGACAGGGATGGGACAGGACCTGCGACGCTTTCGAGGCAAAGAGCCCACTGGCAGCAGCTTCTGGAGTGACAAGGGCTCTGCAGAATGAGCTGGTCTCAGAAGAGCATCACAGTGTTGTTTTAATCCCTGACAAATAACCTGAGCTAACAAACAGCTGAATTAAATTCTGCACTCTGGTAGGCTTCATGGAGGCCACAATGGTGATTTTCAGATTCAGGCTTGCACCTTTGTGTGTGTGTGTGTGTTCGTGGTTTGGATTACTTTCTTTTATTTTACTGGCATCATTGTTATTTCTTTGACTTTGGTTTTCGGAGAGTGGAAAACACTTGTCGTGCCTCTGACTCTCCACTCGCACCCTTCTCTGGCTGTTCAGCTTACTTCTGGGCAGGCTTTACATGAGATTTGTTGTCAGGTCTGTAAAGGATTTTTGCCATCTCATTTAGATTGCAAACACGTGTCTCAGAGGAGCATCTCATCTACAGGCAAGTCCTGAATACATGGGCACAGCACACACCTACTCTCGTGCTTTTTTTCCTATCTTATGCAATCACTACAGTAATTCCCTTAGAACCTCTCCTTCCTTCAAAGGGAGGTTTTAACATTGATTTAAATCGTGTTGCTCTATGAAGAAGCAGAGAAGCTTTGATGATACATGCAGCAACACAGAAGCAGGAGCCTTCCTTCACTGCCTCAGCTTCAAAAAGAAAGATGTAGTTTTGAGACCACAAGTGACAGAAAAAACCCTCCCTTCTGAAGCAAGAAGGAGTTTCCCTGATATGGGGCTGGCTATACTGCTCGAAAGGAAGTGATTTGATGAAATAAAAGACAGAAGGTGTCCACAGAACAAGTGAGATGGAAAATCATGGCAGGTGCTCTTGAGTTTGTTTTTTTTTCTTGGTGTAGAACATGTCATCCATCAAAAGAGAACAAGTGGAAGTCTGATTAAAATCTCTCAAGGAGAATGGACAATTTGTGCAATTGGTGAGCTTCTTCAACTGGTGCTGAAGATTGGATCTAAATATTTGTTCACCATTAAGGACAGTCCATTAGTCTCCTGACATCTATAGAAATTTCTGACATTTATCTCCTCATCTTTCCTGATTGTCACATTCCTTTTCCCCCAGCCTGTTCTTTACAGTGAGTTTAACCTACAGCTTCTTTTTATGTGCGTGTGACCAAGACAGTAGACTCTCTTCATTTGTTTGGGGGTTTTGTTGGGTTTTTTTGTTTTGGTTTGGTTTTTTTCTAGCCCTACATCTGGGCAATGTGAAAAATTTGGAGAAGACTTTATCAACCCTCCTTGTTTCATGTTTTGGAGGAGATAATTGGAAGACTTCGGACTCAATCCTTTTCTCTCACACTTCTGGATGAAAAGCTATTAGAAGACTTATTCCATCTACCGAGACAGTGATCTGGCTGAAGAGAGACAGCAAGAGAAGCTAGTGATGGAAAAAATTACAGACACTCTGAAGAAGAGGATGAAAAGTGAGGACAGCATCCAAAGAAGGAGTGAAGTTGAAAAACTGGAGGGAAAATTTAGAAGAGATGAAGTAAAGGGGAGTGGCTACCTAAAATCTAATGGATCCATCTGGTCTCCCAGGACAGGCAGATCAAACCCACATGGGGTTCTAATTACTTTCCATACTCTGGGACAGGAGTAGAGTTAAAAGGCTCTGACCTCATCTATACAAGCTATAAGACGTGTCAGAAAAACAATGATTCATTGTCGGATTCAATGATTCAAAAGTGGAACTAGAGGGGCTCCACACAGCTCACACTGTTCAGCTCCACAGCTTCTGGAGAGTTCATGCTCCGGAGAGTTGCAGCCTGCATCCATGAGAAAAGGCAACAGCTGAGGCAGAGCTGTACAGAGAGAGAGCACCTGTGGGCTTTACCTGGGCACGTGCATTCGGGTTGGGCATTTAGGAATCCTTTATAGCACCAGGTAGGCATTTCTGGTGGAATATTTTTAATTTTTAAACTTCAAGGATTTCTGAAATAAGTCAAACGAATCCCTCTGTGCAAGAACATGTTTCTTCCCACTGACTACAAAGGGAGCCAACAATGACCAGCTCTTATGTAGACTCCCTCCTCTTAAAAGAGTGCATTCCCTCTATGTCTGTCATAGGTACAGGGAAGGTAACACACTGAGGAGAGTTTCTGTGCCCACAGTACAACTACACTGGGAATAAAATTTGGCTAATATTCCTTTGTTTCTTACAGGGGAGAAAGAATGTTTTGAATGGCTGACAATAAGCATTTATGCAGCCATTATCCATTATCCATTAAGCATTTATCCTTTCATGATTAAGTATTTCTCACAAACTGCAAGAGTTGAAGTTCAAGGGTCTGACAAACTTGTGCAATTCCAGAAGTCCAGGAAATCCGATTTGTATTTCAGGGTATGCTGCCTTCCTATTGAACTTCACTGGCATAAGACCTGTATTTTGAGGTAATCTTTTTCATATCAAAGCACCCAACTTCGGGCTATCTTCCTAAAACATAAGACCACTCTGCTTGGGATCATGTGGTGGACAGTATTGCTGAAGCACAATGGAAGGAACACCTTAGCCCGTGATTAGAAGGACTGACACACAAGGTTAAAGCCAAGAGCTGAGCTCTTTCAAGAGAAACCTTGAGCCTCTTTGTTCATGCACATCCCCAGCAGTCGCTCAGCTGTAATTCCACACACAAGTATACAGGGACATAGGACAGGACGGTACTTGACACTACTTTCCAAATGTGGAAGATGAAGATCTAAGAGCAAAAGGGCATGAAGTCAGATTTGTGATGTTCACATTTTGAGTAGGAAACTTCCTAGATCTGTTACTAATCCAGGACAGCCTATAAAAACTACAAATCCAAACTTTTTACGTGTTAAGTCACAATACTTCAAAAAACAAACAAGCAGAAGAAAGAAGTTCACAGACTTTGAAATACACCAAAAATGCAGTGCCATCACATATATTTGTCATGACCTGGCTTGGAAATCTCTGATGTTATTTTTGTTAACCAATGGTTGTTTTGTGTCTCTAAAAAATGTTCTGCTGTGAACTAGAGGATTTACATGCAAATATAAGAAGGTCAACAAATTGTCCAGCTTCCAGGAAATTATTTCCATAAAATTGCCACAATATGGTTGTGTACGGCTGTAAACACATATCCTACACCCCTGATGTCAACATGCATATATAATATAACATGCCAGTTCATGTCCAGATACACAAACACATGTAACCTAATATGTTCTGGATACTCTATTGTGTTCAAAAGGGGTGTTTAAGTCCTCAAAAATGTAATGAAAATAAGAAAATTATTTTTTCAGTACAGAGTGTTCCTTTTCTCAGTCTACTGCCTGGACCGGCAAGTTAAAGGAATTAACATGCCTTGGTGAGGTCTGCTTGACACAAACTGAATAAACATTTAAGATAATCATTTCACATTCATGTGTGATAATCACTTGAGGAGCATGTATTAGTCAGCATCAAAGAAGGAACTGAGCTACGCAGTTCTGCAACTTTCAGGCTCTGTCACCATGTCACCAGCAGTGGCCAGGAAGCCCTGGGGCAGGTGAGCAAACCTCCCTCTTCACTCACAACCCTCGCCACTCCCCATGCCCAACCTACCAGCCCTAGACCCAGAGCAGAACGCCCTGCCCCATTTGCCGTACTCCTCCTTTCGCAACACTCATGATGCGTTTCTGCATGTGGCTGTGGAGCAGCATTGCAAAAGAATCTGGGAAATGCCTTCTGGGTACTGGGGAACTCCACCTGGGAGCTTGTTCTTCAGTGGCTTTATTGGCTCCAACATCTTCAGCTCTCTGGTATTCTTTTTTTAGTTATGGGGAAAAACCCCTTTTCTCTGGCAGCTTTCTGTAGAACTTCCCTTAGAAGTTGAAGAAAGATCTTTATCAGTGAATCTAATAGACCTTTATATCTCTCTCTTTCATCACAAAATGCACTGACCGAATGTCTCATTCAGCAGCAACTACAACCACTGCAAGACCCTCCAAATCTGTCAGGAAGGGGACAAGAAGCCAGCACTGAAACCAGTGCACCCATAACCTCAAGCAACCATGCTGCAGATCAATACGGTTTGTGGATACTTGCCACATTAATGTGATTAAAACCTGAGAAGAAGTATGTCAGCTACAGGAAACTCTTCGAATGCTTCATATAAATAACAGATATGATATAGTTTCTTACTGTAGGAGATGACAGAGTTTCCCCTCAGGTGTTCTCAAAGAGCAGAATGACAACCTCAAATGCTTTCAGTTTGTAGAAGACTTGAAATATATAAAGGTGAGAAGTTTGGAGAAAGAAGAAGAAGGCAATAAAAAAAGGCTGGGAAATAGGGTGGATTTCAAGGTTGAAGGATGGTATTTCCAACAATTTTGTATTTTAATAACTATTGAAGAACTAATATCCAACTCCTCTTTTGCAATTCTTTGTCTTCATTACTCCCAAGCACCTCCCCGTGCTTTGTGTACTTTTGTCCTACAAGGTCACCAGCAAAAAAATGTGGTCTCAGCATAAAAGCAAAAGGTTATTTTAAACTGTTTTTACAAATTCCTACTTTTCTTGTTACTTTTTCACCACTTATGTCCGGCTACTTCTTTGAAACCTCCTCCTCAGTGAAAAGTCAAATCAAGGAGGAGAAACTGAGCAACAAATCATCTTCTTAGAAGGTGAGTACAGGATTACCTCTACGCCAAATCTGGTAGGAATCAATGGGACTGAAGAAGATCTAAATGGCAAATCTCTACCCTAGATATGTCCGGTGGAAAATGGTCAAAGGGAAAAAAATACAGGTCACAGAAACAAGCAGCTTCGATTTGGTCCTCCTATGGCACAGGTTTTACTGGCAAGGTAAGCTATTGCCTTGATAGTTTGTGACAGCAATTAGATGAAACTGGGTGAATCATATGAAAATGTGGGAGGGCTGGATCATAGAAACATAATAATTTAGGGTCAAAGGGACCTTAAAGATCATCTTATTCCACCCCCCTACCATGGGCAGGGATGCCACTCACTACTCCGGATTCTCAGGGCTCCATCCAGCCTGGCCTGAACACTTCCGTGGATGGGGCATCCACAACTTCTCTGGACAACTGGTTCCAGTGTCTCACTACCCTCTGAATTTCTTCCTAACAAATAATCTAAATCTCTTCATTTCCAGTTTAAACCCCTTCCCCTTTGTATTTGCCCTTGTAAATAGTCCCTCCTTTTTTTAAGCCCCCTCTAAAACCATTATTGATAGGCTACAAAATTTATACAGTTATAAATTTGGGAGGAATTGATTGAACAGACAGGAGACAAAGGAAAACTCACAACAAAACCCCCTGTGGTTTAGCCTTTATTTTGGAAAAACTGAAATGAAGCACAAACACAGCTTATGTTTCTGGAATCCCTTGTATTGTGGACCACTGGAGGCCAGAAATAAACCATGGAAGAGTCACTTTACAGTTCTTATTTTCTCATAGATTTCCATTACAGCCACTGAATGCAGAGAAGTGATGGTCATAGATGGGCTTCTGGTCTGATGTGATATGTCCTGTTTTCAGGCTGGCTTTTATTCATGTTGCTGATGGTATTCACAGACAGTGCAAAGTAAATTACTGAGCTCATGATCAAAAGTTTTTGTTTGGTTTTTCTGCAGATACTCAGTCCTTGTTTTCTTCTCATTGACTGCTCCCCTCCCCTGAAATCTGGCTTTGAGGGTGACAAACGCTACCAGCATTTGACCAAAGTCAGTGCACAAAACATAAAAATTCACACTGCAGTTTTCAAACACTGGTCTTCATGTGGACATAGAGTGACACAAACGCTCCACAAGCATCATCTACTGGTCCCAAATAGTTACCAGCCCTCATCACTTCACCTCAGTGATCCATCAGCAGAACAGAGCTTGCTTCACCTCTCTTCTGAGATGCTGTGGAAATAAACACTGCCAAAACAGATGGTCACACAGGCCTTGTTGTGTCAGTGTACAAGATAAGCCCATGAGGAAACATTCTTTCTGTACAGAGCACAGTTTGAGTAAGGAGCCAGAAATAATATTGTTTGGATATCTGTTCATTCAGTGAGTCCTGTACGGTGGAGCAAGAGGTCGATGAGGAAAGTACAGCAGCCACAAAAAGCAATCTTGCTGGTAAAGGCAGTGACTTTTTAAAAAACTGTTTCTGGCTGCTCAAACTCAGAATCATTCAGTGGTCAAGTTAATTGAAGGGATTCACAGGTATCTGTACAATGTAAGGACATTCTTTGGACAATCCATCACATTGCATGTGGCTTGTGGCTCAGAATGGGCTTTGATTTATATTTTGGTATTTGCCATTAGAAAAGAATTACTCTGGCCGGGCTGGGGAATATTATAGTCACTCACAAATTGTCAACCCTGCTCAGCTACCAAGCACATGGTCTCCTTGGAAATAGTGATTCCTTCCCATCCCAGCAGGATTTCATACTCAGCTCCCCCCAGCTTCCAAACTAATGCACCTCTCCATGCCTTCCGTAGGGATTGATGGTGTGTGTCACCTCCCACCCTCAGATAGGAACGGCAACCATCCCTGAGAATGAGGGCTTCATCACAAAAGGCGACGATGTCTGGTCCCTCAAAACGATGAGAGAGCTCTTTTCAGCCGCTGTCGGCACAGCCGCCCCAGGCAGCGGCAATGTGACACCTTCTACCCTCGCAGGCAGCGGTGTCGTAGGTCACCTAGCCCCAGGGGGAAGGCAGGGCTCAGTCAGTGCTCGCACTGCTGCCCTCTCTCCCCTTCATCCCCCGCAACCATCCCTGACATGTCCCTCACTGCGCACCCCGCCGCTGATGCTCACCCTAGTGCTTCCCTCTCCCCACGCCCTTCTCCGGGGGGTGTGACAGCCAGGGCACGGCGCTGCGAGAGCGGCTACCCCCCGGCGATTTTCTCCGTCCAGAGCCCGAGCGCCGGCACTTCCCGGCGCCGCCGGGGACCCCGTCCCGACAGGATCCCCGCGGGGCCACCGGCGTGCCCGCAGCGGCAGCCCCGGGAGGGGCTCCCCCCGTGCCCCCCGAGCCGCCCGCAGCGCGTACCCCGCAGGCGGATCTCTTTCTCCCGCTCTCGGAACCGTTTTCGTTTTTAGAGGCGATGCTTTGAAGATAGTAAGTATACGAGGAGAATTTCCTCTAAAAAAAAAACCCCCAAAACAACAAAACCAACCAAAACCCAAAAACCCAACCAACAAAAAAAGAAGAGGGGAACACAAAAAGACGGGGAGGGGAGCTAGTTTAAAGCGCTGGGATTAAAGGTCTGTGCTAGTTTCAAGCGCTCATAAAACGGCCTGAAGGATGCTATTTTGCTGCAGTCTAGGTTATTTCAGCCCACAGTTGCACAACAAACCATTTAAACATTTCAGCACAAAACAGATTCCATTGTTGAGCTGCACATTAAAAAGTGTTATTCGCTTTGAAGTTTTTGTCTAATGGCTCTAAACTGAAAGAAAATGTTTTCCTATTACTTAATTCAATCATAGCGAAGAGGCTTGGTAAAAAGCCCACGGATTTTGCCCAAAGTGTGACAGAGTTCTCTTTGTGTTTGCTTATCCTCTGCTGTCACACACTTTAATTCGCCTCTCTTTATCTGGCATTCAAAACTTTCTTCAATGACATTCAATAAGGTCCAGCGGCTGGAAAAAAAACTGGTTATTTTTTTGGATATTCTTTCCCAGTAGCTTTGGGCTTGGTGTGCATTCAGAAGCTGTTAACCCTTTGCCTCCCTGCGGCTCGGAGCTCCGGGGTTCAGCCCCTTGGCAGCGGGAATCCCTCGGAATAAGGCTGAATCCACCACCCCACGGTGGCGAGCCACTTCTCAGCGGGGAGAGATGCCCCTTCCCGGGAGCCAGCTCCGGCGGAAAATGTTTTAAATACCTTTTCCTTAAAAATAAATAATTTTTTTAAAAAATACAAACCCCACAAACGCTTTCAGGGAAAGTAAACGTGGGAATCATTTCTATATAATTGCGGGACAGAGTTTTTACTAGCATTCGTTTTTGTTCGCCCTGTAATTTTCGCCGTTCATTTGTGCACATGAGTACATTTTCAGGTTCAGATATCAACAATATCTCGGCAAAACTCCCTCGGATAACAGTGAGAAACCTGACCACAGGCAAAACAACCTCTGCATAGCCCGGAGACACGGAGTACACTGCTTTCAAGGCTTTTACTTCTTTTCCCCACTTTCTCCTCCCTTTTAAAATAGTCCGTTTGGTTTCGAGGCGAGGAGGCTACTGCAGGGAGCAATCTCTCCTCATTTTGACAGGGGTCGGCGGGTGCGTTTGTCTTTTTATTCCCCATATATTAAACGGGAAAATCGGGGCAGAATATGCATCCCGATTTTTTTTTCTTATTCGTTACCGTTCCTTATTCATCTACTAAGCCAACAAGCTCCAGGGAGCGCGACGCGGGGAGCCGCTGCACGGGGCAGCGCCGGTGCGCCTTGGCTCCAACAAACGCGCGCTGGCTTTGGGGACCGCTGTGAACTTAGCAAGTCCCTGTGCTAGGACATCCACACACCGCCGCAGCGTTTAAGTTAAATCCTATCGTCCGGGAAAAAAATGCCGTTTCCCTGGCGTCCCCACAGCCCCGGGGACTTCCCGGTGCGCCTGTGCGCGGCGATGCGGGATCGGGCTAGGGCGGCTTGGTGGCGGCCGGGGCCGGAGCCGCCGGACGTGGCGTGCCACGGTGCGATGGTGCGATGGCAGGTGTTAGCGCGGGGACCGGGCACAAAAACCGGGTATAAAGACATGCGGAATGTGCCGAGCGCCTCTTCTCCCTCCGCGGGTGCCGCCGGCACGGAGCGGTATCTGCGCGTCGGGTTTTCGGTACCGAAAAGTGCAGCCGCGGTGCTTGTGGCGCTCCGTGCCCCTTAGCTTGCCCCGGCGCCCACGCCCACGCAGAGGCCGGGCGGGTGTCCTTGCCCCTGGAGCACCGGCTGGCACATCTCTGGGGCCAGGGTTTCGCCCGACGGCGAGCGACAAGTGGCAGGTCCCGGACCCAGGCTGGGAACAAAGACCCGGGGCTGGGGGAAGGCGGCCGGCGAGGTAGTGGGGACTAGGCATCCCGGAGGCGAAGGGAGAGAGAGATGCCGCCGGCACCGGGGGGCCGACCTGGTGCCACAGGTGGGAAAGGCACCGGGGGGCTGGCAAGGGAAGCTGGCGCCGGCGGAGACCGCGGCTGCAGCCGGCAAAATAAACAAGTGGGAGCGGGCTGAAAGCTGGGCTGAAAGCGAAGGAGAGCGATAAAGAGAAAGAAAAGAATATTAAATCACGAGAGAATGAGAAAATAACCCCGCCAAAGGGAGAGGAGGGGAGAGGCCGCCTGCTACGGCGTGGGTGGGGTCGACAAGAATAGAGTACATTATGCAGTTCATTTAGTTAACAAGGGAAATAATGAGGGAGCGTGCGGCGTGAATGCCAAGAGAAGAGCCACAGAAAGCCCATTGAGCGCCCGGCGCCGCCATCACATGGCGCGGGCGCTATTTAAAGCGGGCGGCGGGCGCCGTTCAGCACCACTCGGGCTGGCCAGCGGCGCCGCGCGGGCGCTGCGCGGGGACTGCGCGGGGACTGCGCGGGGCAATGCCGCGCTCCTTCCTGGTGGACTCGCTGGTACTGCGGGAGGCGGGCGAGAAGAAGGGGGAGGGCAGCCCGCCGCCACCACTCTTCCCCTACGCCGTGCACCCCTCGCACCCGCTGCCCGGGCTGCCGGCCGGCGCCTGCCACGCTCGCAAAGCCGGGCTGCTCTGCGTCTGCCCGCTCTGTGTCACCGCCTCCCAGCTGCACCCGCCGCCGCCCGCTATCCCCCTCATCAAGGCCTCCTTCCCTCCCTTCGGCTCCCAGTACTGCCACTCGCCCCTGGCCCGCCAGCAGCACTCGGTCTCCGCCGTCAGCGTCGGGCACGCACCGACCCTCTACCAGGGCGCCTACCCTCTGCCCGACCCCCGGCAGTTCCACTGTATCTCCGTGGGTAAGGCGGGCAGCGGTGGGAAGCGGGGGGTGCATGCCTGCGTGACAGCGGCGGGAGCTGCGGGGAGGTGATGGGGATCCCGGGGGACCCTGCCGGAGACACCTGGAGAGGGGGTGCCGGCCCAGCGCACGGAGGCTGGACGGGGAGTTCCGGCAGGGTGTTCCCTGTCGGTGCCCCGGGCGATGCGCAGGGGAAGCCCCACTGCTGCCCGCCGAGCCTCCGATCCAGGCTGCGCGCACGGGGAGAGGCGGCCGCGGTACCATTGTGAGCTCGGACTCCAGCCTGGCAGCCGCTTGCTGGGTCTCAGGCCCTCCGGGGAGGAGGAAGGGCCGCAAGGTGGGTGGCAAGGAGGGCTCAGCGGGGACTGGCTAGTGCCCGGCGTCGCGGGGCGGGCGGCGGAGGGTCCGGCAGGTGCTGACGGTGCGCTCCTCTTCCTTCCCAGACAGCACGTCCAGCCAGCTGCCCAGCAGCAAGCGGATGCGCACCGCCTTCACCAGCACGCAGCTCCTGGAGCTGGAGAGGGAGTTCGCCTCCAACATGTACCTCTCCCGGCTGCGGCGAATCGAGATCGCCACCTACCTGAACCTCTCCGAGAAGCAGGTGAAGATCTGGTTCCAGAACCGACGGGTCAAGCATAAGAAAGAAGGCAAAAGTAGCTCCCACCGGGGCGGGGGGGGCGGCCACAGCTGCAAATGCTCGTCCCTTTCTACCACCAAGTGCTCGGAGGACGACGAGGACTTGCGCATGTCTCCGTCCTCCTCGGGGAAGGACGACAGAGGTCTCGCAGTCACCCCCTAGCCAGCCGCACGCCCACCCCGGCTCCGCAGAAACTGTGGCGAAAGCAGGGGAGGGAGTCCTGCCTGCCCCGGTGCTGACATGCAGCCGAAGGATTTTATACCGTTTTGTATAATTTGTGTAATTTACGAAGGACTTTCTCGCCTTTCTAGACCCCCCGGCCCATGGGGACGGGTGTCCCGGCACCCTGGTGTAAATAAACTCCTCCCTAGGACCCCAGGCGTCTCCCCATAGTGCTCTCTCACTTGTCTCCCCTCAGACGCAACCCCGAGCCCGGGAAGCTCCTCGCAGACCTCCCCGCGCACCGAGACAGGCGCGGATGCTCCGCGACGAGGGGCGGTGTGCCCGCCTGGAGGGATGCTGTCCCGGGCTCCCTCCGGTAACTCGGCGGTGCCCAAAAGCGGGCGGACGGACGGGGAGGGTTGAAGGCTGTTTGGGTTATTATATTTTCTATATTTCTTTTCTTATTTTTTTAAATTTTTTTTTCCCGTTCCAAAATTGTTCTTGGTTTTGTTTTGACTTCCTCGCTGCCAGGCTCACAGCTGTGGTTGTACCGTTCCGTCCCACTCCCTCCCCTCGGGAGATATTTATTTATTTATTTATGTGCAGAGAAACGATGATGGCGATGATAATAATGATTATGATAACAATAAAAGCTCGTTGGTGGTTTATTTCCTTCCCTTCGCGTAGAAAGCAGCCACTCGGTGTCCGCGGGCACTCGCTGGGAGGAGCACCGTCGCTCTCCAACCCTCTCCGCCGCAGCTCGGCACCGGGACCCGCCCGCCCCGGCGAGCGCAGATGACGGGGAGCCTTCCTTTCTCCGTGCGGAGCTGAAGGTACGGGGTGCGGGGAACCCCTGCCTCCTGTCACGGGGGCTCTCTCGGTCCTCTCCGCGAAGCTAAAGGTCGGGCTGGGGAGACGCAGGGCTGAGCACCTTTCATTCCCATCCCAGCCGCCAGTATGCGTACGGCTGCAGGCGAATACAAACACCTGGCTGACGACGGGACTCGGTTCCTCTCTCCAGGTGCCCGCCGCCGCTAGCCAGGAAGGGCTGCCCCAGCCTCCCGCTAACCCTCCGGAGCTGGGCCCGGCCCTGCTGGGGCTCTCTCCATCACGTCCACCGGGTTCGGGCAGCCCCGCTGCGGAGCCACGGTCTCCCGACAGCGCTTGGCCGGTTTTTACGCGCTGTCACTCGTCCCAGGGGCTCGCGGGGAGCCCCGTCGGTAGCAGCCGAGAAGTCCTGCAGCCACACGCTGTGGCACGGGGCCGGACTGGCATCAACCTCCCCGAATGCGGGACCCCAGGGCTCGGCGCTCCCGCCGCCCCTCTGTTGGTGCCGGGAAAGGCCCTTCGTGCCGGGACTCTCCCTCCATTCGGGCTCTCGGGGACGTTCTTCAGTGGGTACAGCGGCCGTCCCTGCACTGGCAGCCGATGCCTCGACTCTCCCGAGAAGCCCCAGAGCTGCACCGCCCGGCACGGCGGGTTTCATGCCCTGCAATCCGGGCAGTGTGCTTGGGTCGCTGGGTTGGTTCCTGTCTGTACCATGACGGGACCTGATTTTCATCCCAGAGCATGTTTGAAACATGCACAGGAGAGCCAGGAAGGGAGATATCATCCCTCACGGGAAATCCTCATGGATTCAACGCAGCCCCACACACAGGCTGAAGTTGGTGTGGGAAGCGGTGGGTTTGAGATCCCTGGGTACCAAGGGTGAAGTCAGAGAAGGTAAAATTGCCACTGCTGGCAACATCAAGTCCTGTCCATGAAACAAATGTGTCACCCTCCAGCCTTCCTTGGTCCCCTTGTATAGCTGTGGGTCCAGAAGATCTATCAGCTCCTACAGCTCCATCCCACGGATGAGTGGAGAGTTTGACACTGCAGCCCACAACATACTGTGGACCTCTCTGGACACCCAGGATGATATGAGGTGGGGGAAACCATTAGATGTGATATTGCAGGACAGGCACAAGGCAGTGTTATCACCCTGCTGTGACCGGCCTGATTTGCGTTCCCATGTCTGGAAGCTGCAAGGACTCGGTGACCATAGGCAGCTGCATTGTCAAGACTGGGGCACACGGACAAAATGTTCAGGCCTTCCTTCATGCACTGACTCCTGGGACCCTTAGACCTCTCACCTCTCCGTCTCTGCTTCCTCCTGCGCTGCCTTTGCACAGTACCCAGCTGAGATGTGATGGCAGGGCAAGCTTGTAGTTAGGATGCCTCGTGGGCAGCATCTTCCTGGCTCCTTTTCCCTTGGCTGTTGGGGATAAATTTGGCAGGTTTGAGACTGAAATCTGGCCTTGATACAAGAGTCAGTCAGTCTTGCCTGGTGCTTGGGCCTGTAATGTTCCATGTGTACCCTTCCTTCGCCAGTGGACCAGTTCCAACAGGAAAGACCCCTCAGAGGACCCTAATTGGCACAGCAGGGCCCTGTAGACTTTCCAGCACTTGCCACCCATCCTGCTCACATTTACCAGACTTGTTTTGAAAAGTCTTTGCAAAGTAGAGGCAGAAACAGCCTAATGCAGGTTTTGCAAGGGTTCTGGCATCCTCTTGCAGAGCACTGGCACTAAAGTCAGCAGGCACCCGTAGAGGCGCGTGCGTGTGCTCCTCATGCCTGTTCAGCAGCATGGGATTGAGCCAGTTGGCTCGCTGTGAGATGCAAGGAGCACCAGCACTGAGAATTTTAGTGTTGTTGGAGTGGTATTGTGGCAGTTGTGCTGAAGCTCTCAACATCCTCGTCTGCCAGCATGTTCCCACCATGTCTCTGGTCCTCCATGGCACAAGCTCTGATAAACAAAAGTGTGTCTCCTCACAGTCCTGTTTTGAGGCTGAGCAGGGGCAGACAGGGACAGATTCTCACCACTATGATAGGGATGATGAGGCAGTGGCACTGCCCACCCAGCTTGCCCCTGGCTCGCAGTGAAACCTGGGCAGCAGCACGCCTGACAAACAGCACCTTGCAGGCAAACATGTTTTGGGAACTAGATCTGCTGGGATCTTAGGGAGCAGCTGGAAAACTTTATGGGTGTGCAGAACCAAGTTCACTATCACATCCGCACTGCAGGCACAGCGGTTGTAGACTGCAAGGAAGAATCTCGTAGTGATGCTGTCCCAGTCAGTGCACACATTACAGAGAGTGCGGGCACACGTGTGACCGCATCCTTTATGGACTGAGTTTGTCAGCCAGACAATTTGGAACTAATCCTCAGCTCTAAAATGTACCTCATATATGTAAAGTAGCAAAGAGAATTCCCTCGTATGGTATAATTTTGTCTGAACAGCAGTGGAGTATCACAATGGATGGCCCCAACAAGACAGTATTAATATTCTCCGATGCACACTGGCCTCTGCTGCAGACCCTGTGTACCTTGCAAAGCCCAGTGGGGCTCTCAGTGCACTTGACAGTCATTATGCCACATCCACATGCAGAGATAATCCCTCCTTAGTTGGGCATTTTTCTAATTTAGTGAGAAATCATTACAGCAAATGCTCAGAGTGTCATTTTCAAGGACTCTGAGGTTGGGCAAATTAAAGTCATTTTGCTGTGGGAAGAGCGTGGGCACCTCTGCTAAAGCGAATGTCATAACATGCCAATTTTCAACTTTCTATCTCTAGCCATTTTGGCAGCAGGTTTCTGAAAGTTACTTAAGCATTTTAGCATCTAAAATTCCCAGTCTTGCCTGATTCCAACAGGAAGCAGATTTATAAATGCACAAAGTGAATTTGAATATTTTCCAGCATACTTTTTTAAATCGTATTTCTATCTTAAAATTTATTTACTTCTGCCCTAGCATGAAGAGAGGAGACTCTTTGGATGCTATCAAAGCTTTAAAGACTGTGTCCCAGAACAAAAACGGCTGTCCTGGCAGGGGTAGGAGGACAAAGGATGATGCTGGGCTCTCTTTTCCACCCCTTGATATTGCTGAGCATTGGTGTCCCGCACCACATCCAGTCACATATGCAGCCACTCTCTTTTCACAGGCACAAAATGTGATCATGACATGGATACCTGGAAAAAACCCCAGCGGTGTGGAATGAAGAATCTTTTCAATGATAATTACCTGTGTACTTACAACTATTTAATATTAATATACATTATCTGTCTTTTACAGTAATGCAGTTTTTATTTTTATCTCTAGAACTCATTTCATTCCACATAAAGCCTGCATCAAATAGGTTTACAGTTGAAAACATGCATTGGTATTTTAAATACTGTTGCTCTTAACCACAAAACTAATATTATTAACCCAGGAATTCCATCATTTGGTTTATCTGCAGTTAATGTATTTACACAGTGCCAGCTCTGAGCTGGCCCCATGGCTTGGGAATAGTGTTTGGAGTAAACAGACTTTCTGCTTTGGAATAGCATTACCTTGTGGGTAACTGGGTGTTTTTCTTTCACTCTTGTTTACTTAGAGTGAATCTTACCTATTAATTCACTAGGATAACAAGGATTCATTTTTAATCCTTATGTTTCTGAGTGCAGCTATGAAATTTGATTCCCTAATGACAGTATAATTCGGTCTGTGAATGTGATTACTTTAAAATATAGGTTGGTGTTAACAAATTATTCTAAATAAAATAGTTTTGCATGATATTCCTAATGATTTGAAGGCAGGTACATCAATAGTAGCTATCTCTCAATTACATTAATTTTGAAAGTGTTTTTGCTATGAACACAAAGTACTCATTTATCAGGATGCAATTATGCAAGACCAGGACATCTCCTAGGATACTGACACTGATGATGACAGCAAATGGCTGGGCCTGATGCTTAATATGGCTGTAGCTCTACAGGAGTGGCTGCCCGGTGCTGGACAGCTGTCTGCTCTGGAACTACTCTATACACTCTGTATTATAGAACCCATATATATCTAGCATATATAAATATAACCAAACTAACTAGCTAACAACAAAACAAAAAAAGGTAGCAATGATCATAAACAGGAAAAAGACTTCATTCTTAAGTTTGCTGTATCCCCTTTTTCATTCTGCAGAAACCTTCTCTAATTTCCCCTTTCCTTCGTGATATTTTCTGTTTGGCTTGTTCCAAATGAAAAACACATGGAAAAGAGCACATTTTCATCATCTACTTGCCACCAGACTATATAGACCAAATTGGAAAAAACACATCAATAGAGTCTCAGTATGGACCCGAAATGTGCCTTGGAGAGAGTAACTCCTGTCAGACCTGTCTATTCTTTTCCTCAACCTCAGGTTTCCAACCTTGAAAGCTATTAGCATCAGTCACAGACTATGAATACATTATTTTATGCATTTGGTAGCTGGATGGGCTTGAACACAGGTGTGTACTAATATGTTAGCTCTTGGGTGGAAGTATCTGGTCTGGATTAGCTTCAGTCACTGCTCCAGAAGGTTCTGCTGCAGGTAGATCCTTTCTGACAGTCTGATGAGAATGTCAGGTAATTTGGTACATCCAAAATAGCGCTAGGCATGCATCCAGGCACATGAAATGGTTCTTGACAAGAAAATTTACACCTGAAAGCACAAGCAGAGCAGACAGATACAGACAGATTGTTGGAGAGAATACATGGTAGCTGTGACTGCCAATATATCTGGATTTAGTTTTGTTTAAAAATATTTAAACATCCTGTGTGGAGGGTTAGCTGCCCTATTTGAATGATCCTGGCCAGGGGAGACTACAAAAGTCTGCAGTGTCTTGGTTCACTTTTTTTTTTTTTTTTTTTTTTTTTTTTTTAAGAAACCTTTTCCAGTCAAACCTCAGGTAAATATCGAAGAACAGTAGATGATCCATCCAAACCTGCAACATTTGCAGGTAGTTGGGTGGCTTGTAGTGTGCAAGGCAGAGGGGAAGGTTTTCTTCAAAGTTATAGTAATTTTGCACTTCATATGATAAAAAAGCCAGAGGAAGTTCATGGGAATCAGTAACTCTGGGGAGAAAAGATCTCCACAAGCCAGGTGGTGCAAAGGAGATACATGGACTGAATCAGGCAGAGGATGTTATCTGAGGAGTGACAAAAATACACACCTGGGAGCCATTTTATTCAGTCTGCGCTTTTTCAGACCAGAGTTGTCTCTTCACTGGTATTCTGCTGGAGATAGAAGAGATGCCAGATCTGTAAGGGCTATGCTGCTGAATAAGCTGTTCACATCTGATGTGTATTGTCTCCTGAGTCTACTCCCATAGTCTCAGCTATGAACAGTGTATGGGATCACAGATCATTTATTATACACAGAAATGTTAACATGCGTTTCCATTAACTCCGTCCTCTAGAAAAAACCAACTGGGATGTCTGAATTGACAAGAGTCTGAGAGATTCACTGAATCCACAAGAGATATTTATCTTCGATGCTACCATGTCAAATCAGAGTTTTCTCTAGTGCCTGAGCTGAGATGACACCAGACCGTACTAGGGGATAGGTAAATGAAAGCTGATGATGTGGGAAACTCCTGTCATTAGTTCCTGGCCATCAAGATGCTCTTTTGAGCATGACCAGTCCCGAGCCTAGATGTGCTATGGGCACAGAGGGAAGACAGGACAGTTGGTGAGTTGTCATTGTCAAACCCGCTGGACCTCACGCCTTCCACCTAGATGCCTGTGACTGCAGTGAAATGGTCCTGATGGTGTCTGTGACCTGTCTGATTCCTACCCTGGCCCTTTGCAGAGCTGACTTAATCTCTCACAACCCAGATACTAGCTGCGGCAGCACACCAAAAGCCTGTTCTGCTCCTGTATCACCTCCAGGGCTTTCAGCGTCCCCACCACCACCCCCTTGTACTCCTACCTGCACTGACTGGTGAGACCCCCATCTCCCTGGCTGACTCCAGCTCCAGCTTTGCATGCTTTTGGCCATTCACTACCATCAATCACAATTCTTCCCACAGTTTCTGCCTTCCTCCCAGACCCCATCCTTTCAGAGACCTTTTGGGGCTCTGTTTCACTCCCAGCCCTGCCTGCACAACTGCTGAAGGCAGCACTCAGGTTTGTCAGCAGTGGTGAGCAAGCAGAGCTTCATTCAGTGCAGAGGAACCACATCAGTTTATGCCAGCTAATACCTGGGTGCCTCATTCACAGCTTCCCTGTACACAGTGTCCTGGCACAGCTCTCCATGCACACTTCCAACCCTCCAGCTATTCCCAGCCAACACTGCCTTCACCCTACACGTGTCCTGGCTCTTCTACAGTGCTGCCAGCTCACATAGCCAAGCTGACTCCCTGTCATTGTTCTCTTTTCTTCTACTAATCAAAATTTCCTCACTTCCTCGTGTCTTTTTGTTTTTCTTTCCTGCATTTCAGTCAATCACCTGTTTAAAGTTAAGCAGATGCCTAAATACTCTGCCAAAATGAGTCCTAGATTTTCTCAGTTGTTTTCCAACCTCTCTGTTGGATAATTACCCCCCTCCCTGTTTCCCCAGAACATATGGGGGTCATGCATCTAGCTCTTATGTTTAATTTTACACATGGTTTAGATTACACTTTGTATGAAACATGCTACCAAAGTGAAGCTCTCTTCTCCTTTCTCTTCCTTTCTTTCTCTGTAGTTAAGCATACGTGTAAAGAAACCTTTCAATGCATTTGCAGAGCCCTAATACAGTAGAGTGACACAAAGCATTCTGGATATTGCTATGCAAATGACATGCCAAGAATGTTTAGACTGTACCTTGAAGCAGTAAACAAGTTGATTGTCATGGTGTCATGGTAACAAGAGCTGGATCTGCTTCATACGAATGAGGTCTCAACCTTTGTTTTTATTTGGACTGCTAAAGCAACTCAGTGGTCCAAAACTCATCACCCCCTTGGTCCTCTGGAGAATCAGAGGTACAAGAAATGGACTCGTGTATCAGGACACCATTTAAAAAGAAACAATGAGCTACTCTGACACACAACTTCAGGTCACTGAGGATATTCAAGCACGCACCAATCTGACATCTGGGAGATGCTGTCAACACCACCGGAATTTGCCATGTACCCTGGGCAGAACTGCTGTCCCACCAGTGTAATTGCAATATGCAGAACTTATATTTGGGGGTGATGAAAACTGTGCTTTTAAACTGGTGAAGTGCTCCCCTCTCACAGAAGTATGGACACTGGAGAAGGCAGCAAGGCTCTTCTGTGAGCAGCACCTCTGTGTGGGTCTGTGGGATCAATAACTCAGGCTGCTAGTCAACACCCTGTCTGGTCCACTTAATACACAACTTCTTGCCAAGCAGAGCCATGAGCGTTTATCTTGTTTTGACTCGGCCAGCCTTCCTTGGGTAGCAGGAGAGCTCTCTATCACCACGGGAGAATAGCACTAAAGAATTAAAGGTTACAGAGCCTTTTTCCTAACCCAATAACTCAGGATTGAACTACTCCAGGCTCTGATGAGCCACCTCATTTATCGAAATGTACTCCTGGAATTTGTTCGTCCAAGTTGTGACACCAGACTTTGCTCCAAACCTCATCTTCTGCCTCTGCAAACAGAAAATGCTTTCACTGACAAAACCAACAGCAAGACAGCACCATCCTACTGTACAAAATAAACTAATTAGAGTTTCCTACATGGCTGTGGCATCAGAAGTTTGAGACTAAAAAATTCTCTTTACTCCAAATACTCAAACAGCAACTTCTTTTTTTTTTTT
>VZRL01006513.1:1885-13951 GCA_013397895.1 Origma solitaria | reverse complement strand
CCGGGAGCCGCTGCCCGCATGGCCCGCGCTGCTCCGGGGCAGGCGAGCGCGGCCGCCCGTGCTGGGTGCGGTGCTGGGGGCGCACACCGGAGCGCCGCGGGAGCTGCCGCGGGGCAAAGGGCTTTGCGGTGACATTATCCTGGGAGCCGCCGGGGCTCGCCCTTGAAGGACAGCGTTGACCTGCCCTTGGCAGAGCCCCGAGCGGGGTGAGACGTGCTCTGCACAACGAACCCGGCGGTGGCTGCATTTTGGCATGGCTCAGGATCTTGCCCCACCCTTGCGTGGTCCCCGAGGCCGCCGGGAATCTGCTCTCTGCCATCTGAGCAGTCCCATCAGCTGCTGGGGGCAAATTTTAAGAAGTTGCAAAGATCCAATCTTTCTCCTTCCAGACGATCCTCCAAGATAAAGTACGGTGGTTTTAAACGTGATGCTCTTCTTTCTGAAGAAGAGCAGAAGAATTTGTCCAGCATCTTGCTCTGTAGCACGGTGGCAAGATTTGTCCTTGGGTTTTAGGTATGAGGAGGCTGGTGTCAGTAATGCATTGTGCACACAATAGTTCAAAACTGCCACATTCCCTCAGATCCATGCACTTCTTCACTAGAAGGATGCGTTACACCTGAGAGCCTGGACTAATACAGAAAGCAAGCTTCTTGTGGCAGGGCAGAAATGTCCAGAGGAGAGTTAAGGGTTAGCTGGTCAGATAGACAGCTCAGTAGGACTGGCAGAGAAAGGAGCACCTCTCTAGGGCTCGTGAAGGTCTCTGTGACAGCATCCAGGGCTGCTCTGTTCTGTTTCCCCTTAAATTTTGCAGTTTGACCCTGCATGAACCTAACAGAGGATCTGGAAATACCAGGAGCTGTGAGGCCCAGCTGGCAGCCAGGTAGAATCAGTAACTCCTCATTTTTTCAGTGTGCACAACAAAAGTTTCTGGAGCTCTTGAGCATGTTAAGCATTACTATTTAAATCTCACTGAGATCTGGGTTAAGCGTGACCATAAATGTAGCCCTAAATAAGACTACTTTTAGAGCAAGGCATGATGTTATAGCTGAGCATTGCTAACAGCTGCTGAACCACCACCCGAGTGGTTCATCCTTAAACCCAGTAACAGGGCTGGATACCTGATCTAATATAAGATTTATTGAAAAAAACTTTAAAGAGCTACCTAGAGCTCTGATACAGACCTGTAAACTACTGGCAATTCTTCCAATACATGGAAGAATGTTAAGGGACAATGGAAACTGGGATGATTAATCCTGGAGTAAGAGAGGTGTGAACATGGGCATATCCAAGCACACATAATAACTCTGGATAAGGAAACCACACACATGAATGCCCATAAAGAGCTGGTGGTTCAAGTGAGACAGACTATCAATATTAATCTGACATTAAGTCTTCAAAGATAAAACAACTTCAAGATAATGCATAAGATTTTTAGACAGGTTTAATACTGGCTACAATTGTCTTCCAGTAGAATAAACAAAACTGTGCTTTTTTTTTCTACAGCAGCTTGTTCAAAATAAGCCTGTAAAAGGTAGGACAACACTTATTTAAAAGGAGTGTCAAAATTAAACTAATATGCTGCAACTTCATCATTTGTAGTCGTTTCAAAGGTGTTTAGCCTATTAGCACTCATTTAAAGAAATTGAGCCAATATCCAGGCAAACATATTTGGAAATGAAATGTTGAAACATGATCTATGAAATGTTTAAATTTAGGTTGTGTTAAAGGGATTATTGTTTCCTTATTAAATTACTGTTTGAATGTGACTGGAATTTGACAACTTAGAACAATATTTGAGGCACGCCCAAAATAACCCATTGTTTGTTTGTTTGTTTGAAATTAATTTATTAATGGTATCAAAACAATATTTTCTCCCCACACCCCACTGGATTACCTTGCACACACCCCACTTTGGGGACAGCTGTTTTAGCCTGTTGTGTCACAGCAACATCAGCAATGCTGGCAGTGATAGCTGAATTTGGACCCAGTGGTCACATGCAATGAAGAGCCAATTGTCTCATGTCCCTTTAAATGTGTTTTTCTGAGAAATCTTGCAGTCACCTCAGCCCTGATTCAATGAATTGTAGTGCAAAGCATGATCCCTACTTATGGCAATGGGAATTCCTGTACAAGTGAGTGATGGGGCAGATTTTTCAGGTTAAAAGAAAGTTTTAAGCAATTTTCACAGGTTGTTAAGATGTATGAACTTTTAGGATTGAGCAGGAATAAATAGACTTACCAGCTTTAACAGAGCTCCAGTGGAAATACAGAGGAAACCCCACAAGCGCAGGAAACAGCATGCAATGTCCAGAGACTTCAGAGCATCACTTATCATCGTTAGAGAATTTGGAATTACATGGTGCAGAATGCCATGTTTTTGCAATTGTCATTGTTACAGTTCACTTGCAAAGAAAGTTGTAGGGACTCATTCCTTTAAAGGTTTCCTGTTTCATAGCTTAGAAGGCCCTTAGAAGTTAGCAGCTCTGTCAGGAGCATGTCCTAGGACTGACTGTGCTTCCAGTGCGGGCAGCAGGAAAAGAGCAGAAATACATATCTCTGCCATCCTGAGCCTGCCTATGCTGTTCCTCTTCCTCTGGTGGCAGGGAAGCTGGGGGAGAGAGAGAAAGAGCTTGGCTGTTTTCTGCTGAAGAGCAGGGGAGAAGCAAAAGAGAATAAATTAATAATGCAACTGTGTCATCTGGGCTGTTCTTCATTGCTGCAGAAGAAGATGCAAGCTGGTTTTCAGACTTTTCTGAGATGTAAAGTCTACGCCAAAACCACCCTTGTGCTGCAGCCAGGTTTACTCAGACACAGGGTACAGCTCCTGAATTCACTCCCATCTTTGCAGAACTGTAAGCTCTGCATAGAGCAATTAGCTCATCCCATGGCTTACACTGCTTCCACTGCTTCCCATGCTGTCATACTTTTCATCAGGCTCATTTTCCAGGCTGTGTTAAATCACTGACAGCAAAATATGCCTGATCTTCCATCTTGTCCAAGGCAAGGGCAGTAATGCATGACCTAAGTTATTCCCAAATGCAGGGTGTGACCCCTGTCCTGCAGTCACCCACACTGTTTAAGGTTGCAGCACAATCCCTGGCAGATTTTCATCCTGTGCCAGCTAGCCTGGACACAATGATTTAGGAGCAGCACAGAACTGTTCCCTGTAGGTGCTATGGATGAACCACCAACTCTTGGGTGGAAATGGGTTTAATTATATAGATGCAAGCAGCAGTCTGCCACTTACCCCCGAAGGTCAGATAGCGGATATTGACCTGTTTGATTTACTGGCATAGATGTCACTTACAAATCCTGGTTAACCCTAGAAGAGTCACAGGACATCTGTTGAGACTGGGATAAAACATGACTGCAAAGTATTGGAGCAATCCTTTATGTTTATGAACGGAGGCTTATCCTACCTCAGTGTGTTTTTCCTCCCAGCTCTGTGCTCCATCTCCCACAAGTGAGAAGACATTAATTATGTTATGGATGCTCAGTCAAAAGCATTTCAACAGAAGTCAGTGGAAATGTTGACTTCTTACTGAGCGGGAGTGAAGGCTGAAGCAGCCAGCCTAGAAGAAAACACATGGGACCATCCAGCACATGTCTCACCAAAGCTTTCAGATGTGGACTATGTGCCACAAAAAGGCATCTGAGGCTGTATTCAATACAGATCAAGTAACAGAGCCTTAGGTGCCTTTTGTTGGTTGAATCCACCCGGCCTGGTAAATATGCTCTCTTATGTATGCAATATCACCTGTGCACAAATGATTTATTGTCTCTCGGTTTTCGTTTATAAAACTGACAAAGTCTGGGCTGATAAATGCTGATATATGTTAAATTCAACCAGCTTATGATAAAAGTTGCTTGCCAAGTGGCGACAGCTGGCCGCCTCAGTAAACATGTCACGTAGCTACCTTCACCCCTGAGGAATGTTGATTGCTATTTGATATAATAAAGCATGTTTAAGCTCCAAAGGAAATAGGCAAGGAGGTTAAATGCAACAGATACATAATGCTACCAGCCATAATGTCTACCACTTAAAAATTTACTGCCAAGTAGCAAAACAGCCAATACCTGCTTCAGTGAAGCCTGCCAGGGCAGTGATAATGATTGTAAGTAGATGTGAAACAATTATAAACATGATGCTTCCAGATTTACAGGATGCCTTTGCTGAAGTGTCACCCAGATGGCTATGGAAGGAAGAAAGCATCTTATTGGGAGGGGAGATCAGTACTGCTCTGTAGAGCTAAGTTCCTCCAGATACGCCTACAGTGGCAGGTGGAACATTGGCCAAAGCAAAGCCTGGAGCCTTGTTTGGTTTGAACCGTGGCTAACAGACAGTGCATCCCCACCCCTGCTCCTGGATGTATTCACTGAATCCAGGCACTGAGTGACTCCATCAGCCCTTGGTGCTCTTGAGGCTAGTCTGTGTTGCAGGCACAAACACTTGTAAGACCATGCTGCGAGATGGCAGGAGTTTGAACTTTCTCCTTGCCTTACCTCAACATCTCACTTCAAGTTTGTGCCCGACACAGGCTTCGCTCCAAAGAGACTGGGTCTGGGGCAAGATGCAGCTTGTGAGTGGACTTGGGTCCATATTTAAGTGCCAAAGGAGTGCTTAAATAATGTGACTGGGAAAACCAGCAGAGCATGGGGGCTCCAAAAGTCATTTCAAACCTTTTAGGTAAGTGTGGGCAAGCACTTGTGTTCAGGAAAACCTGCCTCTTTCTTCCCAGGCTTTCTATTGGGCTAATTAAAGACATTGCCTCTCCCACAAAATTTGCCCCATTTACAATACTGAACCTTCGGGCTTGTACAGCACTAGGAGCAGCAAGGCACTGGAAGGCTTCACTGTAATATAAATCATAAAATAATAATATATGAAAACCTGATGTTGGCATTTTCAGCCTTGCAAATACTCATAGCATGATTTATAGTCCTACCTTGCACTGAGTAGCAGCTATTTTATGAATCACTATTTCTGTCACATTGATTTAAAACAAACCTTGGCATTACTATCCCATGTCAATCTGGTTGCTGTGAGCAACCTGGATGTTTCCAAGGGACTCATGTTTAATTTCAATGCTTTTTACTGGGCTGCAAGAAGGACAAAGAACTATAGGTTGGAATAACATAAAAACATCTTGTTTATGGGAACAGAACATGGTAACAACCAAATTATTTCAGAGGCAGTAGGGAAATCACTTAGTTGCCCAAATCTTTTTTCCAATGGTCCTTTAGTTGTGTAAGATATCCAAAGTACCTACCACAGATAACATGGGTTCTATGGGAGACATCCCCCTTGCAAAGCTGCAACTGGAGACCAGAGAGGATACCCCAAAGTACACAGCACCTACATTCAGGCAACTGAATCTCACACAAACCCTTTTTGTATTCTCAGGTGTTGCCTTGATCTTGTTCAGAGAGATTGCCCCTCTGAAGAGCTGTCCCTTTCCCCTTGCAAGGGCACAGTTGAAGTCAAAGTCCTGGTAGCCTGGAGGGATTCAGCGGATGATGGGTGTGCAAAAGGCTGCTCAGCCAGGAGACAGACTATGTTAATCCCTGCTGAAAACTCCTCCAGAGCATAGTGGCCTGGTTCAAGAGCACTCCTTTGCCCTCTGGGGTGGTCCTGCAGTTCATTTAATAAAATACACTTGTGTGGTTTTCTTCCAGTGATGTTCTGCAGAGCATAAATATACTCCACACATGCAGGAAGGGACAAACATCTGTTAGACCCTGCTGGACTTTACTTGAGAAATTTTATTGGATCCTGGGACCAGATATCTCATCCTTTCTCCGTTGCCACATTTCAGGACCAAGCAGCTCTTGCTTAGTATTTGCTGTTGTGTCTCTGTTAGGATTACCATGTTGTCATACTTCAAATGACCATGCAGTGCTTTAGAGAAGCAGTATCTGCAAATTCTGGGGGACTCCTGTCATTTTGGGTGTCTGGCATAGTGAAAATAACCAACAGTCTGATGGTTTCACTGCCCTGAACTTTCTCCCAGGCAATATTCCTCTGCCCATGAGACAGATCTTTAGGTCACTATGCCCATGTGCACAGCACGGAAGAGCCATGGCTGGCCAGGCAGAGCAGTGTCTCCTTTTAGTCACTGTAAGATCACATATGTAATACTTCTGGGATGCACAATTAGAAGCAGTTACTAAGCAAGAACAGCGGAGGGGGGACTGTGAGCTTCTTCCTGGAATTCATTTTACTCCCAATTTTCTCTCCCGCCTCCCCCCAGGGTCACAGGAGGGTTGGGAATGGGGCTGTGCTCAGTTCATCACATGTTGTCTACACTGCTCCTCCCTCCTCAGGGGAAAGACTCTTCACACTCCTCCCCTGCTCCAGCATGTGATCCCTTTCACAGGAGACAGTCCTCCATGAGTCTTTCCCATGGGCTACAGTTCTTCACAAATTGCTCCAGTGTGGGTCTCTCTCATGGGGTACAATCCTTCAGGAACAGGCTACTGCAGCATGGGTCCCCTGTGAGGTCACAGGTCCTGCTAGCAAACCTGCTCCAGCATGGGCTCTTCTCTCCATGGGGCAACAGGTCCTGCCTGGAACCTGCTCTAGCATGGGCTTTCCATAGGGTCACTCTCTCCTTCGAGCATCCACCTGCTCTGGAGCGGGGTCCTCCACAGGCTGTGGTGGATATTTGTTCCACTGTGGAACTCCATGGTTGTTGGGACTGCCCTGAAGCCTCGTCATGGGCTTCAGGGAAACCTCTGCTCCAATGCCTGGAGCACCACCCCTCTCTCCTTCTGCACTGACCTTTGTGTCTGCCGGAGTATTCCTCTCACATATTCACAATCCTCTCTGCTGCAGTCGCTCAGGGCTTTTTTCCTCCTTAAATACATTGCTATGATCATCACTGATGGGCTTGGCCTTGGCCAGTGGAGGGTCCACCTTGGAACCATCTGGCATTGGCTCTGTTGGACAAAGAGGAAGCTTCTGGCAGCTTCTCAGAGAAGCCGCCCCTGTGCCCTTCCTCAACAGCAAAATTTGCCACACAAACTCAGTACAATTAGGTAGTGTCAAACATGACCTGTGGGTACTGAAGAATGTTGTGGTCCATATGCCATCATCTAACCAGGTGATGAAATTCAGTCACATGAATGAAGACCAGAATTTCTGTAAAATGCAGAGGAAAAAATTCAAATATATGTGTCCATCTGCCTTAAAATAGTCTCTGCATCTAACTGTTGGATGGAAGACTAGAGATTTTGTCATGATTAGAGAAAGAAGTCTTCTGGCATCTAAATTTTCAGGTTAGTTTTGTTTCCAAAGTTTCAAAACAAAATCACTGCTCTGCACGTATACATCTGTTACTGATACTACTTTTCAGAATGGTTCTCGTGGGATCTAAACATGAAGGCTACTCACAGTACTTAAGGATGGGATCAATTACTATGACAAGCCCACAAAGCCTTGCAACTGTTTTTCGACTGAAAATAGTGTTCTGATTAAATAATTTTTATTGAGAATGTGTTCGCCTCTATTTCAGGAAATGCAATTCCTTTACAAATAAGTGGTTTCATTTTTTTGCTGTAAAAATCAGGATCTTGATCCAAATGCTTCTTGATTGAAGCTCTGAGGGTTTAAAGGTTATTTTTGACTAAAAGAAATAAACTTTTTTAAAAAATAATAACCATCTTCAAATTTTGTGTTTAGAGCTACTGTCTGATTTTATCACCTTTACCAGGCTGTTATGAATTCAAAATCCTGATTTGTACCTTGTTTTTCAAGTTTGTGGTATCTGCAGAAATCTACCTGGAAAGACTCTTACACTTGAAATGAAGTGATCCGGACTTCAGCTTTTTTGGAAATGTTTCCATTGTAACAACTTCTGTACTTTCACCTGTTGAAATGGCTCTCCTTGTATTTCTTTACTGAAAAATTGCTGACAGCACATAATTTGCTTGTCTGTCAGCATCTGGCAGTATAAATAGTGCTAATAAGCCAACAAGCATTTTTGTTCTTCACAGCTCTTTTGGTAATAATAAGCCAGTCTGCATCATGATTACATAGAGAAAGCCTTGAGGCTCCAGATCCCTAAATTGAAATGATGGTCACAGAGTTTTCCAGACTGACAGATGAGAAAGAAATGGATAAAGGAGTGCCAAGAAATAACAGGGAAATATTTTGTTTCTGCTTGGAATACTCATAATTATCATTCACCTATTTTCAAGAAGGTGTCTTAATTCGTGCCTAGTCCAGATTTATCCCCTAAGCCCCCTCCCATCTCATGTCACCTAACCGTAAACCTGAGTGTCTGTATGTGGAGAAGAGGTGCTGCCCATATCTGAAAAAGGGTTAGCAAGTGCACTTCTCAGGGCTTTGTGTGGGAAAGTGCTTCATGCCTTCCTGGGGAGAAGCTGCATCCTGCACAAGGATGTGGAGCTGTCTCCACCTCCCAGTGTGAACCAGACCCGGGCACTTAAATGATGCATTCTGATTAGACTGGCAGTGGGTGGGTGGGACATAGCTGTTTTATGTCCCTACTGTCACGGAGAGCATTACAGACTATTTTCCTGTAACACCTCTAGAGTCCCCTTCCTGTCACCTTCAAACAGGTTCCCACTTGGTCACAGCTTCTGTCCCCACCAGACACAGCTTCAGCTCAGACAGTCCTGGAGTACTTGTCCTAATGCCTGAACTGAGATTTCTGATCTACTCACCAGCTTCAGCCCTAACCCCCTAACTTTCTAACATTAGAAACTTCTTTTAAAAGTGTCCAAGAATTCATGCATCCAGATGTAGTCTTTGCCCTTCTGTACTCACAGACACTTTGCAAAGCGCACCTCTTATCACCAACTACAGTTGTAAGAAACTTGCAAAACTTGTATTTCTGTGTGGGGAAGGAAAAAAGCCTTGGCAGTCTGCAAAATAAATCTGCCAAGCCTTGTGGCAAAAATGATCAGCATCTGAGATGGCCACCTGCTTACACAGGATACTTGCCCCTGCGAGGGTGCTGCAGTAACAGGTCTTCTTCCCAGCACACTGTGCCAAACCTCCACTAGGGAAAGCAGGTGGGAAAGAGAGGAAGCTTTGGCTGGTTCTGGGAGCAGCTTGGAGATGTCATCCAGCTCTGACAGCCCAAGCGGAGGGAGCCCCTGCCCTTGGCAGAGCTATGGCTGGGGACTGCACACCACTATGAGAAGCAGAAGGCTGGCTGCAGTGGCTCCTGCCATGCACTGGCAAATCAGACCTCGCTGCACTAGAGCCTTCTGCTCACTGCCTCCTGTGCAGTCACAAGAAAACATCTGTCAGCAAGAAATAAAGGCTCAGACCACTCTTCAGTCCAAGGCTGTGAGCTGATAGTGCATCCCAGAGGCAACAAGAACAGGACTGGAACTGGCTGATCACAGCACGCTCCTGGCTCAGGTTCTTTTACTGCTTGTGAAAAAGAAAAACCAACCAACCAATCAGAAAAAAAACCCAAAACCCCAACCCTTTTCAAGAAAGTCCAGGAGAAAAGGCTGATGTATCAACTTCTTCCAAGAATACCTTTCCACTGCAGAATGGATTTGTCCCTGGTCCTTGTGCATGTCAGCCAGTGTTTTTCATGTCCATACAGAGAAGCTGCAGGGACTTCTATGGAAGTAGACCTTCTTCTCTGTGCCTAGCCAGAAAGATACTGCAGGTGTCAGGGTTGGGGGAAAAGTGTTTGGGATGGGGGAATAGGCTTTAGGAGAAGGCCAGGTTCCTTGGTAACCTGACTGACTTTAGACAGCCAGTGACTTTCTGTGCTGTTTCCTGAGGCAAGAAACTGCACTTGGTATCATGTTCATATCAGGGTATTGATATGACAGTGGCAGTGTTTAGAAATTAGTTAAGGGCTTTGGGCACAACTTCCCACCTCTTCCCTCTCTACAAGCCCTGTGTGAGTGTCTTCATTAGGAGATAATGCCAAATTAAAATAACAAGGTATGTAGGTGGGATTTCTTTTGCAGAACTACAGATGTCCAAGCCTGAGTCAGCTGTTCCCTTTGCAGCAGGTGAAGACTCATGTACTAAATGCATTGCATTGATCTGTCTGGTGCTTGCGTTGAGTCAGTGATTAGCAGCGGCCATTTGCCTTTCCTGACCACAGCTCAGAGGTTGTCTGTGAGGGCTTGGCTGGCTGCCTGGTCCTCGAGGGGAAAAACCTTGTGGAAAAAATACGCAACTTTGTGGTCTGCAGCAAGCAGCCCCCAGAGGCCAGCCTTGCTGCTCCCACCCAGGGGGATTAAAACATTTGTGGCTGTACACAGGGAGCAAGTGCAGCCCTCAGCAAGAAAAGAGGTGCTGGCAAGGCAGGGTCATGGAGGCAGAGGGACTTGTGCCAGGGTCTGGATTGAAGAGGGTGGCTGATGTGGGAAGCAGCACACGGCCCAAGTACAAACCACTCCATGGCAGGAGGGAGAATTTTGCTTGGCTGAATTCTAGTTTGGAAGCCTTTTCCCCTTTGGCTCATGGAGTGTCTAAGTGTAACTCTGTAAAAAAGAAATGAGGAGCTTTGGTGAAACCACTGGGAAGGGCACACAGGGTGCTTGCAGTGTGGCCTCACCTCCCGAAGAGATTGTTTCCTTCAGCATCCCTTCCATTGCTCCTGCTTGGCTTCTGCAAGGGCACCAGAGCCCCAGAGGCTGCTGGCCTCATGTATCATGGCTCCAGATGGGAAGGAAATCATTGAATCATAGACCTTAAAGATCCTTTGGTTCCAACTCTCCTGCCATGGACAGGTACATTTTCACTAGACTAAATCCTTGGAGCTAATTCCACATCCCCCCAGAGCTAATGTTTCATCTTAGGAAAAGTGTTAAATCTATGTAGGCTTTGAAAACCCAGTTATATCAAATCTGAATTTAAAACAATATATGTATAGACCATAATAACATTTTAATGGGGAAAAAATACACAGTCATTTCAAGCTTGAGAAGTCTAAGTACTATGGTGTTGTATAAATGGCTGATACGTTATTTGTTTATTGGGCAATCTGCTTTTTTTATATTGTTTGTCAGGCTATATAATTTTAGGTGAAAGCTTTTTAGCATGCTGCACCTGCCAGAAGAACTTTCTTTATACACAAGTTTCTGCTCTGGTGTGGGTAGAAAATAGATCTCTAATTGCCTCCTTACCCACTCTAGCACTGTTAACCCGAACCTGGCTGCTCTGGAAATTAGACAACCATCTTAACGGTGCTGCTGCACAGATGAGCAGAGCATCACATACATAGTGTGCTTCATTTAAGGTTCAGAAGAGGATAGTTTCGGTTAAGAGGCTGGTGTTGGCAACAGTAGCACTCTTTTATTACACTGTGGATTTCCTAACCACAACGGGGAGCAGAAAGCTATTGCTTCATAGGACACCAGCCAAGGATGGGAGACCTGGAGTCTTGCACTAGTTTTATTTCTTGGGACAGGTTCCTTCCCCAGAGCCTTTGCCTGCATTGGTCTGCCCTGGATCTTTGGACTGCATATTACTCCAAGATGAGGTAATCTTCTAGGCTGAGCTATAGTGGTAGGATGTGGTGGTTTTGGCTTGGCCCAGTTTTTGCCAGTGAACAGGGTGGGATACAAAGATGGCTCCTGCATGTCCTGTGTGAAGATTTTGGAATTTTTCCACCATGTCCAGCAGAGCCAATCTCTGATGGCTCTGAAGATGATGGACATGCTGCTGGCCAAATCTGGGCCAATTAGAGATGTTAGTTATGCCTCTGTGAAAACATATTTAAGAAGAAATCAAAACAATGTGAGCACGCACTTCTTTTTAGCCAGGGAAGGAGGAGGAGAAGGTAAAAATATGTGAGAGAGAACAACATGGAGGCACCAAGGTCTGTGGAGAAGGTGGGGGAGGAAGTGCTCTAGGCGCCGGAGCTGAAAACCCTCTGCCGGCCGTGGTGAAGACCATGGGGGAGCAGGTGGTCTCCCTGCAGCTCATGGGGTCCAGGGGATGCAGAGAGCCCCCCACAGCTGTGGGGAGGTGCCCACGCCAGAGGAACAGGTGGAAGCCTGCAGGAAGCTGTGACCCAGTGGGAGTCCCAGAGACTGAGAGTTGCAAAGGCCTTGCAGGAG
>VZRL01006512.1:535-10802 GCA_013397895.1 Origma solitaria | reverse complement strand
TTGGGGTGAATTCCTGGGATTTTTGGGGTAAATTCTTGGGAATTTTGGGGCTCATTCTGGGGATTTTTGGGGAGAATTCCTGCGATTTTTTGGGGTAAATTCTGAGGATTTTTAGGGCTCAATCCTGCAATTTTTTTGGGCTCATTTCTGTGGATTTTTGGGGCTCACTCCCAGGACTTTTAGGGTGAATTCTGGGGATTTTGGGGCTTCTCTCCGTGAATTCTGAAGCCTTTCCTTGGCCAAAAATCACATTTTTTAACAGATTTTGAGCAACACCCTGGGGATTCTGGAGGGCTTTGACTCCCAAGGAATTGTGGGATTGCTCCAGGAATTTTTGGGGTGAATTTTGGGGATTTTTGGGGTGAATTTCGGGGATTTTGGGTCTCTGCCCAGCCATTTACCTCGTGCATAAATCACCGCGTTGAGCATGGGCTCGGAGAACACACACCGAACACTGAGAGATTTTTGGGGAATTTTTTGAGATTTTGGGGAAATTCTTGGGGATTTTTAGGGGAATTTTTCAGAATTTTCAGGGGATTTTGGGGTTTTGAGTCCCAGGAATTTCAGGGATTGTTCCAGGGATTTTTGGGGTGAATTCTCAGGATTTCGGGGTTCTCTGGGTCCATTTTGGGCCACTTTGAGTGAATTTCGAGCCCCATTTTTGGACCAAAAATCACATTTTTTAGCAGATTTTGAGCAGCACCCTGGGAGTTTCGGGGGCTCCTGAACCACAAGGATTTCTGGGATTGTTCCCAGGATTTTTGGGGTAAATTTTGAGGATTTTGGGTCTCTCCCCAGGCATTTCTCCCTGGCGTAAATCACCGCGTTGAGCATGGACTCGGAGAACAGACACCGAAAACTGAGAGATTTTTGAGGAATTTTTGGGAGAATTCTCGGAATTTTGGGGATTTGACTTCTAGGGATTTTTGGAGCTCATTCGCAGGCGTTTTTGGGGTGAATTCTGGGGATTTTTGGGGCTCAATCTCAGGATTTTTGGAGCTCATTCCTGTGATTTTTTGGGGCAAATTCTGGGGATTTTTGGGGCTCAATCTCAGGATTTTTGAGGCTCAATCTTGGGATTTTTGGGGTGAATTCTGTGGATTTTTGGGGCTCATTCTCGGGGATTTTTGGGATCGTTTCCAGCAATTTTCGGAGCTCATTCTGGGTATTTTTTGAGTTCATTTCTGGGGATTTTTGAGGCTCACTCCCAGGACTTTTGGGGTGAATTCTGGGGATTTTTGGAAGTCAATCTCGGGATTTTTGAGGCTCAGTCTTGGGATTTTTGGGGTAAATTCTGGGGATTTTTGGGGCTCAATCTCAGGATTTTTGGGGTTAAATTCTCAAGATTTTGGGCTGCTCTGAGTGAATTCCCAGCCCACTTTTGCCCAAAAATCTCACTTTTTTCAGGACAAAAAGCAGCACCCCGGGGGGTTTGGGGGGGCTCCTGAACCACAAGGATTTTTGGGATTGTTCCGGGGATTTTTGGGGTGAATTTTCAGGATTTTGGGTGTCTCACCAGCCATTTATCTCGTGCATAAATCACCGTGTTGAGCATGGACTCGTAGAACAGACAATAGCCCATCCACTCGCTGATGATGATGTCGACTTTCTCCACAGGCAGCTCCACCTCCTCCACCTTGCCCTTGATGATGGAAACCACTGGAAAAACACAAAAATCGGGAAAATTCGGAGTGGGGAAAGTCAGGGACGATTTGGGGATTTTTTTGGGATTTTTTTTCGGGGGGGTTTTGGGGATTTTTTTTCTTTGGGAATTTTTTTTTAGAATTTTTTTAGCTTTTTTAAAACAAAAATTCAGGGAGTTTTTAGGATTTTTAAAAAAAATTGGGGGGGGGTACTTTTTGAGGATTTTTTCTCTTTTTTTAGATTTTTCAGAACGTTTTAGGTTTTTAAAAAAAATTCTTCACACTTTTTTCTTTTGGTTTTGGAGGATTTTTTTCAGAATTTTTTAAGGTTTTTTAAAAAACTTGTAGGTGTTTTTGGGATTTTTTGGGGGATTTCCGGGGTGATTTTGTGGGAATTTTGGGCTGATTTTTGATAATTTTGGGCTGATTTCGGGGCTGATTTTGTTGGAATTTCGTGGGAATTTCAGACTGATTTTTTGGGCTGATTTTGGGTCATTTTGGGCTGTTTTTAGGGCTGATTTTTGGGTAATTTTGGGGCTGATTTTTGGGCATTTTTGGCTGATTTTTTGGGTAATTTCGGGCTGATTTTTGGGGAATTTTGGGGCATTTTGGGCTCTCACCATGGTCCAGTTTGTTGGCCTTGACGATTTTGACGGCGTAGTCGGAGATGCTCGAGCACTCGATCTGCGGAGAAAATTCCTGAAATCCCCAAAATTCACCCAAAACCCTCCAAAATTCACCAAAAATCCACAAAAAATCCACCAAAACCCTCCAAAATTCAACAAAGTCCACCAAAATCCACCCAAAATCCACAAAAAATCCACCAAAATCCTCCAAAATTCACCCAAAATCCACTGAAATCCACCCAAAATCCACCCTGGGAACACCACAATCTACCCTGGGACCCTAAAATCCACCAAAATTCACCCAGAGAATCCCAAAATCCTCCAAAATTCACCCAAAATCCAACCTGGGACCCTAAAATCCTCAAATATCCACAGAGGAAACTCAAAAATCCTCCAAAATCCACCCTGAGAGCCCCAAAATCCACAAAAATTCACCCAAAATCCAACCTGGGACCCTAAAATCCTCAAATATCCACAGAGGAAACTCAAAAATCCTCCAAAATCCACCCTGAGAGCCCCAAAATCCACAAAAATTCACCCAAAATCCAACCTGGGACTCCCAAAACTCCTCCTGGAAAAACTCACTTTGCTGGGACCTCCAAAATTCTCCAAATCTCCCCCAAAATCCCTTAAATCTTCCCCAAAATTCCCCAAATCTTCCCCAAATACACCCAGGACCTTCCAAATCCCCCAAATTCCCCAGATCTCGCCCAAAACAGCCCCAGAATCCCTCAAATCGTCACGATTTTTTCCAGGATTTTTCCCAAAACTCACCAAATTTTCATGAAATTTTTCCAAATTTTTCCAAAATCAACCCAGGACCTCCCGAAACTCCTCCAGGACTGCCAAAATCCCCCAGATTTTTCCGAAAATCCCCCCATGTCCCCCCCAAAACAGCCCCGAAATCGCTCAAATTTTGGCGATTTTTTCCCGGATTTTTTCCCAAATTTTCCCAAAATCCCCGGAATTCACCCCGATGACTCTCCTGGCCCCAGCCTTGGCGGCGAACATGCAGAGGATTCCTGTGCCGCTGCCCCCAAAACAGCGCCAAAATCCCTCAAAAAAGCCCCCAAATCACCAGAATTTTCCCCAAATTTTTAGAATTTTCCTCAAATGCCCGGATTTTGCCCCAAATTTTCCCAAAATCCACCTAGGACGTCCCAAAAATCACTCCAGGAGCTCCCAAATACTCCAAAACACCCCTAAAATCCCCCCAATTTCTCAGAAAAGTCTCCATAAACCGCCCATAACTGCCCCGAAATCGCTCAAATTTTGGCGATTTTTTCCGGAATTTTTCCCAAATTTTCCCAAAATCCCCGGAATTCACCCCGATGACTCTCCTGGCCCCAGCCTTGGCGGCGAACATGCAGAGGATTCCTGTGCCGCTGCCCACGGCCAGCCCCAAACTGACCCAAAATCCCCCAAAGAAGCCCCAAAATCCCCAGAATTTTTCCAGATTTTTTCCCAAAACTCCCCAAATTTTCACAAAAATTTTCCAAAATCCTTCCAGGACCTCCCAAAGCTCCTCTAGGACTGCCAAAATCCCCCAGATTTTTTTCAAA
This sequence comes from Origma solitaria, assembly GCA_013397895.1. NCBI lineage: Eukaryota > Metazoa > Chordata > Aves > Passeriformes > Acanthizidae > Origma > Origma solitaria. Next base: position 6,971 of record VZRL01006512.1, on the reverse strand, counting down.
AATGCCCCAAAACCGCTCCTAAATCCCACAAAAAAGCCCCAAAATTCCTCGAATTTTCACCGATTTTTCCCGGAATTTTTCCCAAACTTTCCCAAAATCCCCGGAATTTACCCCGATGACTCTCCTGGCCCCAGCCTTGGCGGCGAACATGCAGAGGATTCCTGTGCCGCTGCCCACGTCGAGCACGACCTTGTCCTTGAACAAGTGTCGGTTGTGGAACATGGAGTTCCTGTAGGTCAGCGTCCGCACCTCGTCCTTCAGCATCTCCTGGGGATGGCGAAAATCACCAAAATTAACCCAAAATCCGAGTGGGATTCATCAATTCCAAAATTCCACACAAATCCTGCGAAAACCCCGCGAAAATCCGCTGAAATTTCATCCAAATCTGCGGATTTTGACTCAAAATCGTCCCTAAAATCTCCCCCAATCCGCACCTCGTCCTTCAGCATCTCCTGGGGATGGGAAAAATAAAAAAATTAACCCAAAAGCAGCGTGGGATTGGGAAATTTCCAAATTCTGCAAAAATTCAGCGAAAATTCTGTGAAAATCCCACGAAAATCGGATGAGGTTTCATCAAAATGCGATGATTTAGACTCAAAATCTGCGGATTTCTATTCAAAATCGTTCCTAAAAGCTCCGTGAAATTAACCCCAAAATCACCTGGGATTTGTAAATGCCAAAATTCCACAAAAATCCCCAAAAAATCCCATAAAAATCCACTGAAATTTCATCGAAATCTGTGGATTTTGACTCAAAATTGTCCCTAAAATCTTCCCCAAGGCCCTCTCGTCCTTCAGCATCTCCTGGGAATGGGAAAAATAAAAAAATTAACCCAAAAGCAGCGTGGGATTGGGAAATTTCCAAATTCTGCAAAAATTCTGCGAAAATTCTGCGAAAATTCAGTGAAAATCGCATGAAAATCGGATAAAATGTCCCTGAAATCTGATGTTTTCTACTCAAAAACTGCTGAATTTCACCCGAAATGGGACAAAACCACCCCAAAACCTGCCTGGGATTCGTAAATTCATGAAATTCCACAAAATCCCACAAAAATCCCATAAAGATCTCTTGAGAATTCATCGAAATTTGCTGATTTCTATCCAAAATCATTCCTACAATCTCCCCCAAGGCTCTCTCGTCCTTCAGCATCTCCTGAAGGGGAGGGAAAAAAAAAAAAAATCACAAAATTAACCCAAAATAGGAGCGGGATTGAGAATTACGGAGCTCCAAAAAAATTCTGTGGAAATTCCATGAAAATCCTGCGAAAATTCCGTGAAAATCCCAGGAAAATCGGCTGAGATTTCATCGAAATGCAATGATTTAGACTCAAAATCCACCGATTTCTACTCGAAACGTGCCGAATTTCACCCGAAATGGGACAAAACCACCCCAAAACCACCTGGGATAAGGAAATTCCCAAATTCTGTGAAAATTCTGTGAAAATTCCGTGAAAATCCCAGGAAAATCGGCTGAGATTTCATCGAAATGCGATAATTTGGACTCAAAATCTGCCGAATTTCACCCGAAATGAGACAAAACCACCCCAAATTCACCTGGGGAGCCCCAAAAATCCACCTGGATTCAAAACCTTCCGTTTGGAGTTTGAAAAGCCTTTACAAAACCCTTAAAAAAACCTTTTAAAAAGCCTTTTAAAACACCCTTAAAAAAACTTCTAAAAAACTTTCAAAAAGCCTCACAAAAGAACTTCAAGAAACCTTTAAAAACCCTTAAAAAAAAAACTTTAAAAACGTTCAAAAAACACTTTAAAAACCCTTAAAAACCCCCAAAAATTCCCTAAAAAAACCCCAACGCCCCCAAATATTTTTCAGGACCCTCCTGGGCTGAATTTTGGGGTTTTTTTGTATTTTTTGGGATATTTTGGTACCTCGTGGATGCCGAAGTGAGCGCAGGAGTCGAACCCGTCCCAAAAAACTCCCTTAAAAATCCTTTAGAAATCTACTTAAAAACTCTTTAAGAAACCTTTCAAAGCTCCTTTAAATCAACTTTTTAAAAAGCCTTAAAAAAATCCGATAAAAAGCCTTAAAAAAACTTCAAAAAAAACCTCTAAAATCCCTTAAAAAACCCCTTAAAAAATGTTCAAAAAGACCTTAAAAAAGCCCCAAAAATCCCCCAAATCCCAAATTTTTCCAGAACCCTCCCAGACTGAATTTTGGGTATTTTTTTTGGATTTTTTCGTACCTCGTGGATGCCGAAGTGCGCGTAGGAGTCGAAGTAGTAATCCTTGGAGGTCATGTCCTCGGCCGAGGGCTTGGCGCTGCCCTCGGGCGGAGCCGCGGCCGGGGGGCACGAGGAGACCTGCGGGGGGCACGCGGCGCCGTGGGGAGACCCCTGGGACACCCCCGGATCAGCACTTCCCCAAAACCCCCAAATTGCCAGAGAAAACCCCGAAATTCCCGCGAAATTCCCGCGAAAATCCGTTAAAAATTGCCGAAATCCCATTAAAATCCCATTATTTCCCATAAAAATCCCACAGTTAAAGCGGTTTTTTGGGACCCTTGGGACACCCCCAAATGCCTCAGACACACCCAAATCCNAGAGAAAACCCCGAAATTCCCGCGAAAATCCGTTAAAAATTGCCGAAATCCCATTAAAATCCCATTATTTCCCATAAAAATCCCACAGTTAAAGCGGTTTTTTGGGACCCTTGGGACACCCCCAAATGCCTCAGACACACCCAAATCCCAAAAATCCCAAAGTTCCCAAAATCCCTGCGAAAATCCGTTAAAAATCGCCAAAATTCCCACCGAAATCCACTAAAAGTCACTGAAATTCCCACTAAAAAGCCCAAAATTTCCACGACACCCTTGGGGGGGCCACGAGGAGACCTGCGGGGGGCACGCGGCGCCGTGGGGAGACCCCTGGGACACCCCCGGATCAGCACTTCCCCAAAATTCCCGCGAAATTCCCAAGAAAAACACCGAAATTCCCGCGAAAATCCGTTAAAAATCAACGAAATCCCACTAAAACCCCATGATTTCCCATAAAAACCCCACTGTTAAAGAGGTTTTTGGGACCCCTGCGAGCCCCAGATCCTCAGATCCCAAAAATCCCCAAATTCCCACGAAATTCCCACAAAAAACCCCCACGAAAATCCATTAAGAATCAATGCAATCCCATTAAAATCCGATTATTTCCCGTGAATCCCACGGCTAAAAGAGATTGTTTCAGTCTTGGGGGACCCCTGGGACACCCCCGAATCAGCAGATCCCCAAAACCCCAAAATCCCCGCGGAATTCCCACAAAAAACCCCAAAATTCCCGCGAAATTCCCAAGAAAAACACCGAAATTCCCGCGAAAATCCGTTAAAAACCGCCGAAATCCCACAGAAATCCCATCAAAATCCTATTATTAAAAGCGTTTTTTTTGGGTCCTGGGACCCCCCCAGAGCCCTCAGACACACCCCAATCCCCAAATTCCCCAAAATCCCAGAATTCCCAAGAAAATCCGTTAAAAACCGCCGAAATCCCACAGAAATCCCATCAAAATCCTATTATTAAAAGCGTTTTTTTTGGGTCCTGGGACCCCCCCAGAGCCCTCAGACACACCCCAATCCCCAAATTCCCCAAAATCCCAGAATTCCCAAGAAAATCCGTTAAAAATCACTGAAATCCCATTAAAATCCCATGATTTCCCATAAAAATCCCACAGTTAAAGGGGGTTTTTGCGACCCCTGGGACCCCCAGATCCTCAGATCCCCAAATTCCCAAAATTCCCGCAACAATCCCACAAAAAAACCCCGAAATTCCCAAGAAAATCCGTTAAAAATCACTGAAATCCCATTAAAATCCGATTATTTCCCGTAAATCCCAAGGTTAAAAGAGATTTCTTCAGTCTTGGGGGACCCCTGGGACACCTCGAAACCAGCAGATCCCAAAAACGCCAAATTCCCATGGAAAACCCTGAAATTCCCAAGAAAATCCGTTAAAAATCACTGAAATCCCATTAAAATCCGATTATTTCCCGTAAATCCCAAGGTTAAAAGAGATTTCTTCAGTCTTGGGGGACCCCTGGGACACCTCGAAACCAGCAGATCCCAAAAACGCCAAATTCCCATGGAAAACCCTGAAATTCCCATGAAAAATCCCAAAATTCCCACGAAAAACCCCAAAATTCCTGCGAAAATCTGTTTAAAAATCACCAAAATCCCGGAAAAATCCCATTATTTCCCATAAATCCCAGGGTTAAAAGAGGTTTCTTTAGTCTTGGGGGAACCCTGGGACCCCCAGACCCCCAGATCCCAAAAATCCCCAAATTCCCACAAAAAACCCCCAAAATTCCCACGAAAATCTGTTAAAAATCACCGAAATCCCATAAAAATCCCATAAAAACCCATTAAAAAGGGTTTTTTGGGATCCTTGCGACCCCTCTGGACCCCTCAGACCCACCCGAATCCGGAAAATCCTGAAAACCCCGAAATTCCCACGAAAAAGCCCAAAACTCCTATGAAAATCCCATAAAAATCCCTGAAATCCCACAAAAACCCCATCAAAATCCCCAAAATCCCACCAAACACCCCAAAATCCCACAAAAATCCTACAAAAATCCCTTTTTTTGCGGACCTTGGGATGCCCCCAAATCCATCAGATCCCAAAATTCCCTGAAAAATTCCCGAAATTCCCACTAAAATCCCCAAAATAAAACAAAAATCCTACAAAAATCCCATAAAAATCACATTTTTTGGGGTCCTGGGATGCCCCCAAAGCCAACAGATCCCAAAATTCCCCAAAACCCTCTCAAAATCCCCAAATTCCCCCCAAAAATTCCCAAAACTCCCACTAAAATCCCCAAAATAAAACAAAAATCCTACAAAAATCACATTTTTTGGACCCTGGGACGCCCCCAAATCCATCAGATCCCAAAATTCCCCAAAATCCTCTCCAAATCCCCGAAATTCCCCAAAATCCCCCAAAATTCCCCCAAAAATCCTACAAAAATCCCATTTTTTTGGACCCTGGGACGCCCCTAAAGCCAACAGATCCCAAAATTCCCCAAAATCCCCTCAAAATCCCCAAAATTCCCCCAAAAATCCCCCAAAAAACCTACAAAAATCCCATAAAAATCACATTTTTTGGACCCTGGGACGCCCCCAAATCCATCAGATCCCAAAAATTCCCGGAGACCCTGAAAATTCGGATTTTTTCGGAGGAATTTTAGGGGTTTTAATTTTATTTTTAGGGATTTTTGGGGGGATTTGGGGGTTTTTAGGAAGTTCTTTGGAATTTGGGATTTTTGGGGGAATTTCTTTCGGGATTTGGGGTTTTTTGGGTGATTTTTAGAGATTTTTTGGGGGGAATTCGGGGTTTTTTTTGGGATTTTTAGGGGGGATTTAGGATTTTTTGGAGACTTTGGGGTTTTTTTGGGGCCCTGGGGAGCACAAATTGGAAGAAAAACCAAAAAAAATTTCGGGAGCCTCCCAAAATTCCATTTTTTGCTGCACTTGGGGATTTTTGGGGGGTTTTTTTCAGGAGAATTTCAGATTTTTTGGGGATTTTTTTTGGATTCGGGATTTTTTTGGAATTTCACTTTAATTCCCCTCCAAATCCCCCCCTAAAATCCCAAATTTTGGGGCATTTTTCCAGAGATTTGGGAGTTTTTTTGGGAAATTTTGGGATTTTTTGGGATTTGGGGACAATTTTGGTGCCCCAAATCCCAAATTTTGGGGCATTTTTCCAAAGATTTGGAAATTGGAAATCCGGAAATTCCGTGGGAATTTTCTTTTTTTTTTTGTTTTTTCTGGCATTTAAGACTTTTTCACAATTTTTATTGCGACTTTGGGTTTTTTTTTTTTTTTCTTTTGGGATATTTTTCCCCACGATTTTGGGACATTTTGGAATATTTGAAATTTTTAAGAATTTCGGGTGGGGTTCAACCTCACTTTTTCCCCAAAAAACGCCCCCTAAAATCCCATTTTTGGCCATTCCGGGGCCTTTTTTTTGAGGATTTTGGGGTTTTTCCCAGGATTTGGGAGTTTTTTTGGAGCATTTTGGGGTATTCTAAATTTTTAAGAATTTTGGGTGAGGTTCAACCTCACTTTTCCCCACAAAAACCCCAAAAAACCTCCCCAAAATCCCATTTTTGGCCATTTCGGGGCCGTTTTTTTTTGGGATTTTCGTGGGGATTTGGGGATCTTTTGGGGGTTTGGGATTTTGGGGATTTTTTTGGGGATCGGGGCGGGGATTTTGGGGTTTTCTGGAGGATATTTACATCTTCCCGAGGCGGCTGCAGGCTCATCCCGTTAGCCAGGGTGGCTACAAAACTCTGGGGAAAGAGGAAGGCACAGATGTCACCCCGGGGGGGCCCAAAATTGGGTGGGGGACCCCGAATTTGGGGCTGGGGGAGTCCAAAATTGGGTGGGGGACCCCAAATTTGGGGCTGAGGGGTCCTAAAATTGGGGTGGGGGGTCTGAAAATTGGGG
>VZRL01006511.1:953582-999377 GCA_013397895.1 Origma solitaria | reverse complement strand
GTTATCAGCATTATTCTCATCCTTACAGCAAAACACGGCATTGTACCAGCTGCTGGGAAGAAAATTGCAGCTGAAGGTAGAACAAGCTGTCCATCTGTCTGTGGAAAGCTTCACAGACTGTCCTAAAGCTTGCACTTCTGACAAAGCAGCTCCAAGCAGCTCTTGGTGTAAATAATTCCCTGAACTGTGGCATCACTGAGAGTATGAGGTGGTTCCTGGTACAGCAACGTGAAGTCCTGAGCTTGTGCCACATGGACTTGGACTTCAAGGAAACCAAGCCTCTGAGGAAAAATGCTGGGAAGTGTTTTCATAAAGAAGGTTTTTAATTAACTTTTTAAAAATTATTTTTTCACACTGTAAAATGCATTTCAGAAGTGAGATGATTGGTTACAATATGAATCAGCAGGTTAACAGCTGCACAAATTTCAACTAGCAGCCAATTACCACTGGTATCCCTCGGGCACTGATACTCGGGCCAGCACTGCTTAAAATCCAAATTAATAACCCAGGTGGATAGTATAGAGTGTGTTCCCAGAAAGTTTATGGAGAATACCAAACTAAGTGGAATGACTGATCTGCTTGAGGGCAGGGGGAATATCAACTGGCTGGACAAAATGGCCTGAGGCTGGGCTGTATTAGCAAAAGTGTGGTCAACAAACTGGGTGAAGTAGTTCTTTCTCCTCATTTGGCACTTGCTCTGCTGAGTTTGGTTTGAGATCCTCAATCCAGGAAAGATACTGGCCTAATGAAGTCAGTCAAATGAAGCATTATCAAAGATGGTCGAAGGCTAGAGCACTTACCTGTAAGCAAAGGCTGAGAGGACAGGGCTGGTTTTCATGGCATGACAGTCTTGGGGAGATTGTATTGCTGCCTACAGCTCCTTTAATGGAACAGTAAAGATGAGATGGAGCTGGACTCTGCTGGCCATGCTGAATAAGGTGGGTTAACCTCAATTTGTGCCTTTGAACTGGCTGTTTGATGAGCATGCTTGGCCCTGCTGCTCTGTCCTCAGTAGAAGTTAAATCCTATTGCCCAACTTTCCATCACTGTTTCCAATTCTTGTGTAGTACTGACTACCCCAGAAGTACTTTGAGCTCTACCAAAAGGTGTATTCAGTGACGTAGTCATAAAAGTGGCTGCACTATAACATCATCTGATATTTTCATGCTATTTAAATGGAAGTTTGCAGATTCAGTTGATGTCTAGATAATTCTTAGTAAGCTTTCAACTCTTTGAAATTGGGTGAAGAAAAGTCTTACAGTTGTGTATTTGTGGCAAGAAAGGATAGCTCTAATATAAAATCTTGATTAGAAACAGGACAAGTCCTCTGAAAACACTGAAATAACTTATAATTGATCAGTCCTTATTCAGGTTAGATTAGATTTAATGGATAGAGGAAAATAATTGGGCTATTTGCATACAGCTTGCATTCTTGTAGCTAAGTTTGCTGAAGCCAGCAGATTTGCTGAGATGCGAAGTCATACCGTTTGTTAATGAAGGGGGAATAGAAGGCCTTATCCAGCAATACACTGAGTGCACAGTGACCATTCAGGAAAAATCTGATATCCTTCACTGCTTCACAGAAGGGATTTGGCGTCTCATGGCTTGTGCTGTTCAATGAGCTCAGCGGCCAAGAAATTGCCGGCTTTGAATCTCTGGGAGCAATAGTATGACCCAAGTACTTGTATATCAGGCTGTACAAAATTACAGAGAGAAAGTTTCTGGCTAAAATTTAATTAACTAGCTTGTTTCTGCTGCCATTCAGATCAGGAAATTTCTTTGTGAAATACTTTTCTAGTTCCTGTCACCAATATCTTATGTGCTTTGATTCTGATTCAGTATTTATTGCAGTAACTGTCTGAGTGGTTTGCAGGGGAGAGGGAGGGCCTTGTGAGGTTTTTGGGTGGGGGAGTTGTTTTTGTTTGGTTTGGATTTTGGGATGGGCTGAGGTGGTTCTACATTTTATTCTAAGAACTTCCATTCTAGCTCATGTTGTAACAATGTGCTACTGTTGCATAGTTATGCAAAAACAAAACAAAAAAATACCAAAACCACATCCCTCACAAAAAACCCCCAAAAACAAACAAACAAAAAAAACCCAACAAAAAAAAACAACAAAAAATCACCAAAACCTAAAAAAACCCCAAAAAACAAAAAGAGAGAATGAAGGAGACTGGGGGCAAGGCACAACATCTAAATATAAATATTTGGAAGACCTTCAAGCAGGACAGCTTTTTATCTAGCCGTTGGTAAAACTGCAGAAGCAACTTGTAGAGAAGAATTGAATGTTAAAGGAGCAGCAGGAGTGGGGCTGGAAATAGTATTAGTAGCAGACTGATCATTCCGTTCCCAAGAGAGAATCTTGCTATCTAAGGCACTCCAAATAACACACAACTCTCAGCTTCTTTTTCAGTGGCAGTGATATCACTGAGTGTTATTAAACCTGCCAAGTAAATTGATTGCATGTACGCAGTTAAGCAGTGGTTGCTTTGAGTAGGATCAAAACTAGGGCTGGAGACTTGGAGGCAGGTCTGGACTTCCTCTTCAGATGAGGAAGATGAGTGTGAACAGTCATGTGGATAGTGCCATATCTAATGTCTTGGAAGTGGTTTAATTTTAAACCGGTTTACATTTGACCTATTAGGTTGAATTCTTTTTTCATTAGTCTTGACTTGAAAAGATAAGCTTCTCTGTTTAGAGATTAAATGAGCTGGAACAAATTTGACCAAATTGCTTTTTCCAAATGTTGATAGGCTGTAATGGCACATCCTGATCCAGAGAACATCACCTGCATGTCTCTTTAGTTGGAGTTTGCTTTCTCCAACTATTAGTTGGTTTATTAGTATCTTGAAAGTGATGGTTTTGTTCTTGTTCTGAGTGTTTTAAGGGCCAGGGCTCTAAGCAATGTTTTTTACAGGATTTTGCTTCCAGTAGTCCTTAAGACCCCTTCTAATCTTAGTATTTTTTTTTATTCCCATCTCTGAAAAGCATTGTAAAAGCATTACATTCTGGCAATTTTAATCGATTCTTCTGTTGTAACACTTTGCCACTTTCATGTCTGTTCTGATATCCATCGACTTCATAGTGTATCTGTTGCTTCCCAACAGGAAGCTTCTTTTTGTTATCAGTCCTCCAAAAGCCTCAGGAGTTCCCACCATGCTAGTCCTGGGGTGGGGGAAAAAAAAAAAAAAAAGAAGCTCCCAAGGTTTTCCTTTTAGCTATGAGTGGGAGGCATCATCTTGAAGCATGTGCATGGTGGAAATTTTGTGGTCAACTCTGCTCATGGAAGGTCCTTCCCAGATTGCTGTTGTTTCTCTTTTTCAAGTTAATGAGTCAGGCAGGGAGCAGCTGCTGTAGGAGTGCTGTTGAAACGTGGAGCCTTTTGCCTTTTAGGTCAATGGCCACAACTTTGTTACAGCCAGCAGGTGATGATTAGTGTCACGTGTTGCCTGTCATATTAGTGGGCTGTGCTATCTCCTGTCTGATTTCTCATGGAAAGATGATCAGAGTCTGGAAAAAGATGGAGGAGTATTTTGCGTGCTTTGAAAATTGGCATGAAAACTATGGGAACAGAGGTCTAATATTTGTTTGTTGGCTCAACAATGAATCTATGGCATAGATACCATTGAACAATTTCAAGTCAAACTGTTGTAAGCTGTCCTCTGATTCCTTGCTAAGTCAGATTACCTGAGGTCATGATTGATTTATAGAGGCTTCTTGACTGATTCGGTCTTAAAAGTTCTGGAGTAGTTGTTAATACACTGTCCTGGTTCCACTTGTACACTCCATTATTAATGTTGTTGCTGTTACTGTTCATTTCTTTTCTCATTATTGTTCCCAATAGATTTTTCTTATCTCAACCTGTGAACTTCACCGTTTGTGTCTCCAATTCTCCTCTCCATCCTGCCACAGAGGGAGAGGGAAGGGGGAGCAAACAAAGGGTGCGTGCTTTGGAGTGTTTCAGTGGGAACACTAAATTGGGGACTACCATTCCTAAACCACAAGATATACACAGTACAGAAAACTGACTCAGGAAAGCTCTCCTCTGTTTTCCACTTCAGTAAGAAAATCTGTCACTCCCTCTGCTAATTGGAAGCCTAATTGTCCTTTCATACACTTTACTCCTTAGCATCTTCCTCTGCATAGTGTAGAACTGGAATGATCATGCAACTAGAGCAGGAAACAGAGAATTGAGATGTAGCATTTTCTATCGTGAATTGTCTGAAATGAGTTAATTGGCTGCTTCATGTAATGTTATTTCTTTCTAACCTGCTTTTTTGAAGTGCTGAACATCACCCTTAAATAACTCAACACCTTGATTCCTCATGTAGGGACTAAGACTTAAAAGTTAATCTCTCTGCCTCTGTGTATTATCTAGAAAACTTCCAAACTCTTGCACGTGTGTTATATAATGCACCAGTCACATACTGGCTGGGAGTTGTTTGCATCTGAGATACCTACAATTGGTGCCTTTTGCTGAATTTAAATGTTTTCTCTTGCTGATTGTCATTTGCTGATTGTCATTAAGGTTGTATATGCCGGTGGCCTGCAGAGAGCCATAACACGAATTAGTAGGAAATGACTCAGCTGCCAAACTGCACAAGCAGTATGAGGAATAGGAGGAGCTTTCAGTTAAGTAACCTCTACTGACTTGGGGAAAATATAGCTTGCTGTGTCTTTGGCTTTCAGTGTTGCCAAAGCCTCGCCAAGGTTGTTTTGCTTGTTCATTGGGTGACTGGTGTTCTCTCACCTCCCTTATCCAAGTTCAGTTATCATCGTGGAGGAATATTAGCCATAGAATTGTAAAGTCAGCTGCAAACTCCTGGAAGTTCAGATTTCTTGACCGGACTTTTGGTTCAGGTCTGCTAATTTGTTAAGATCTACTTTTGTTTTAGGAAAAAGATTCCCAGAATATATGAAAACACATTACATGAGGAAACAATGGCAGGAATAAAACTTTTCCACTAGCAAATGAGTGTGTTGGCTAGCCTTGTCATGCACATGGGTTTAAATACAAACCAGTTTTAAGTTGCACTAATTCTCTATATATGAACTATAATGAAACTTAAGTGAAAACAAAACCCTGCTGCTGTTTGTTTTGTTTGGATATTGGCAGAGCTTGAGGCATGCTTTTTCTTCCTCCTTTCATAACCATTTCAATACAGTGCAGACAAAATTAACGAAGATTTACCCTGTCCCTATTTGTAAGTGAAAACAGGCATCTCTGAACTTTCTATTGTTAAGGTATGCACTGTATTTGCATTCTATAGAGTATTTTATTCCTGCTGTAGAACTACTTTTTGCAGCCCCATTTTGGGGGAGTTTAACGTGGAAAACTGGGTTTAGGTTTTTCTTCAGAAGAAAGAATATTGCTTTCTTAAGAAGAAATAAAGTAAGTGCTATCTTTGAAGATAGCATTAGACAGAAGTCTGATATCTGAACAACTCCAGAGTTAGAATGTTTTCTCAGCATCATTCACCCTTTTTTTCCCTCCTTCTGTCCTACTGCATCCTTACCTGAAGTCACTGTTCTTACTGAAGGGCAAAAATCAGTCTATGCTACATGCTGGCAGAATTGACAGCCTATCAAGCAAAGTATGAAAAAACTTCAAGTGTTCACAATACTCCCTTCATTACTTAGCCTGTGGCATGGTGTCTTCATGGTAGTTTTCATTAGCCTTCATACTCTGAATGTCAGGTTGCTCTGAGCCTTCTGAGAAGGGCCTCTACTGCTTTAGCAGCATGTAAAGAGTTGCTGCTTTGCGTTGCCAGTACCTCAGATAAGTGTGTTTCAACTTCTTCCAGAACTGTGGCTTGGCAGTGAAGGTGCATCATTGCTTAAACTTCTCGAGGATGAAGATGTTAGTTAAATTACCAAATTAATTAGGAAGCCATTACCATGAGCCTCACGTTAATGGTCTGTGTTCATATGTGTCTCAAAGCAGTGAATCATCTCACAAGCTTGAAGATGCTGTCTTTTAAACTGTTTGAGTCTTGTTTCACTACTTTTGATATATCTTGAATTTTTGTCTTTTTTTCTAACTTTGTTCTTATTATTTTGTTTCTTTTCTCATCTCCTTCATGTCTCTTACCTTATATTTTTGCTTCTTTTGAAGTTGCAAGTAAATTTTTTCACAAACGGTTTATTTTCATTATTGTAATAAGAAGATATAAAACCAAGGTACATTCAGTGCAAGTTCAGGAGCCTGGTCTTAAACCCAGATGCTGTGCTGGAATGGTGAAGTGGAGAATCAAGCCCAAAATAATGATTGATTTTAATTTATTGTAAACATGGGATTTTTTTTCCAAGCGGCAGTTTTTGGATGAAAAGTACGCAGAACGTCTGAATTGACTCTAGCATTACAGCCATCCAAAACATCCATAATAAAATCCAAACCAGCTCAAACATACTTGTGTTTTAGTGTTTCATTATAAACCCTTAACTCAGCCAAGGTTAGCAACCTCCTGAAAACCTGGCCAGAACTGTGAGGGAATCTAAGAATGAGAGAATCTAGGTCAGTTTTTTCTTTGTGGATGGAAACATGTAAAACTTGATGGGTTTATGTGGTTTCAGCTTTTTAGCCATGCAAGAATTCAAAGTTGTGTTAAGCTCCAAGTGAGCTGGGCAGCTAAAATGAGTGGCCTGCTTCCTGCATTGTGCCTACAGGGTCCTACCCCTTGTCTAAGCTGATTTAAATTCCACTGCCTTGTACTGGGTCCCTGAAGAAGAGGACAATTCTCATCACTTCTCTTCTCTATGGCACAAAAGACATCTGTAATTGTAGCCTTTATTCAGCGTTTTGGGGCATCATTTCAGATCACAGGGAAAATGGGAGAGACAACTAAGGACAGATTTTCCAGGAGAGGACAGTGAGGTGACCCTCCCACTGGTCATGCTTTCTGTTGCAGTTTGTGTTCTCCAACATCCCAGGATACAGGAGTGGAATTTTCCTTGAGCCATAATGACTGTATAAGCAGAGAGCACTATCCAGGCACATGAGTAAAAGGATATTCTGTCCCCAGCACAGAGAGTTTGTTTATCCCCAATCTTGACATGTTCTGGTGGGTCTGAGGAAGAGGGGGACAATGTGCCCAGTATGTGTGCCTGGCTGTGATGTGGGGCAAAAGCTGTTCCTAGCTGAGGTAGTGGAACATTTGATGCCATCGAGCATAAGATTTGGTAGCATTTCTTGTAGTCTTCATTTTTAAGTGTTAGGAATGCACTAATGGGTTGGTAAATTCATTCCCAGAAGGGCTAAACTCTGGTAATAGAGAACCCCTTTAGTGCTGGCAGTCTGTTTCCTAGTTCAGATGCTAATCAAATCTGAAACAAGCCTCGTGAGGAAAAGGTAGGTGGAAAGGGTGCTACCTGCGTCTTGCCTCATACCTGTTTGGTCCTCTCCTGTTTGAATAGGATGTTACGGACTTTCTAAATGCAATGGATGCTCCAATGTGGGTACCCAGCTGTTCTTTTCTCTTCAGTAGCCTCCTAAGACTCGTTGTGGGCTTTGTTGTGTGGCATTCTGTGAAGAGAGATCTTCTGTGGCAGCTTCTTAATGGTGATAAATCTTTACTTTTTAAAGGCTTCTATTGTAGCTTCATTGCAGCTGGGAGAACTTAGGAGGTTTCACAACAAAAGCATGATTATGAAATCAGTCCTTCAATGGGATCTGGACTTAAAAGCATCCTATATCATAAATCACCAGGCTAGTAGACAATTCAAAGTACCAATGATGTCCAGAATTATTTTGGGTAATGTAAACATTATTAGTGATGAAATTCCTCTATTGCCTCAGCCAGCAGAAACTCTCAACAGGTTTTTGTTTGTTTTGTGTGCTTGAGAGGTTGTTTGGTTTCTCTGTTCAGGGTTTTTTTCATACGTTTAAAGCAAACTCATCTTCAGTGCTTTTGTCAGTAGTAGTCATTTGCATACTCATAGGACAAAATGAGCATCTGAATAGAAGTGCAGAACATGAACATGAAATGTGGTTATAAGACATCCTAAGAAAGCAGCTTGTTTTATCAGGTGAATATAAACACATTTCATAATAAGAATGGTGTGGTTTTTTGCCCTTCTCACCAATGTAGTGGGGGATATGGAATAAGGGAAAAGCAAAGTGTAAGAAATGAAGGGTCACTGAAACAAAGGTTGGTATTTCTAATTTGGTTCTCTGTTTTATGAGCTCCTAAGTAGCTGTAGGAATGGACAGAACACATTTTTTTTAATGTAGGGCAAATTATGAAGAGAAGAATATCCTGTATCTTTGAGCTTTGTTTGAGTATTGTTGGCAACTTAAAGCAGCTATCCACAGAATTCAATTCTTTTTAGTGAGGATTGAAATTATTTTAATAAGGCAAATTACAACTAATTAGGAATTATTTGTAAGACAAAATACAAGAAAAAGAGGTGGCAAAGATGCTAAAGAGTCAAGAAGATGCTAAAGAGTCAAGTACTTCTGTCCTGACCTTACCTTCAGAAAAAGGAACAGACCTGATTTTCATTCAGACTCTTCAATTAATTTTATTTTAATTTCTTCCAATGTATTGCTATTTTATAGAGATGGATACCAGATCTACAGCTTGTAGCCTGCCTCCAGGTTGCCAAGGCTTTGAAGGTGTGGAGAGAGTGGACTCCCAAGTTTTTTGGGGCATCCCAGCCTGCCTCTTAGAGAGGCCCCCTGCTCTTTATTCAACTCAAAAATCAGAATTTCCTGCTTGGGCTTGCCTGCCTCCCTGGTCATGCCCAGACAAGCATACCCAACTTTTACATGGCAGGGGCTGAGCAAAAGCGCGTTACTCCATGCTAGGCACTCAGTGTCGCACAGGGCAGGGATGTGTGTGTGGTCCTGCGAGTCAGTGGAAGAGGCCTCGAGGGCTCAGAGTTGGGTAATTCAAACCATTGGTACCACTGCCAAAGGCTGTGAGTGGGATGGTGCCGTGAAGTGACAGAAACATCGCATCAGGTGCTGTCGGGATCATTGTGTTATGCATTATGGACATTTTTTTAATTCACGTGTGTAGAAGTAAATATGAACTCACATATGAAAAAACTGAAGCTTCCCATTAACACTTTAGGTAGTGCTCCTAATTCTCCTGAAGTGCATATAAAATATCTCACTGAGATCTTTAGAATGTGTTTTATTTAAGCTCTTTTTTTAAACACCATGTCTTGGTGGTGTTGGGGGGAGGGTGTGGTGTTGGCATTCAAGTACTATTGACTCCCTCTTGTGGCTAACTTAAAAAAATAAAAAATACCTCAGTGATACTTCCAGTTTTGGAGGGTAATTTTACTGTGCAGGTTTAAATGCCTATTGGACACTGTGATTTTTCTGTATCTAAAATCTTTCCCTTGGATGTCTTTTAAATATTTAAGGCGGAGAGGGGAAGCAGAATATAATAAAAGGCTGCAATTAGATGGTAACTGTTTATTTCAGGTACAGCTGGTCATTTGTGTTTAGGCAGGTTTCAATGCAGGAACAAGTCTTCTGGGGAATGCTGTCTCTTTGCAAGCAAATAGTCTTACCGCTGCTTCATCATCTAAATATTTCTGCATTTCAGTGTTTTTGCACTTACCAAACGTAAATACGTGTGTCTGCACATATACGAAGTTATAGAAGGTTGTTGCTTATGTTTCTGATAATGTTTTTAGTACATCACCAAAATTTTCACTTCCACACTCACTCAACTGATGATGCTGCAGCTGAAATAGAAAGTATAATAATACTTTCTATTGGGTTAACAGTAACTTTTTCCCTATATATCCCCCAGTTTCATTAACTTTGGTTAACACTAAATTGGAGGGAAAGGTGTCTGAGATTGCTGATTTTTTTCCTCTCTAGCAACTTATCACAAATATTATTCTTGCTAAAGTAGGTTTTGTAATTTAGGATATCCAGCTGTCTGATCTCTGTTGCTAAAGGCTTAATTTTTGCAAGTGCCTTAGTGACCTGGCGTGGCTTTTATTTCCATCACAGCAACATTGGGAATCTGTGCTCTTGCTAGCACATGTTCGCCAGCCCGTTCCAAGGCACTTCTTCACATGTCATTAAACTACATAATCAGATATTTAATGACTAGATTACTCTGTCTTTGTTCTTAAAATAAAGAATTAAACCCGCTTTGTTCATCTGGTTTTTGAAACAGTTGTCCCCAAGACTACAGAGAGTTGTTAAATGAAAAGTTGCACTGGTTGTTACAAGGCTTTTTTTTTCTGGATGCCATTTAAGATGTGCTTAACATTAAGTATGAAAGAACAGGATTTTTCCTGTTGTCTTCAAGACTTGCTTAAAATAGACAAAAAGTATTTAGTAGAACTCTTAACTGGAGTCACTGAGTTTAGCATAGTTTAACTGCAGGCTTGATCATGGAAATATTGAAAACTTGGAGATCTTGGTCCTCATTCATCAAAGATCTGGTGATCAACAGATGTACAAATCCTTCTAAGAGCTGCCCATTATTTCAGTTTTAGTCTGGAGCCTGCCTGCTGAAGTTCCTTTGTTTTGTTCCATCAGATCACCCTTTCTCTGCAGCAGTGCCCGCACGCAGGGAGATGGTCACATTTGATCCAACTGCTCATCAGACTGGTTCTGAAATTTGAAACATCTGGTCTCCCAAAACAAATCCAAAACTGGTGGGAGCCACAGAGGTGAGGGAAGCTGGGAGCAGACATTTACTCCTCTTACATACTTGGCTATACTTCTGCTCTGCATCAAATGCGCCATTCCACCATGGCTGGGACAGCCCTTGGGTCAAGTCTGTAGTTACCAACATCAAAAAGTGCATTTCAGCAGCAGGGCACAAAAATACAGATTTTACTTTGAATTTTTTTTGCAACTCCTTAGTAGCACAAAGGAGTTAATACCACCTCAGTTGCTTTAACACTTTGGGTTTTGCTTCCCTGTCAGCTGAGTTAGGGATCCAGATGAAAATCTTCCATCTCGTTCCAGCTGACCAGAGCCCACCTGGAGCGGAAGCTCAGGTCTGTTGATTGACTGACTTCAGCAACTTAGTGATTCTCCAGGGGCTGTAGGAGACAACTGTTTAATGATTTTAAAGGATTTTGTTTGTGCATTTGTGTGCAAAGGCCCAGTTGCATCGTCCCTAGACCCCCCAGTCAGGCATATTTGAGCTGCTGCTGCTGTTTAATGAGGGTTCCTTATCCTGCTTGGGAGTGAGCCACATGTTCCTCTAAAGTGCTGCTCCTACTGATGCACCCCTTCCCTGCTGGAGAATGCTGCTCCCTTTAAACCAAGGGGCAGCACACAGTGCTGATGCTTCCCCACATCTCACTTTGATTTCGGAAACAAATGTAAAATAAGTTTCTAATCACACTGGAAAATGTATTTTTTTTACTAATACTTGCAACACACAAAATTGGTTATGTTCTGAAAAATCTATATGGCTTTCGTTGTTTTATGCTCTAATACGTGTTCAAAATTAGAATTAAGTCTATAAAAAACACTTTTCAGACCACTTTATTTAGAGAATGTTTTTACATCTTGTTAAAATATGAAAAAACCTGAAGTTTAAACTCACATATATGTGGTTTAAACCACATATTTCTTAGAGACATGGAGTTTCTGTATTTTACAGTACTTTAAAAGTCACTAGGATAAAAAAAATCAGCCTATTAAATCTTCAAAGGCTAGGTGTTTATGTCTGACCTCTAAGGTAAATCTAGATACACATATATATGAGGTAAATTCTGATTCATCACCCAGGCTTTAGGTAGTGTAATGCTACACAAGCCATTTAAATGCCAAGCCAAGTTGTTAGTGGGCTTTGTCAGATCTGGGATTAGAATAAATGTTTCTGACTTTTTGCTGATTGTACCATCAAAGTGAATTCTGAAGCCTTTGACCTTGGTTAGTAATTTCCTGAATGCAGCAGTCCCTTGGGCAAGAATAGGGAAACATCTATTGTTCATGTCATGTGTTTGGTTTTGGTGGCACAATATTTTTCTCACATGGCTCAACAGTATCACATAGTGTCTCACACTTTGGCACGTGTTAAGTGCTGTGATACAGGAACAGTCTAGGCTTTAACAGCATGTATATTTTTATATTATGAGCTGCAATACATATGTCTTAATTTCATGAATTGGGCTGTGTGTTTTTTCTCTTTTCTTGCTCCTTTGTAAAACTCTTACATCATTCTGAAAGTGGTCAATTAAAGACCTGCCCTCCCTTTTGCAAACAGACTTGTGCTGTACAGATTTGTTTGATACAGAACACAGCTTTTGGAGCTATTAGACACATAATCAGCAGGGATATGTTTCCCCCAGCTCTTTCCTGAGCAGAAAGTTGCCAGATTATTTCATAGTCTTATTTTTTCTTTCTTTTTTTTTTTTTTTCTTTAAAGTTTGTATTCTTCAAACTGTCCCCTGGATTCTGAATAGGTGAAGTAATTTCCACATGCAGATGGTTCATGCCTTTATACATGAGCCTGCTTTTCCCTTCTGGATTCCTACAAGTAAATTAGCAAGTGGAACTATAAGCCAGTGACTCGGCAGCAGCATGCTCAGCCTCTCTAGTCTGTTCCAGACTCCTGCTTTGCTCGGTTGGTGGTGTTGGGCTGTGCTCCACGTTGTGCTGGCAGGGAGCTGGCTTCACATGGCTCCTTCTGGCTTTGCGCAGCACAAGCAGAGTATCCTTTTAGCTCATACGACTGTGCACATCCTCAAAGAGAGCCCAGCCTCGCTGAGCGATGCCATCCTTTGTTGCACTTGAACAACGCTCCCCAGACTGGAAAGGGGTGCCAAGCTGGGTGCTTTCCCAGGTGTTGGGAAGAATGGAGGTAGCAGCTGCAGCCTGGCAGGGAATGTGTGCAAGCCGCAAAACAGAGTCTTTGTCGTCTTCGTTTTTCTTCCCTGTGTTCCTTTCTGTCATAATTAGCTTTCAACATTTTCCATGGGTTAGTTTGATATCTTGGGTACTGTATTTACTTGGGTACTGTAATATTTAATAAATTTTTTGCTGTAAAGGAAGTCCAATGGATCTTATTTTTATATTTTATAAGAAATATATTTTATATAATACCGTAGCTATAATATTTAATGTGTTTATTAGCTATTATTTTTAATACATTACTTAATATATTAAAAATATAATTTATAATCAAACTTCACACTTGATTAAAAAGCAAGCAAAACTTCATATGATCTAGATGTAAAGGCCAACTAGTTCAAGAACTAGGAAGGAGTTAGATATTTTTCTATTTAATTTCAGTAACTTTTGTGATAAGAATGAATGAAATGTATTTTACAGTTATGTAATAATATATTTATATATTTAACTATATAAAAATATATAAATAAATATAATAAAAATCAGCTCTCCATGCTGTTAGTGATCTCTCTGGGTTTTGCCAGGATATTTGCCTGGATAAAAAAATCCAGAAGAGCAGCCATCTTTTTGGTGTGTGTCATGGCACTGGGTGAGTGCAGGGTATGTGGGCAGCCACAGCTCTTCTGATACTCCAGAATAGCGACTCTGCACTCACAGAGGGGAAGGCAGAGCTCTGCACGATGAGGTGAGAGGATGTATTTTGCCTGAGGAGCATCTGGTGTATTCTTTTCTGGGTCAAAAAGCTGGCTGGCTGGATGAGCCCACAGAGTTGGGGTCGATAGAATTATATCCTGTTAGTGGCCAGTCCCCAAGGGTGTTCCCTAGGGCTTACTGCTGGGGCCAGTCCTGTCTAATAATCCATGATCTGGATGAGGTTATTGAGTTGCACCCTCAGAAAGTTCAGAGACAGCACCATGTTGGGTGGGAATGTTCATCTCCTGGAGGGCAGGAAGGCCCTGCAGAGGGTTCTGAACCGTCAATGGCCGGAATGATGGGCTGAGGCCATTGCTATGAGATTCAACAAGGTGAAGTGCTGGTTTCTGCCACGGCAACCTCAGGCAGCTCTGCAGGCTGGGGGCAGAGTGGCTGCGAAGTGGCCCTGAGGAAGATGACTTGAGGTGCTGGTTGGCAAGGGCTGAACATGATCCAGAGTGTGCCCAGGTGGCCAAGAAGGCCAATGGCATCCTGGCCTGTATCAGCAATAGTGTGGCCAGCAGGAGCAGGGCAGTGATGGTCCCCCTGTACTCGGCACTGGTGAGGCCACACCTCAAATCCTGTGTCCAGTTCTGGGCCCATCATTACCAGACAGACATTGAGGTGCTGGAGCACCTCTAGAGAAGGGCAGTGGAGCTGGGGAAGGGTCTGGAACATAAGTCCTGTGAGGACCATCTGATGGTAGTAAGGTTGTTCTTTCTGCATTAAAGGAAGCGCAGGGGAGACATCATTGCCCTCTGCAAGTACCTGAAAGGACATTGTGGCAAGGGGGTCAGTCTCTTCTCGCAGGCAGCTAAGTAATAGGACAAGGGGAAAGGGTCTTAAACTGTGCGAGGGGAGGTTTAGATTGGATATTAGGAAAAATTTCTTCACTGAAACTGTGCATTGGAACAGGCTGCCCAGGGAAGTGAAGTCACCATCCCTGGAAGTGTTCAAAAAGACAGACGTGGCACTCCATGCGATGGTTTAGTGGGCGTGGTGGTGTTAGGTCAAAGGTTGGACTTCTGGTGATCTTGAAGGTCTTTTTCAACCTAAATGATTCTATGATTCTGTTAGTCATGTTGGGAATTTTTCGCTTTCTGTAACCAAAGACTCTAGATATTACTGAACTATAATGCAAATTAAATAGTACTCATTCCTTTTTTTTATAAGTTGGCAAATTAAATTATTTAATGGGAGATGCCCTCCTCATATACTAGCTCTTGCATTTGGCAGTTGAATAATAAGGTAATATATTGCTTTCTTTTCCCCACTCTGTCATTCCTTTTTCATTCTTTGTAGTTACTTGGGGACATTGCTTACTGTGGTTGCAAAGATGGTGGCAGAATAATTTTTCTTTAAAAGTTCAAACCAAGTATCAGCATAATGTTAATTATTTCCAGACCTAACTGGTAGTGATTCTGAAAGACGAATAAACTCTTTGAAGAGGTTGCAAAATATGTTTCAAGTTTGTATGAATTCAGTCATTTCTCACTGCAGAAGGGTCTGTAATGAGTACATATTACCTCTTGCATGGACAGGAAACACAGACCTTTACTTCCTTATGTAACAGCATATCGTTTTTAGAACTCTAAATATCAGCTGAAAGAAATGGGTAGAGGGAATCAGTCCCATAAGTTGTTCCAGAGCTTCATTGGATCTGATGCTTTTTAAAAAAAATTTTTTTTCCCAATAAGAATGTCTACTGCAATTTCCAAATGTTATACATAATTATATGTTTCATATCCAAAGTTGAGTGGTCCTCTATCAAATCTGTCTTTTCCTACTGGCACATACAAATGGTTATCCTGGCCCTTCTCTGTAAGATAAATATCCTCAGCTGCTTGAATTTCCTAGTCTGCTGAAATATGTTTTAGTCATTCTTGTAGCTCTTATTGATCTCTCTCCAGTTTTTCCATACAATTTGTGTTGTGGACAGCAGTACAGAGTGGTATGTTAGCCAAGCTTACGTTAGTGCCAATAGAGACAGTGTTATCTTCCTGCCTGGTATTTCCTTACCCACACACCAAACCACAATTCTGTTGTGGTTATTCATGGAAGATGATAATATTGGATTATGTACTTTTTCCCCCACAAAACAGGATAAAAATCTGGTACCTTTGCAACTGCCTTCCAGTTGAACAGTAGATCCCCTGAATTGGTGTATGTAACAGATGCTTGTCTCGTATGTGTCACGTAAGGATATTTGTAGGGCTTCCTTACGGGATTGTATTCCATGGGCATCCCAAGAAGGGTGTTTGGATATAGAGAGGTAATATATCTTGAATCCTTATGAGGCCACTTCCAACAGCTCGTACCTTGTCTGATGACAGAGACAGGGAACTTCCAGAATTAAAACTGGTGGTTTTCCCTACATGTCAGAGAGTATGCTGGTAGATTATATTTTCATGTCCCACATGAAGGCAACGGCAGGCAGCATTTCATTTCACTTACACCGTTTAGAAATATTTTTGGTCTTGACCAACTGGCACAGACAGTTGCACTCACATCTGCACTGCACAGACTCAGGGACAGATGTGAGCAAAGATGAGAGCACAGGTTCCTGAGCACAGGTTCCTGATCAGTGGCAGCACCTCAGCTTTACCTCCCTTGAGCCTTGAAGGACTTGCAGCACCTGAGAAATGGGTTACATGAGCTTTGCCAGGTGGGAACCGCCTCGCATGCTGTCACAGTACAATTCACTTCTCCTAATGTATGTGAATATTACCTCAGTGCATAGGCATCTAAAAACATAGAAATGTTGAACTTAATTGTTAACAAGTGAAACAGGCACTTGAAGCACAATAGAACAAGGAAATAGATGAATGAGAGAGAGAATTGGCAGAATACATCAGTTTTTCTGTCCTTAAACCACAAAATAGTTTTTTTAAAAGGTTAAGTGAAACCAAGCAACCACATAATACATTTTTAAAAAATAAAAATAAAACCCATATTTATTGCATTTTTTGGATAAGCTGTATCTCCCAACAGGATTTAAAATCTTTCTTACCACTGACTTATTTGACAGTTCAGTCACAGTTTGGCCATGGTCTGATCAGTAGGGTTGGCCAAGAGCATCACCAGCCTGGAGGACACTGATGATATTTGATGCCTTAAAAAACAGTTTGGGGTCTGTGAAAGAAAATACAATTGAACAATTTTTTGTGTCAATACCAGTGTGGAAAATAACCCACGTTGCTTAAAGACCTTGTGCAGGATGAATCATAGCATTGCTTAAGTAAATTACACAGAGTTGAGGAGGGCCTGCCTGGCTGCATTAAGTAGTCAGGGATGGAAAACAATTAGAAGTGACTGTCAGCAGATGGAGGTGAGGCTGCTGCTGGCTTGGAAGGCATCAGTGAGCAGTGTCTTTCCAATGAAGCTTTGCAACACCCACTTTTCCGTGGGCAGTGTGCTTGAAGTTTCACAGGAGGGATTTGTGAGGAGAGGTAATTTATTTTTTGGAGCAAATAATAATAATGGGTGGGAGGAATACATGTTTCTGGATGCACAAGCTGTTCTGTAGATCCAAAATAGCCTGCAGCAGTCTTCACAGTTCATTAACAGTTTAACAACTGTTTGGAGTGTAGACAGAGCTTGTCAGTCCAGCCACCTGACAGCAGGAGTGATGGGTGACTATAAAGTAGGAGAATAGGTGGACAAATACGGAGCCCTTACGGAAAACAGGATGACCTGAAACTTACACTGCCTATGGATTGTGGAGAGGCTGTCTGGGAGGAGGGAGGGGAATTGGAAATACCTTAAGATCATTATTCCAGTTGAGTCTGTAATTTTACTTTTTTTTTTACTTTTTGTTTTGGTGTCCAGTGGAATATATATGAATTTTTGTTTCCAGCTTCTCTCCAGACTGAGCAATCACGGTGTTGTTTGGGTTTTTTCCCTCCAGTAACTGCATATTTTTGGCCTTTATCAACTACGTGTACCTTCAGGCATCTACTGGCTGTGGTTTTTTACCCCAGTTTCCAAGATGGCAATTTGCCCACCAGATGACATGTATTGCTTATTGAGAAGTGCAAGCCTCTGCTCCTGTCATGTTTCTGGTTGTGTTGCAAGTGGGATTTACCATCACGGTTGTGAAAGTGTTTCGGAAAAAAAGTTAGCCCAAGAGGTGTTTAGTTCCTTTTGACACATAGAGTGTAAAAGCATTAATACATTTCTGATGTTGTATGAACTTAGCAAACCAAAGGGTTGATTTGAAGTGTTGTTAGAGATGGGAAAATGTTTCCAGGGAAACCTTTCTCTGAGGCCAGGGTGGTTTGTCACAGTTGGACTTAGCTGAAGTGACCTGGTAGTACATCACCACTTTGCCAGTCAGGGGTCAAATGTTCAACCTGCTTCTGCTTGGCCACCACCTCCTTTGGGTTATGCAGGGACCTGCCAGTAATTTGCCGAGCAAACTTGAGCCATTTTTTCGCAATATAAGTGCTACATAGTTGCTTTTCTGTCTTCTTCTGTGGAACAGGCAGGTAAAATGTCACTATTTGTGATAAATAAGCAATCTAGGTACTTTTGCTTATGAAGTACCATTTCAGGTACCCCCTACCAGTGATCAAGCATGTGACTCGCCTCTTACAAAGAATGGGAACTAATCTGGCCCAGGTTGGTTGTGCCTTGCACCATACTCTAGGCAGAAGACTGAGCACTTGAATGACAGGGTTGTAGCCCCTGTTTTTGCACACAAGTAGTTCAGTTGTTTCATGGACTTGAGGGTGGCACATCCACTTTTTTTCTTTCTTCTTTGTGACCTGATCATGCTGTACATAAAGTTAGCTCCTGCTGTTGACCAAGAGAAGGACAAGGGATACAACAGAGCCTTCTTCACAGTATCAAACATGCAGAACTGTTTGGAACTGGTGCTGCAATGTTCTATGGCATCTTTAAGAAAAGCTGGTGAGATGACCTGTCAGTAGCAGGACAAGATGTGATTTGATGTCTTAAAGCCCCACTCAGAGTTGGAAGAGTTGCTGTTATGATATAGTTTGGTCCATCCTGTGCCTTGCGGGGTAGGAGCCTTCAGGTCTAGTTTCCCAGGATTCCTAATATTTTGCCCCATTTTCCCATTTCATTGACCTAGGCATTTGGCAGTCCTTGATCCTTGGGGTAAGTTTTGTACTGAATATATTCCTAGTTTCAGTTACAGCATTAAATAAATGCGTCTGTTTTATCTGCTTATGTGTCCAATCCAAAAAGTTCATACAATGGACTGCTTTATAGGACAGTAAAGATTATTTGAAAATAATGTGAAGCTTCATTCTGGAGCCCATTCAACAGTGTAGAATATGTGGTTGCTAAATAAGACTGGATTTAAGCATTTTGTGCTAAGCTTTTTATGTAAATTTTCTCTCTTAATTCTCGAAGCAATTGGGATTTTAATATACCAAGCTTCAAGAAACAGAATTTAAAAATCATGAATATAACTTGAATTCTATTGTAAATCATGTCATTCTCTTTGCAGTCACATTTAACATGGGAGCATACTTTATACTAAAATGAGAAGGAGGCATAAGGTGAAAAGACTATTAAGAAAAGATGGCAGAAATGATTCCTTTTAACAGTCATCTAAACTCACTAAGCAATTGAATTTTTCTGTGAGTAGCAAAGATCGTATCTGGAGTAGATACATGGCACAGAATGGCCACTTAGGTATTTCTCCCTGTGGATAGTTTGCAGTGGTTCTACAGTATTAATTTAAAAGACATTTGCTGGGGAAAAAAACGATATTATTTCATATATCTAACAAGCCTGCAGAGGCTGAGAGTGGTTCAAAACCTGTACCTTCATCTCTTTCCCAAAGTCTGGATATTCTGTTTTTGAAAGCAGAGGTTAAGCACTGGAAATCCTTTGCCAGATGTCTGTAAGTACCCTCATGTTAACAGTTTCATTGTCATAAGTTGGCTTTCCAAAGGTCTTTTAGATGCTTGATTTGTGTCTTGCGTCCTTTCTCATTCTTCCTTCATATATCCCAACTGGAATATGTCTCGCTAGTGAGGAAGGCACAGTGGCTGTCTTGAGTTTGTGACAGCAGAGTTACAGATCACATCTCTCTGCAGCAAACCTTAGGTTTCATTGTGACCTGTGGCAGAAAACCCTGTGACACTATTCAGGGCATTACATCTATTGACACTTCAAAAGGCTGCTTTTGGCCTCTTAAAACCGCCCTCATTTTGGCTGCCGCACAGCACATCCCACCTGGGGTTCCCTGATCCATTTCTTCTGGCACACAGGAGAAGAGACTGTGGTGCTGCCTTCCCCGAGCGTGAGCTGGAGCCAGCCTGCGGCGAGGCCGCGCTCAGCTGCGCGAGTGACACCATGGGATGCTCTAACAACCGGAGCGTTTCGGCAATCCACGGAAAGATGCGGTTACGTGTGGAGTCAAATCAGCCCAGTTGACAGGGTGGAACCTCCTGCAGCTGGCTTGGCACTGAAGGAAATAGATCTTGTAAATCTGTCCTGTGGCGTGACAGGTTTGCAGCATCCAGAAGAGCAGAAACAAGCTGTCCTTGAAGTAATTAAGTGTTCTGCAAATAGCGAGAAATCGCCTGGAACATTTCACCTCGTCTGTCCCTCGGAGCTTGCGTTAAATCCTACAGAGTCACTTTCTCAAAGAGTAATTTCTTTCTGTTCTTAATGCTCCTGATTTTGGAGAGCCTTTCTGTCCCCATGTGTGCCAAAGTTAATGCTGTTGTAGTTCCTTCAACTTGTCATATAGATTCTCTAGTCTGAGTAATCTTAAAAGAATGCAGAAACCTGCAAGCCTGACAAGTTATTGGAAGCACTGGAAAAATATGTCTGAGTCATCCAGAAACTCAGGTAATGGAGTGGAGGAATTTCATGTTTTTCTTTCCAGAAAATGTGAAAAGAGTTGGTTTGTGCCTATGCATGGTGCAGTATACTTGGGAGATGTCCATCAATACAATACTTTCTGCTCAAGTTTTGTCTGCTTTAAGAACTGTTTAGCTTTCAGAGAAGGAGGATGCAATTGCTTTGCATTTTTTCTCCTTTATAGGTACAAAATTCATTATAGTAATTAAAAATTTTCAATAGCTGTTATGCCTGGGTGAAATGTACATGTAAGAATAATTCTATGACATTACAAAAATGTACATATTTTATAGCCACCCTACATTTTTGCAAATAAATTAGATTTTCCGTAGGATAGGTACTGAATTTAGGGCAGGCTCTTGGGTGCAGCTACACCAATGTGAGTCTGTAAGACTCTTTTTCAACACCATTAGGGCAAGAAGCGAGACAAAAGCGCAGATGATTCAGTAACAAAATTATGTTCCCCATGAATTTCTTGTCCATCCCTTTTTAATGACAATCCATAGAACTGCACAGAACTCCATAGAACCTTGCTTATGAATGACAGTTTTTACTTCCAGTATTTATGTATTTTGGTAAAATCTTAACCATACAGAATTGGAGCACCTCTTCTCTTGTGCTGTATATGTAGTTGTCATGATCACCCTGGACTCCTCAGGGGCAGGGGAGTTCTTTTTGCTTTTGCAGCAAAGTTGACTTCAAACGACACTTGCAGACCACAGGTTGCTGGTTTTATTACACTATTCAGCCACATAAAGTTGCAGTTGAAAGTCAAGACTTTTTTTTCTTCACACTTCGGAGGAAACGTTACAATGCCAAAGCAGATTATGGATGCACCATCCTTCTCTTCCCTGTGCCCCACTGCAGAAGCTGAAGCAACTGTTTATGGCAAGTCTGGGTGTAATCACTCAAACTGAGCATGCAGAACTGGAGGCTCCCAGAAACCTGAGTGCTTCCACTAAGTGTGGAAAGTTTGGCTCCACACAGAATTTCCAAATGGGCAAAAGCTCTTCCATGTGTTCTTGGGAAAGAGATGTAAATAGCATCCCTGAAAAAGTTAATGATGCGCTAGCCTAGCATATAAAGTTTGTGGAGTTGCCTTTAAATATGCTAAAGACGTTATGGCTTGAGAAAGAAATTAGTGTCTGGCAAATTATATGTTTGCATGTAAAGAACAATAGTGTCTTAAAACAGAAAGTATACTTATGGGACAAGCCAGGCTCTGCATATTTGTGTGCTGCAAATGCTGTGATGAGTGCAGAGAGGAAAATGCCTTAGAGCATTTCTGGAAATTTCAATGGAAATACTAGGAATAAGTGCTGAGGGTCATAGCGCATAGGAGAACAGTGTAGGACATTATGGAGACTTAAAGCAACCAAAGAAATATAAAGATCTATGATCAGCTTGTATCACAATTATTTTCTTTTCGCCATTGGTCGTAATTTGTGCCAAATTATCGTCTCAGAGCGGTATGACTCTGAAATTGCCATTAACTCAAGTTTTAGAACAGCATTCTGGACAAATTTTAGTATTTTATCTCTTACATTAATATATCTGGTTCTCAGATATGGATTCTTACAGTAACCAAAGAGGAATGCTTTCCTTGGTCAAGAAGAAATTTCCTGGAATTGAGGAGAGTGGAGGCATCAGTCCAGTTTCCAGCAGAATCTGACATTTTCATTGGCATTTTCTATCTTATTTAGGGCATGAAATATTCCAAGAAGCAATTGAACAAACATTAAAAATTGAAAATGAAACACCTGATTTTGATGCTAGGGTCTGATTAAGCTGTTGGTCTTATAATAAAATTTACTGTTTAAGAGATGCTATTAAAGGTAAAATTGAATTTTCGTTGCAAAGTTTATATGATCATGTTTATTAATGTTGCTTTCCCTAGAGTCACTTATATTTTATTTAAGTAAAATACATAAGAAGTTAAATGCCGGTCTGGCTGGATTAAGGCAGTTATATGTCAGAGCCCTTTCCTCTCCTCAGCTGCATTTTTATGAAGATGAAAAGTTCCTGTATTGGAGCAAAGGCCTAAGTTCAGGCGAACTTCATAGTCACATCAAATTAGAGTGAAAATGGAATCGTTTTGCCACTCTTTTGCAATGCTTTCAGAGTGCTCTGCAGTATGAGTCTAAATATCAGAATTTGAAGAAGTTGCAAGTAAAAATACTGAGATCCATATTAAAATATTTTTACATTGGCATTGGGTAGATCTCATGCAAATATATATATATTTTTTTTAAACTAACTAAATATTTCCATGTAATTTTAGGTTATCAGAGTAAGATTGAGTCTGAATTATTGGAAGATAAATCACATAAAGCAACACAATAATGTCTAAATTTTGAGTTGTTGATATTTGTGAACTTCTTCTAAGTCCCTGATTTTTATTGTTAAAAAAATTCTTAGCTCTTCTCAACCTTAAACTTCTGATTCTTTTATATTTTCAGTCTTTAAAATAATATGACTTGTTAAAAAAAAAGTTTTGATGCTGGCAACTAAAACTCCTAAGTGTTCCTCTTTAGAGATGTCATTTTAACAAGAATAGAGCTGACTAGAACTGCTATATATCACTATCTCTTACTGCTAAGAGGTACCCAGAAGAGTCAAACTCCAAGAGTTTTCATGGCATTGGGTGGAGTGTTTTGCTTAGATACAGCTTTTGACTTTGAACGGAGCATTTCAGACCACACACCTCTTGGTTTTGTTTTCCTTTCTTTTTTGTCTGAGAAGGGAAATGTTTTCCACAATAAGAATGTTTTAGATTGGCTTTCTTTCCCCTTTTTAATTTTTTTTTCTTTTTTTGTTCATTTAAAACTGGTTCATAAGTTGACTCAAGCCATTCCAGGGTTTGTAGAGCTGTTAAAAATGTTTGCTGCATAAGCTGGGATAGCATCTGCCTTCTCCTTTATTAATTTTGTTTCTCCAATCCATTATGTGCTGTTTAATTCCTGAATATGCAAAGGTGATGGAGGCTATAAAAAACCTATTGAGCATAAAGAAGGGGGAATATAAAGCAGCAGTACAGATCTCCTTTAGATCCTGGGATCGCTAAGGATGGGGAGTAACATGTTTCCCTTAAATTGTGAGTTTGTTAGTCTCCATGGACTAAGCCTGGGTTCAGAGAAGAATTAAAATTATAAATGTTAAAAAAAGGACGGGATTTTGCATGAGGTAGGAGAAACTATGTGGGGGAGCACCAGAAAAAAGTTTGATGACCTACCTGCTGTACAAAGAAAGAAAATGAGATGCGTCAGTTGTAAGGCGACTGCAGTACCAATGGCATTCTGCATCTGTAACCCTTAAAAGAAATTAGACAGTGCTGTGTACTATTCCACAATCCATTTGCAATCGAGAGCTAAAAGTATGATAAGCGTATCACAGACATGTTCTGAAGCAGAGGTCTTAGTGAGGAAAAGTGAGGAATATGGTGGAAAACACTACAGAAGGTTAAGACAATAAGCAAGAATTGCTTGATGTGAAATCTTTCAGAAGATGATGTGGTCATGGAGAAGAAGGGATGGAAATCAAATGGTAGTGAGTGGAGTTTTATTAATAAGCATACCATTAGGGCAATCTCTTGCATAGGCATTTAAGCTGGGTGGTCAAGTGAACATTGAGCAGTATGACAGCAGTCTTTCAGAACTCCCAGAAAAAGTAGCATGAAGCTCAAAAGATGAAGCAAGCCAAAATAAACAGACTAAATGGGAAACTATTTATAAATAGCTATGCAGAATAAAGGTGACCAGTGCCTTGAACTGAAGGGATGAGTCTAAAGGAAAGGAGTGACTCAGAGGGGAGGGGGAACTTAGAAGTATTGATATTTTTTTTTCTGTAATTAAGTAATGGCAGGTAAACTTGTGCCATTTTTCCATGCAGTGGATATAAATTCATGCTAGATCTTTTTGTGCTTATACTCTGGTTCATTGACAGCGATCTTGGCTATCACATGTGGGTCTACATGGGTTGTAACTATCCTTTCTACTGAGCAGGCCCAACCTACAGGATGGGGCTGGCCAGGTTCTGCCTGCTGTACTAGGCAGCTGAGTGCCTCTGCAGGCTGGCCACCACAGCTCTTAAAATCATGGGGGAGAAGCTTTTCTTCAGGAGGTTTGCATGAGAAAAAATGAGGGTTCAGTAAAAGCTGCCTTTATTTTTTTACTGCAGAAAAGTCAATTAATAATATTTTCATGCTCAGTGTACGTCCTCTGACAGCAGCATAGGCTTTCCTTCAATTTACAGATGTTTTTTGTGTGTTGGTAATACTGCAGGTGCCAGCCCAACCATGGAGATTTGCCTCACTGATAATTAATTATACAAATCATTGAAGGGAGTGGGTTTTGGGGTTTTTTTTCATGTTGTGGCAGTGTGTCTCCTTACTACAGGTACTGTGTATCTAGTGATTCAGACTGAGCATCCAAACAGATTTGTAATTCCTGTCCTGATACTGTCATGACTTTGTTCCTGCTCATTTCACTTCCCTGTTTCTTAATGCTCTTGCTGCTCCCTACAGGTGTTTATTACACTTAAGAACCTGTAATAAAGTTGTCAGATGTTATCTGTTCCTTTTCGAATATCCTAAGGGGAGCCTAGCTGTTATCTTCTTTGTATGGCTCTTCATTGTTCCTGAAGTGCAGCAGACTATTTCAGAAACAGCAATAGTGTTAAAAAATGTATTAAATATATGCAGACTGAACTCCAGTGAACTCTGTGCATTGTGTATTTTTTTTGCTGCTTTTTCATTAAGTTGCTTTCTTACCTTCTTCCTCTAACCAAACCCTTTAAAAACACCTTGGTGGAGTTTCCTTGTTTTATTAGTTACAAACCCGCTGTGTTCTCAGCGCTGCTGTTAAAATAATGTTTTTGATAGAGTTGCTCGTTGTTGCAAAGGTGACCTTTCCACACCAGCAGAATTAGGGCAGTCTGGAAGGTCAGCAGGAACAATTCACTGAAGCTTCACTTCAAGCCGACTTCTTCCTTCCTGGGATTAAAGCATTTGCACAGGCACACACTCCCCCGGCTCTCGGCACATCCTCAGCCGCTTGTGCTGCTTTTTTGGCAGTGCAGCTGTAATGCAAAGCAGCGCTCGCAGCTGGGAAGCACAAAAAGTGCTGCACTCGGGCCCTGCTTGGGGCTGCTCGGTGCTGTGACTGCATGGGAATAAAGGACACGGTGACAGAAGTACACTCGAGGAAGGTTAATCACGCTTTGGCAGGGCACTGTTTGGTGTGTGCAGTACAGACCATTTCAAGCCACAGAACTGCCTGGGAGCCTTTCTGTGGTATTCTGGGCCCTGCAGGGGTGTCTCTCGTTACTGCAGAAGCTCAGGTGTGTGCATGAGTTGGAGGGATGCTGAAGGGGGAGAAATCTATTCAGGGAAAATGCCGCTGCATGGTTATCTGTAATCTGTGCACAAACACACAGCTGTGTCTTAGGCTGTCTGATAAGTGTCTGCAGTCCTGGAGCAGATGTGGTGACTTAACTTGAGGATCACTCTTCCTTCCCACACCGATACCTTGTTTCCTTTCCCTTGGGTGACAACAGCAGCTCTTGCTGCTTCATTCCCTGGAAATTAATTGCTTTATCCACATCAGGGTGGGATTTCTGAAATGAGCTACTTGTGTGAGACTGTTCCTCAGCTCCTGTTGCCTCTCATGCCCTGAAGAGGGGAGCTGTTTCTTTTGTATTACCTTTTTTTTCTCTGACAAAAACCAAGTAATAACTTTTAGATCCTGATAGTATTAAACCTTGTCTTTTCTTGCCATATGCCTACTATGGTTCTGTTCACTCATCTTGAGATTTGGATGGCTGGGAAAGTATTCTCCTTTTTTCCTTGACTAGATTTTAATAGAAGCATTGTCAAATACCAACCATTTTCTGCACAGTTTTGTTCTGCAGGACCTTCTGAGGAAATAATTTTTTCTTGTTAGCATCAGAATTCACCTGCCTGCAGGTGGTCAGGCATAGATGACAGCTCTTCTCTATGAGTTTTTACAGGGGATATTTGACTGAAATGTAAAAAAATATGGTGAGAAAACTCTGTCAAACTTTGCAAAACTCAAACTTTACTTGGAGTAATGCTAGCGTGAGCCATTGGCCGGTGTATGGGAACTGGGAATGTTGTTTTCAAAATTTCAGAAATTAGACTAAGAATTATTCTCACAGTTCTCTGAACTTCAGGAAGGCAGTTATCACAGAATCATTTGGAATGATCTCTGAGATCATCAAGTCTTTTCAGGGAGCTGTAGACAGACAACTCCCTGAGAGTGTTATGGTATTAGCAAGCTGAAGGGCTTGCTTATGCACTACACCCACCAGTCTTTCGAGCTAAATTGCTAGTTCCCATGTGTGTTACCTAGGTCCACCTTATCTTTGTAGGGCTGTTGACAGAAAATGCTCATCTCCTGCTATGTTTTTTCTTTGCCTTCATTCAGACATGTTTATTAGGAAGTGTAACATTTACACGCTGAAGCAATTGGCTGCACATTAATTTTTTTTAAGTCCTAAGTGCCAGATTGCCTGTTTACAACTTAACCTTTTCTTGACCTGGTTCACAGCTTGCTTTCTTGACTTATGGCCCTCACCAGTTTTTCACCACCATTTGGCTCCAGCTGTTCTTATAAAATGAGGCATTTAATTGCACCTTCCAGTTAGCCTTAGGGCTTGAAAACACTCATCAGTTTCAATCATGTTTGCAATACTCTATATAGAAGAGACAGCGGCTCTTAACACTTTGCAGTATAATGTGTTTTCAGTCCTATATTTATTGGAAGTGCTTATATGGCATTCTTACAGGATTTAAAAAACCACATGGGAGAGGAAGGAGTGAGATTTTAAATGCTGATGAAGCTGAATAAGAACTATAAGCATTATGAATATGATAGGAGAAGAGGTGATTTCTGCAAATGCTGCTGACCTCCAGCTACAGATTGTTGCCCTCTTGTTTCTGTTGGGTTTGAGCCTGTCAATGGTTACTTTGATTTCTCTCATCTGTTCTCTAGTGCAAGTAAATAAGTGAGGTAGAGCTCTTTAATGCCTCTTGTGACTGTACAGATCTCCATCATATTCTGACTGAAGAATGTTTGTCATTCAAAAGCTGTTTCTTATTTTTGCTTGTCCTCAGCATCCTCCTCTGAACTGCTTCTGCTTATACTGAAGTGTTTTGAGAGGAGAGGACCAGGACTGCATGCACAATTTGAGTTGTATTTTCCTCTGTGATGATGATTGCTCTTTTCATGCTCTTTATTCCTTTGTGAGTTTTGATTTTACCCTTCTTTGTTTGTTTGTTTGAGACAATGTATACTTGGAACTATGGTCTGTAACCGTCAATTGCAATCCCAAGATCTTACCTGCAATAGTAATGGTCAACTCAAACTCTTTCACTTTATGTGGAAAATTATATATTTTTGTGTGCATGCCTGAAAGTTTATCCAAATGAGTTTCATTAATACCTACATTAAATTATTGACAATGTAATGTCCAATAACAGAGTGCAATGAAGACTTTTCTCCAGAGCAAGCCCTCATCTTCACCTGCTTGAGTAATTTAATCTATCAACCACCATACTTATTGTTTTCCTATTAAAACACATTGTCTAGATTACACATGGGCATATCAAACTATCCAGATCCTTCTTTTAATGACAAGAAGCAACTGATAACTCCTACTTTGCTTCCTGTGCTCATAAATAAGGACTTCACCTTTTGAGATCTTGCCACTTGTGTTGGCTGCATGGTTTCTTTCAAGATCTTCAATGTAGACATTAATAGAGTATCTTCTGGAAACATGAGTGTACTGCAGCCGCCAGATTGTTCTCTGTCCTTGGGTACTTTTTGAGACTGCTGCCTGCGGTGGTTTTGTTTGCCAGCTTGCAAGTAACCGTAGGTTTTTCCATACTTTGGCTCTCTGTTCAGAGCTCTCTAAGTGTGCCATGTAATAGGGATCAGAGGCTTTCTGACTGAAAGGCCAGTTTGTGCAGCTCAGTAATTGGGTGGTTTCTCTGCTTCATCTGTATCTGGTGGAACTTGGGTGAATTCCCCTCTCCAGCTGGATAGCTTAAAACCTGCAGGAGATGCTGTATCCACACTCTACAGTCCAGCAGGATTGTTTAAAGCACTATCAGTGGGAACAGTTCCAGGTTAGTCTCTGCAGCACAAAAAACCTACTGTGAGCCAGATCTGTGTCCAAGATGTATTCACATTATGCAAGTATTTCCTGTTCAAGATGACTATTAATCAAACCAGACAACTCTTTTACAGCAAAAGATTCCTATAAAATTCATATTTAGGACATGGCATAAACTTACTCCATAAAAATGGTTGTTGATGGCTTAAAACAACAAAAAATATTAAAAAGAAAAAGAATTGGAGAGGAAAAAAAGTCTCTTTCTGAAAAGCGGAGTGGCATTTAGCTCTTGCATGAGCTCATCTTTATGCTTTTCATGATTAATTAAGAGAACAAGTTTTATGAGGAGTGGCTGAGGGAGCTGGGGGTGTTTAGCCTGGAGAGAAGGAGTCTCAGGGTGACCTTATTGCTCTCTGCAACTGCCTGAAAGGAGGCTGTAGCCAGGTGGGGATTGGTCTCTTCTCTCAGGCAAGCAGTGAATGGACAAGAGGAAATGGTCTGAAGTTGCACCAGGGGAGGTTTAGAAGGAATTTCATCAAAAGGGTTGTCAGGCACAGGAACAGGTTGCCCAGGGAAGTGGTGGAGTCCCCATTTCTGGAGGTATTTAAAAGACCTGTAGATGTGGTACTTGGAGACATGGTTTAGTAGTGGAGTTCAGAGTGTTAGATTTGTGCTTGAACTTGATGATCTTGGAGGTCTTTTCCAACTGAAATGGTTCTGTGATTCTATAGTACTTCATATTTCTGCCTAAAGATGACTGTGTTCATTTAACCTTGAAAGAAGGTTCTAGAAGAAGGGACTGTGATTTTATTTCACAGCTACATTGTTGAGAGTGTAATGCATCCTGCATAATGAAAGATAACCTCCTCTTACAACTTTGTACGAGTCGTTAAGTCCCATTAAAAGATCCCTTCTAATCATATCTGAATATGGAAGCTGTGTTAGGGAGTGTTAGTGGCTTTGGCTTATAAACAGGAAAATGTGCTCTCAGCCTGCAAGTGTCTGGAGCATCTGCTTTCTGCACTGAAACATTGAATTTCAGTTAATAAAAGTCGCCTAGGGGGATGGGTGCCTGGTATCTGGAGAGCAAAACAAACACTGAACTTTAGTCAAAGTGTTTTCCTTGTCAGAGGGTTAAGAATCCCTAATTTAGAAAATGCATCCGCTTCTGAAGTATCTTCTGATCACCTTTGCTGAGCAGAACAACAGCCACTTTCCTGGAAGGATTTTTGTGTGCTGCAATGCTGTTCTCTAATGGCTGTTGGCTGTGCGATGACTCTGTCCCCTGAGCAGCTTTCCTTGCACCTACCAGCTCTGTGTTCTCTTCCGTTGACAGTTCTGTTTTAAAAATATCTTTTTTTAATTTTTAATTTTTTTAAAAATTATTTTCCAAAATGAAGCTCAGCTACTTTAGATCTGTGCCATCCTCTTCTCTCAGAAGGACCTTTATGGTTTCACACTTAAAAGGATACTGGAGGATTTCCCCTACCTGGGGCATTTCTTACAACAGAACATTTTCAGTGCTATTCACAGTGAGGAGGTGTGTGCCTGAGGAAAGGAGGAGCTACATCACGTGCCTGTTTCCTTTCCCTACTGCTGCTGTGCTTTTCCAGGCAACAAAGCTTGCTTTTCCATGTTTTCAAAGGCTCAATCTGGGTGTTGTCTTTGTAGCAGAGGGCGCATGTTGCAAATTCTGGAGAGGAAGGAAGAACTGAGCTCCTCAGGGTAATAGCTGCCTGGCTGCAGGCCATGGGAATTTTCAGGTCTCAAATTCTTGTTGGAGTTAGAGGAATGACAGAGCTGATATGTGGGATCATTTTTCTGAAACTGTTAAAGGAAGTCCATCTATGTTTGGTACTTGACAACTCTCTGGGAAGCACTGTCAGACAGCCAAGTGTGCTCTCTTGCAGAGCTCAAATGTGCGTTATGTTGGCAGTATTAACTCTGAATAGAGCAGTCTTACAAAGACATAATTTGAGTCTTTTAGAAGTTACAGTTTAATCCATTCTCCAGAGATAGCATTGTCTTCTTAAAGCCCCAGCAGTGGGTTTTTACTTTCCATCTCATCTGAACAGATTGCAGAAGGGCCAGTCCAATGTTCAAACCCCGCCCTGCTCTAGTGCACCGTGATAGTGAGGTACTCACTATCTGATACGCACTGTGATTTTTACTTTATTTTTTCTAAAGCCAAGCCACCCCAACTTTATAATTAATTTTGACGAGGTAGAAAAGCAAAAACTTGGTCTATTCCTTCATACAATTTCCTTGCCTAGCTTTAATTTAATTGAAGCAAGGCTTGGTCTCTTCCTCCAGCTCCTCCCCCCATTCCAATGGTTATAGCAGAGATTTCCTCTCATTAAGTGAACTTCAGATGGAGCCCACCCTCAAATAAAAATCCAAACATTTTGCTTTGTTTTGGGCAAAGGAGGCAGGGAGGCATGTAAAAGACAGGAGAAAGACAGCCTTTCTAAACAAACAAAGGATAATTGGTCTCATAAATGTGGGTCCTCATAATTTAAGAGCAATAGTTTATATACTTGGTAAGCCTTATAAACAGAGAGAGGAGACAAGCGCCAGAGTTGTGTTCAATAAAAGGTCCAACTCAACAAGGCCCTTGATTGTTAAGTTGTGTATTTTGCGAGCCTCTGCCAAGTTTCCTTGCTAGCAGGGCTGTGCCGTGTGCTGAGGCTGCACAGAGGAGCAAGCTCTGGGAGTTCCTCTGCGGAGCGTCCTGGGACTGGGAGGGTGCCGTGGCTGAGAGCACTTAGAGGCAAAACCAAACCATCCTGTGGATGGCAACTCTCTGTTGTGGTGTGCAACATGATGTTTTGGGGTTGGCAGGTAGAAGGTTTATATAAAAAGCTTAAATCTAGGATGTGTTTATACTACAGTATATAAAAAATTGTGTCATGTATTGGCCAGATGGTAGAAACCAGGGATAAAGGCTTTAACCTTACCACAGTCACTAACAGTAGGTTACTCCATGTCTTAAGGGAAGCTGGTTAATTTATCTGGTTTGATTTCTCCGTTTTTTTAATGTTTTTTTTCTGTAAGATTTCAAAACAGTTAATGAGTGAATGTGAAACAGTATTCCTTTTAAACAGACTTTTGTTGTGATTATTGACTTACTAGGGGAATCCTCATAGCATGTCTCAGCTTGGGCATATTCTGTCATACAGGTTAACAAAACTTGAACTGAAAATTTAAACTATTTCAAATAATGAACTTTAGGGTTGCCAGGTTTTTCGGAGTTGCTTGCAAGAATCTGGTGATTCCACATTGTGTACAGTGTGTGTCCAGAGGGTTGTATTCCAAGTCTGCTACCACCTCTGACTTGGGGCATTAATGAAATTTTTGTTGTATCGTGCTTCTTTCCTGAGCACCTGTGATCTGCCTGTTTTTGCTTTCCTTTTTTTCCCATTAAACCAGAACACTTCGTATCTGCATATTTAGATTTTGTCTGCTGAAACTACTGCCTGTGATGGTGGAGAAATTACAGCTGGCTCTGGCTGCATGCTGGGAAACAAACAGCAGCAGCATTTACTGCTGCTCCTGGGAAGCAAACAGGTTCCATTTCAGCAATTGTATCTGAACACTCAGAGGAGTAGGACAGAGAAAGATGCATGGCAGGTGATGCCTTAATATCTAGTTTTTATTCTTCGTGTATCTGTAACTTGGTGTAGTTCTGTGCTTCTTATAGAACGCTAAAAAGCTCTGTTCCCAGCTTCATTAGACAAAACAATCCCTCTGAATAGAAATCCAAGGGCCCAATCCAATTCGTTGCCCTAGAGCCCGAAAATATGTAAACAATGGTGAGTTGGGGGAGCAGGCCTGGGGTGGTTAACATCATTGCCTAAGGGTGTGATTGGAGAATTAGGGGCCAATATTTGATAAGACATAACTTATAAAAGGTGAAGAGCTCGTGACCTGGTGTCCGTTTTGGGTGTAGCCTCATGACGAGGCTTTCCTTCCTGAATGTGCCTTGAAGGCCTTGAATAAATTTGTCTGCTTTTCATACTCCTAATTTTGTCTAGTCTTCTGTTTCAGGTAGCCTGTTTTAGGCATCACAGGGTGAGCACAAATATTAGATATGTTGAAATATGTCATATTCTGCATGATCTTCATGGGATGCCTGACACAGGTTAGTGGTACGATGGGGTCATGTCGATGTGCAAATATTCCTGTGAAGGAAGAAATCTTTCTGCCACTCTGTGAACCTCACTTGCCTTTAATGCTCCGGTACCAGAATGTGCAATTGCAAGGAAGCAGACCTCTTCTGTAACCAGCTTGGGCTTTTCTGTCTGACGGCTGCCCCTCAGGCTGCTAAATGACTCCTGGTGACTAATTAGATGAGATAGAAGCAAGCTGCCAGTGCTTTGGTGGGGAGCACAGGGGACAGGTTACACTGTGGCATGCTCACAGGTGTAGTTTAGGTGCCTGTCAGCTGCTTTGAGAGCATGGGTGTCTGAAAGTGCCCTGAATCTCCTTTGGTGCTCTGTCCATGGCCCCATGGAACCAGGAACAGCTCAGTGCCGGCTGCAGAGGAGGCTGCTCAGCCCTGCTGTGTGCCATGGCTGGCCACGTGCGGCAGCTGGGGAGCTCGGAGGGTACTGAGATGGGGAGCACGAGGCCAAGTGGCTGAGATCTCCTGTTCAGCTGTCAAAAGAAGACAGGCAATTTACTTTCTCCCAGTAGTGAATCTGTCACATTCAGCAGCGTCAGGTCTGTTGCTTGAGCTTCACAACCACCCTGAGTCATAAGATTTGCCTGAACGTCAAAACATGTGCTGAAGAAAGTCTCAACAATACATTTGATGCAGTGATTCTTTTGGATACAGTCTTTTAAAAGTAGCAGAATATGAATTTACATCAAGGTTGCCAAGACATCCAACAGCTTCTGAATTCCTTGTATGTTAATGCAACAGTTATTACGGCTTATTTTAAAATATACAATTAAATATAAACTGAATTTCCTAATCCAGTTTATATTAGTTAAAACATAAGAATAAACATCTGGCTTCATCCTCTGGCTCCACTCATCATTATCTGTATGACATTTTTGACATCATATTGTACAGTGGAGTTATGGGTTTTAACAGAGGGCGCAAAAAAGGGAAAAGGGTGAAACGGCAGTACTTTTTATGCCATCATACTGACAACAGTACAGTGCATGTAGTATCCTCTGAAACCACTGTGCTTCCCATGATTTGGGAACACATCCCATTTCCACAGCATGTCTCACACAGCTGCAGCTGTCCCCAACTCTGGGCCACGCTTCACATTTTCCACGGTTGGGAGTTCTGCCCCTGCGCTAGTGCATCCCCAGGATGAATCATCTCATAGGCTGCACTGGAGCTCACCTGAAGACCTGGTGCAGCCCAAAATCATTCTCATGGTTATCGTGTCTGTGCTTTTGCCACTCTCCTGAAAGGGAAGAATAAGTGTTTGATAAAGGAGAATTTGATTAAAACATTGGTACGAGCCTGAAAGGAATTGCAGTACTACAGTTGTGCCTCTCCTAACTTACTACAGCTCCAAGTGGCATTACTTCCAGGATTGTGAGAAGGGCCATTGCCTGGCTGAGTTATAAGGATGTGCTGGACACACACTGAAAGCTGTTCTCCTTGTGGTGTAAACTTAACAGTTACAGTATCTTGGTAGCTTGTCTTAAGGTTTACAGCTCCTGCCCATCTGTTTTCTGAGCAGTGCTATCATGAAGTGTCTCCATTTTAAGCAAAGCAGATGAAGAATTAGGGGGCAATATTTGATAAGACAAATCTTATCAAGATTTGTCTTATCCAATATTAAACAAAGCAGATGAAACCTCTGCAAGTGTAGATACTGTAAAGCTGTATTCTGTGGCTTGCCTAATTAATTTTTCATTAATTTTAGCATAATAAGATAAATTTAACCTGGCTTAAAAAATAGTCTTTACCACTGTGCTGCTGGGGTCTTGTTTTCTTTTCATATTCATCTATTGTATCATGCCAATTCCTGATCTTACCTATTTTCACACCAAAAAGAAGAGAGAAAGTTAATAGGGTAAAATTATTCTTGTTTAATTGTGTGATTAGAATATACTCATAAGGAATTTGACACCTTTCCCTATAAAAAATGTTTTAAATTATTTAATTGTCTTTAATTTGGTTTCCTAATTATATTAGGTGTATATTATTAAGTTTTCCCTGGCACACACTTTTACAAATGAAAGGTAAGCTTTTTATTCAGTCATAACACTTCTGTGGTTTCCATTACTTTCCATACTTAGTAAGAAATCTCAAAGCCGCTGTTTCATTTCTGGCCATCTGTAATTATAGCAAACTGCCTACAGGTACAGCCAAATGGAGCTATATATGGAAATAATGCACATATATGTATGGAGAGATAATTAGATTATACCAAGGTTGTGATTCCCTGTAGGAGAAACCAGAGTCTGAATCAGCTGCAGTCCTTGCCAAGGCGGAACATGATCCCTCAGTGCAGGTGCTCAGCATCCCCCTCTTGCTCCACTATGCAGCTCTACCAGTGCTCCACAAACCCACAGTGACATCTAGGTTGCTTTTGGAGTTTGTCCACACCTTTTCTAAGCAATGGCTTGTTGCAGCTGGTTAAACAACACTCTTTAATCCCTAGCTTTATTTTGAAATTCTTGTCAACACCTGGTATAAATCAGTTTTCTCATCCTTAAAAGTATAATGGAAACAAACAGCAGTGAGTGATGAATCACATGTGCTGCAGTGGAGTGCTATTCAGGTCACATAGCTTAAACTAAAATTAGGATCAGAGCAGTTTAATAATGACATGAATTTAATCAGTAGTTAATGAACTGCTCATTTGGGATCAGTACAAGTAATGCCACAGATAAATTACGACACTGAACGCTGAATTAATGTTAATAAGCATTTACAGAAAACACCTTTAATTAGTCCCCAAAAGTTATTGTCTCTCTTCCACAAGTACACACACATACTCTACCAGCATGTGTGGGTTGCAGTCTCCCCCCACCCCCATCTGAGGTGCACCCATATCCTGCAGGAGATGTGGGTGCTCTCACCTTCTGGGACCTAATGCTGCTCCCTGAGCTGGTGGGTGCAGCCCATGAGCTGTGGGTCTTTGCCTGCAGCAGCCTACCTGAAAGCAGGCAGCTCTTGGCCTCTGACTGGAAGGCTGCTCTCACTGGCTGATGATTTTCTTTATTGCTCAGGTGCCTGGTTGGAGATGACAGTTTTCATGCATTTTAACATGATCAGTATCGGGAAAGCACGCACTGATTTTATGTGTTGTTTACACATGCACACCACCAATGGTTCACTCACATTTCCGTCGTAAAAAGTGGTGTCCCAGACCATTTGCCAGGTTTGGGCCATGCCACCATCATTTGTTCTTAGATCTCCCTTTGTTGTCATCAGTAATCTGCTGCTGCATAGGCAGGGCATAGAAGCACGCCCTCCACCCATACCTTTGTGTACAGCTAAATGCAGTTCAAGTGTGATGAGATTGCTCTTTGCTCCTGAGAGTTTGGAGTTTTTCTATTAAAAAAAAATATGAATTCCCTTCAAGGAGCAAATAGCTGTTTGGAGAAAGGTTGGCAAGCTTGCTGCAATGTTCTGCAGAAAGGTGAGGCTTTGTTGTGTTACAAGGCAATTTGCCTAAGGGGCAGGCTCTGCCAGCTGTAGTCTTAGCTAAAATAACTCATTCTGCCTTAACTGTTCCCCAGATATGGCTTCACTTGCATGAAACTCATTATACTCAGTAAAGAAGACTCAGTAGCATCACTGGTGAGAGCTGTAGATATAGAAAGTAAGGAAAAGAAGTGACTGCTTGACTGGGATGTGCAGGAACCATGGCTCAGCCCCAAGGCAGGCATCCCACCTGTGTTTTGGAGCAAGGAAGAGCTGATGTCCATGCCTTAATGGTCAGCACTCATGGCTGGAGGCATTGTGTGCCTCTCCGAAGCCTTTTCTAATTGTGGTGTTCAAATGGCTTCTGGCTGGTTTGTAACATAGCAGATCACTTGGGAATATATTGTCGCCTTCCAGAGCTTATGAAATAGAGATTTCTCAATCAACAGAGGCCATTCAGCATAAAAGCTTTGTGAGTGAAATGTCACTTCAGCAGAATACGTGTTTGTTACATCATTTCAGTAAACTCCAAGCTTCGTAAGGTCTTTCCTTGAAAAGGTAGGATGGTGAAGAACAGGCTATTGTCAGTAAGAGGTGAGGCTCCATGTGAACCGTACAGTCT
Organism: Origma solitaria; assembly: GCA_013397895.1. Lineage (NCBI taxonomy): Eukaryota > Metazoa > Chordata > Aves > Passeriformes > Acanthizidae > Origma > Origma solitaria. The sequence continues at coordinate 962,621 of VZRL01006511.1, read as the reverse complement.
GTCCTTGCACTCTGCTATTCTGCCCTTGTGAACAGACACCTTTCTGTAAGGTATGAGCTACTTTTGTGCCAGGATTTTATGAGTTAAATCACAGCTTGATGCTGCAGTGGCAGAATTCAAGTACTGCAAAAGTCACATGAGAAGCAGCTCGGTAGAGAGGTTGTTATTCATCTCCAGGTTGATGTACAGGCGTCCCATTTCAGCAGGTAGTGAACAAAAGACCCTTTTCATGTGTTATGGAGGTGGTCCTAGGGAGAATTTTAATTCCTGAGATTCAAATAGAAGCACTTCAGTGCTCTAGTATAGAGATACCTCTGTAAGAAATAAGCTGCCACATGCACTCCTGTCATTGAAAATATGCTTCTTCAGTACTTTTGCCACCTCTGTTTCCTTCCATGTCTCAAGTCAAAACAGTCAGTCCAAACTGAACAAGAGGGATGTCTTGAGATGGACACCTATTCCCACAAACTAAAGGGTGATCAGGAATTCACAACAGATTTTACTGTCTCCAACACTGGATAAGATATTAAATAGTGAAAGTTTCAACATTTTGTACCAGTTTTTGGATCACCCTCAGGGCTACAGAAGTATTTTCCTGAGTTGTGTGTAATACTGGTAGTATCACTGCCTTGCACATGGCTCATGTATTCTGTAAATTGAATTAAAATGACAGAGCAAGTAAATGTATATCTGGATTATAGCAGATTAGTGGCCCAATGTTTGTAATCTCATCTCACTTCTTACTTTAGCATTTCTCATAGTGACACTTTTGCAGTGTCATGTTCCTATACATGGTTCATGCTATAAACAGTCATGAATACAACATGAGTGGAGTGTAACTCAGTATAATGAAATGAGGGCAATACTTTCCAGCCAATTACTGATGTTATAAAAGTCTTTGCCACAAATAGAAGAGAGAGAGTGAGCTAACCTGGCAGTGTTTCAGATTTAGTGTGTAGTGAGAGGAGTTGTGATCCTGTGAGCTGCTGGCTGCTCTGAACTTACAGTAGCGCCTGGTACTCTGCACATCCTAGGAACTACTTGGCATCCAGGTACTGCAGCATCAGCTTCTTCGCTTGTAAACTCAGTGAGCTGGAAAATGTGAAGTCACTATGTGCTTCTAAAATGTTTCCTAATAAAAATTCTTTTTACTTTCTCATTAAAGGTTTTTAAATGCGGCTTTGTGATCTCTCTTTATTGGCTGTGTTCCATGTTTCCAAAATTATACTGAAGAATGCTAGGAATACTCTTGTTTTTTGGGGTTTTTTGGGTTTGTTTTTTTTTGGTTGTTTTTTTTGTTTTGGTTTGATTTTTTTTCCATGAGTGTTTTCCATTACTATAATTTCTCTGCCGGAAGCCTCAGTGCCCAGTGGAACTATAGCACAGTGTTAAATATCTTTTCTAGAACCTGAGCTTCATGATGTGTGCCTTAATTTACATCACACATCCTGTAAATGCAACCTTGTCATCACTCGTTAAATATAATAGCAGTGCAGCAGTTGGACACTGCTTTTCTCTCTCTGAAAGAGTTTAACTTTCCCCTGTGCTTTGTGTCCATCAGCCTCACTTCTGAAGTGGGTCTTACAAGGATAAGCGTCTGTTCAACTGGAGGTGGTCTGAGTGTGCATTCACTAGGATTTCAGTACCAATTTTGTAGTTCTCGTAGTCCTTGTCTCCAAGTTTAGCATATTGCATCCCACCAAGAAATCTGTTGCCTCACAGAAGGAGAACACATGCTAATTTCTCTACCCCAAGGAGGAAGACTGGCAATGGAGTGTACTGCTCAGGAGTCTCAGAACTGAGGCCAGTGGATGCTGAGTCTCAAACTCGAGGTATAAGTTACAAGGATCTTTGGTATATTCATCGTATTGTGAGGTGGGGGGAAAAGAGCATCTTGAGGAATTTCTGAAGCTCAGGAGTCTCATCAGAGTCCACATGAGCATGTTTAATATGCTCCTGTGGATCATATGCATTGCAGTGAACTTCATCCTCTTTTCTCCCAAAATGGAGAATGGTATGTATTTGATGAATCGAGTACAAAATCTGTAAAAGTGTGTACTGAAGCAACTTTGAAAAAGTTACAGCAAGGGCGTTGCTTCTCAGCCCAAAGTGTGTATCTGTGCCAACGATGAAAATAAGCGTCAGTTACTCAGTCTTGTTCTCTCCTTCATTTTTCACCCCCTGACAAATTCTTTCAGTAAGAGTTTTATTTCTCTGTTTTGGAAAGACCAGAATGGCTAACAAATCACGGCTGGCTGATGATAAAGGGTAGGAAAGTTCTTGGGTTGTTCTGTATAAACAACAGCTTAAAGCAGAATTTTCTTCGTAGTTTAATTCCTCTATTGTTGTGTTTTGTTTTGGTTTTTTTTTAATCTCGCTGCTTCCTAGAAAGCTCTAGATGTCAATCCTAACCCACTCAGCCTATGCCTTGACCTATTTGTGTATGATGTGATAATTTTTAACCCTCAACTACAATGTTTTCTCTTAGTCAGACTTGGCTACTGCTTCTTCTTACAATAACCTTTCCATTACCTCTGTCTAAATATAGTGGATGCAATGGTACATATTAGCATATCCTTTTTGATCTTCAGCTGCACAGGTCAAGATCACTTAACCTTTCCACTCAGAGTTTGGGAATTAGCACATTTATTATGACGTCTGCACAAAGGTTTGATTTGCTTTAATTAGGCATAGATTGTTCTTCTGTGCAAGGCCTCAAAAAGAGGAGCATTGTTAAGTGCAATTGAATTGGTAAACACAGAATAATTAAATTTAGAAGGGGCTTTTGTACACCTTCATGTGTATATACATATTCATGAGACCACCCTGACAGGTTCCCATTTTCCTTGGGCTTTGTGAAGATAAGGGCCTTTCTCTTCATCTTCCTCTTTCTTTGGCAAGAAGTCTAATATTTCTTGATTCCAAATGCTGCTTTTGCTGCTGTCCTGTCTTTAAGTTTGTTCCCTGAGATACTGCCATAAGCTGGTGATAATAAATCTGAGAATAAATGTAAAATTCCATATAGAGCTAGTGATGATGTTTTAAATAATTATCTTTGGTTAACATGAAAGAGAGTGAAAGATTTAGATAGTGCCAGAGTTCTTGCTTTGAATAATAACTCAGCAATTGTGTAGACATAAACGTCACATTTTCTTTTTTTGCACATTGATTTTGAGTTAATGAAATCAAAATGACATTAAAGGAGTCAGTGAATAATTCTGTTTATCTCATTTCAGTAAATTGAAATCACAATGAATTGAAAAGGAATAATTACAGTCAGTTCATATTTTATGCACAATAAAGCAGTTATTTATTGTGACGTTCAGTAGACTGGGAAGTTATTGAAGTTGCCATAAATACTGAGTGCTGAATTCCTGATTTACTTGCATGTATGTACATCTGATACTCCTCAAATGTCAGAGTACCATATGCTGTTGCATATAAATAGCGATCTGCAGTTTATACAGCACAAGTCACAGACACAGCAATTAGGACCTCAGACGGCAGGGCTGGGTTTCAGAGGGTGGCTAATGCCCTCTGAATGCTTTTGCAGTCGTAAGTACCATCTGTTTTGACACAGTCTGGGACTGCTTCACCCTGGTGGTCAGGAATCCATGTAACTTAGTGCGGTTGGGCTTGAGCCAGTTACATTTTTCTAGTAGAAGAAAGCTGCCAGTGGCCATGTCTCTTTCCCAGCTTAACTCCCAGATTTCCCATAAACAAAATTTTAATCCTTGTGGTTCTGAATAAGCACTACGTGCTTGCTCAGCATGTTGTTGTGTGTGTTGTGTGTGCTTGTAGTAAGAGGCGACTGCTCACTGTCACTCCAGGGCTCTCATAACGTGACATGTTTATTATGAAAAATCCTCGGTTTATGTATCTTTGTTGGACAGGTGCTGGATAAGTTAGATTGAGCTGGTGTCATGGGTTTCTGCTTTGGAGGCCTATGTTTCTTTTCTTTCATCCTCTCCAGGGTGTTCCTCTCACCCAGGTCCCAAAGGCGATTCCTTGGGGCATTGGATTTGGCCAGCTCTTTGCTGAATGCACTCCTTTAGCTGTACATGTAGTGGCAGCATTGTGGGTTTGTAAGAAATGCAAAACTGTGGATTAAGTGATGTTTTCTACCATTCCTTTGAAAAGCCCTGGAGACCAGCTTTGTTTTTCTCAGTTTGGCCGTGTATCAGATGGGAGGAGGGATGCAACCCTAGAAATGAGGTATTTGCCCTCAAAACACGAGAATGCTTGCCTGGATGTTAGCAGGTGCTTTTGAAGGAATCTCATTCCTGGAAAGGAAAATAAGCTTTGAAAACTGAGGTGTAAATGGATCTGAGCTGATTGGGAGCAGGTGTTGCAGGTCAGCCTTTAGTTACACTTTGCACAGTTCTACTGATTTTCTGCGTCCCACAGATGGATGCAGGCATGGCTCCTAGTCTGCACAAGCATTAGTCTGGGAGTAAACACATCTCATTTGTAAATTCAGGAAAACTGTTACTGCCTCAGTGTAATTCTCCTATGGGACTGAAAAGAGCTCATCCAACTCACTCAGGAGTGAGCCGTGATATGGTAACTTCCTAAGCAGTTTTTTAGACAAAGGTTATGTTCTCTTGCCTGTTGGCAGCATTTGTTGTTGCTGTTTCATTATCACTCACTGATAGCTTAGCTGGAAGAGGGATGTGTCTGCTGCTCTGACACACAGCTCATCAGCTGGGACACTGAGTGGGCACTTGCAGGTGTCTCTCAGAACAATCTAGAACAAGCTGGGCTGAAACAAGCTGAGTTGGGATTGGCTTTACCTTCCCATTCGGTTTTCTGTTGTGTTTTGTTTTTGGTGGTTTTTTTTAATCTAGAGGCCTTTTCTTGTGCTGTGTGCAACTCTATCCTATAATTTGCAGGTTTAACTTTTCCAGATTATCAGCAAAGACTATGTTTTCAAAGCTTGAATGTATGTTAGGAAGGGTATTTGGACTATTCTAAATTACATTTATTTAATGCACCATTAGCATCTGGAGAGAGACTATTTATAAGAGCATGTAGAGACGGGATGGGGGAAATGGCTCCAAAGTGAAAAAAGAGTGGGTTTAGATTAGATATACGGAAGAAATTCTTTACTGTGAGGGTGGTGAGGCAATGGAACAGGTTGCCCAGAGAAGTTGTAGATATCCCATCCCTGGAGGTGTTCAAGGCCACGTTGGATGCATCTCTGAGGAATCTGTTCTGGTGGAAGTTGTCCCTCCTGACAGTAGGGGGTTTGGATCTAGATGACCTTCAAGGTCTCTTTTGACCCACTACCATTCTATGATTCTGTGATCTAAACTTGAGTGTTAAGAGAGAAGTACAACTTTGTGGCTTTAAATCTCTCATTACTGTTTATTCTTCTGTTTAGCATATGGTTTACCATTTGTTTCTCTGATTTTGAAGGTCGGATTCTGGATCCCCTGTTAATTTGAAAGTCAGTAATTTCTGAGAATTGCATGCTTTTAAAATGCCAACAGTTGATTATGAAAAACAATGTTCTTTTACACAAATAATTTGTTTATGGTGAATATGCTGGAAACAGCCATTCTTGAGGGAGCTATTTGTCTGCTGCAGTGTTTGCTACCAACTGGTTGCAAGTCCTCTTGATTACACAAAAAAGTGCCTATATAGTCAGCTTTTCCCAGAGGCAAACATTCCTCTGCTTTGTATATTATTTTCCACACATATCTACCAGAACTACAGTTCAGAGTTCTGGAGGTCCCCTTGGTTTTGATCCACATGAATGGGGGATTTTGAAAATGTTTTTCTCTTGTAAATTTATTCCAGCAACTTGTTTTGAAGTTCTGTAATAATGTAAACTGATACATCTTTTATTCTAAATTATCCCTTTTGAGAGGTGAAGCAGCTACAACTGTCTGGAGCAGCTCACGGGATTTCTGCTCTTTGAAGCTGTGAGCCATTAAGCAGTTGTTCCACTTTTTAATATAAATTGAATCAAAGATACATTTGCATCAACACAAACTTAATGTCAGCATATCATTCAAAGACAGATGAGTATCATTGTGTAAAATACTTATTTTCATTTTAACTACATTTGGTGTGCGTGTTTCAGAGCAATGCATTGAACAGCATGGATCCCCATAGGTGTGTTAATCCTGAAAATGGGGTATGATGAAATGCAGCATGTCCGATCCATTGATAATGCAGCCCTGAAAATCCAGCAGGGCACAGGATGCCTCTCCTCAAAGTGGTATGGAATAGGTTGGGAGGTGGTAACTCACGATTTGGAGGAGGTAGACTGGGACCTTCACTGACGGTTGGGTTCATCTACATTAGCATTTTTGTTCAAGTCCAAAGCTCGCTTTTGAAATGCCTCTCCTTCTTACCCTGTTTTAGTAACCACCATGAGGTGTATGAACCCAGTTATCCTCAGGCAAAACTAAAGCCAAAAAATGTGTTCTGGCAGGACACCTAAAGCACCAAAGGCAGCCCCTACTGAGCATTCAGGGTTGGGGATTAAATTAACTATTGGCAGAAAAAACCCCCATGCACTTCCCAGGCCTGTGGATGTTGGGTTTTCAGCAATATTAGTTTTGCTCCACAGAGCTCCTCTTTCTGGGCTGCGCTCCTTGCTAATGTAAATATAAACTAGCTCAGCTGGAGGAGCTCCCTGGCATACTACAAAGAGTTGGGAGAGCATCTGACCTGAAGGATTTAAGTAGAGCTTGTACTTAAACATGTATGGAATTCATTTTGGGATACATATTTACTGAACATGGAAAAAATGCACCTTCCAATCCATCTCTGTGTAATTCCCAGCAATGATGCAGTGTGAAACCTTTTTCTCAGACCTGATGTGCTGGTATAATCAGTGGTACTGAAGGCAAAATTAAGATGCTTTGATTTCCTAAACTAACAGTGAATTACCTTTTTTTAATTTTTCCTTCCCCTCAGTCTTTGTATTTTTAGCTCTGTTCAAAAATGTGGGGATAAAATGAATTCCTGCCAAGTGGCAGGGGACAAAGTCAGTGGGGGGGAAATTAGTTCCAGCTTTTGACAAATACATTGTAAGGAAGAATTATTTGCTTAATAAAACTATAATGATTACTTCACTTGCAATGCTGTTTGACTTTAAGCATCTAGTGTGAGTATGCCAGGAATGCATGATCAGGTCTCCAAATGTATGTAGAGCAGTTTATAGGCTAAGGAAAACTGGAGCTCAACATCACAGGGAAGTTATACCAGTATAATCCAAGATGTAAAGTGTCACATAGAAACTACTATGAAATGGCTTAAGATTTAAGTTAACATATCCCTCTTCCACAATGCCTCTAGTCTTATACAATAGGTACAGTTTCTTGTTACATTCTAAAGGAGGTTTTTGAAAACCATAAAAGGTTATTTCAAGTCCTGTGGAACTGTTCCTTCCAAGACCATGTGGATGCAATTACTTTGTGAGCTCCAAGGTTGCTCATTCTTACACTGACAAATTGAGCTTTGCCGCAGGTCTTTGCTCTCAAAATGAGAATTGCATGACCGACAAGATCTCACAAGATAAGAAATTAGTTTTCACCTTTGCCAAAGTGGTTTTGTTCCTTTGACCTCACCTTTCAATCTAATTATCTGTTTTGGCAAAAATAAATTGTCTGGTGAGAGGGAAGCAGTAGCTGTAACCCATCTCAGGTTTATTTAGATTTTTGCGTGTGTGTATTGGAAACAACACGGTGAAATACGGAATAAATGAAATCATGATAAGGTGGCCACTGAAGAGGAATAGTATTTTGTGTAGTTTTCACTCAGGATATTTGTCAACTGCGATGATGTTTCAGGAAGAGCCCTTTAGGAATCACACACAAGGGACCCACAAGGATCATCTCTTAAGTGAATGGCCCACACAGGTTTTAAACCCACAGCCTTGGTGTTAGCACCATGCTCTGACCAACTGAGCTGATCTCATCTATGATGCCTTACAATATTTGTGAACAAGTTGCTGGACTTTCCACTTCTCTCTAGGAGCCATCTGTTTGAATTGAACTGAGACACAAAATTACCAATATACAGAGAAATGGGTTAAAATTTATGGCACTGGAGCTGCAGTATGTTTGGAAAACTGCAAACTAACATAATTTGAGAAGGTTGCTCAAAATACTTCTGGGAAAGTAGTTTAGGGAGAGAGAAAACAGCATTCTCTAAGGAGACAGGTGTAGGGAGGATGAATGGATTCTATAAACATGGATGAAGAAAATAAATGTACAGGCAGCTGTATGGCACATGGGAATCTGGGCAGTATATCGAGGCACATAGTGAAAATACATCAGCCTTCTGAGACTGTTGATACCTGGAAGGTTGAAAATGTGATTTCCGTGTAATGTGGGTGAGAAGGACTCGACTTTCACCAGTGCTGGTGAGGCTGGATGGTGTATGGTGCTCAGTTTGGAGCATTGTGCTTTAAGAGAAAAACACACAGATTGGAGAAAATTTAAAGGAAAATATATAAGAAACTGAGAATATTAGTAATATGACTAACAAAAAGGCAAATGCATGTAAGAAATACTTACAGGAAGAGTGAAGACCTTATTCTTCACAAGCACAAGGAGAGGGGCCAAGAAACAGTTTCTTTTATGAGCCAAAGAGGAAAAACTTGGAAACTGATACAGTGACAACCCTTGAACAGGCACCTCAGTGAGCTGAGCAGTAGCGGCCCCTGGCAGTTAAAAACAGGGCAGACATGCACATCGGATATGGTTTAAGTGTACTTAGTGTTCTTGGAGAAAAATGAGAGAGCTCATCCAACTTTATTTCTCATTCTGTATGTTCTTCATTGTAAAAGGCTGCAAAACCATGCAGGTATCTCCACAGGGTAACCCTTTCCCTCTGGAATTTCTTGACCGCTGCAGCCCCACACAAGTTTGCATGCGAGTTTTTTCCAGATGCCTCTTTGCTGTCTCAGACTCTCCAGTTCCTCCCATCCTCCTGGGACTGGGAGGAACCAAGGTCAGTAGGGTAACTTACCCTGAGAGAAATGCCTAAGGATGTTTGAGATGTGAAAGACACTTTTTTTTT